>JACDJE010000225.1:1183283-1218686 GCA_016647715.1 Pavo muticus | reverse complement strand
GGCGGCCCGGCCCTGCGCTGCCCCGGGGCCCCTGCGGGAGCGCAGGCACGGAGCTACGAGCCCCGGTGGTCCCTCGCGGGGAACCTCGTGGCTCACGGGAAGGAGTGCTTGCGTGTTAGAAAAGGATTCCCCCTTCCCCCCCTTTCTTTTCCTGTAGCAGTGCTGTCGGGAGGAAGGGTCGATGTTCCTGGGGGCAGAAATGCCGTTGTATCAGAGGGCGGTCAGGTTGGGCGTTGGGAGGAATTTCTTCTCCTAAAAAGCGCTCAGCACTGCACAGCTGCCCAGGGATGGGGGTTACTGTCCCTGGGGGTGTTCAGAGCCGTGGGGATGTGGCACTGAGGGATGTGGGCAGTGGGCACGGGGTGGGCTGGGGGTGGATTGGGGAGCTCAGAGGGCTTTTCCAACCAGAATGATTATTCTGTGGTTCAGTTCAAACTTCAGAAACTGATACTTTAGTTTTAGTAAGACAGATACTGGAGATAATCCTGGTTAGAGAAGCACTGAGGAAGACAAATGCTCAATGTTATAAACTTAGTGCCCACAGCCAATGAGAGCAGAATGGGAGGGAACGTTTGGACAATCCCCCCAAATCACAGCAGGCCACGGTGGTCTCCAGTGGAAGCTCAGCTCAGCTGCAGACACCCATCCCTGGCTCCTCCATGAAGCTATCACTAGCACAGCTACACAGCAATCCTCCATTCCATGGTTGCACCACCAGATCCGGTCTCTCCAGCTCACCCGGTGTGTCCCAGGGCAGCAAGGAGCTTTGCATGGGATTTGCATGAGCATGGCGCTGTGTAGCAGGCCCGGTGGCTGTCAGGGCTTGCCCAGCGTCCCAGCAGCCCGGCCTGCTGCAGCTTGCAGGGTGTGGTGCTGCGGGCCCTGAGCTGCCTGCAGTTTGAATGCAGGCCCAGAAGCCTGCAGTGAGATCTGGCTAAGGTTTGGTTTTATGCCAGGCCAGTTTTTGTGACGTTTGAGGAGGACACAAACAGCTGAGGTTCAGTACGTGCACTGTGTTCCCCTTCTACCCATTTCTAGCAGCGTTTCTCATTATCAACACAGTTTTTCAGACTTCTGACAATGGCAAGAAACCTGGTTTTTCAAGGTTTTTTTTCCCAAATTAGTGTGAAAGTGTCTGCTTTTGTTTGAAGTGAGCTACTTTTGAAGATTGCTGTTTGAATTTTGATGTAAAAAAGCCAGAGGGGGGAAAACGACACAGGAGATCTATCATAAGGAACAGAACTTAGGGAATCTCTATTTGGAAAGGAAGAGTTTTGCTCAGCCTCCACCAGCTGGCTCCCAGGAAGCGATGCCCTCTTGTGGGCTAAATCAGCAGCTCTCCCATAATTCACTGATAGTCATCAGCTTAATTAACCACTGCTGCCATGCTTCCTGGGCTCCTGGCCACGTCCCACCCAAGCTGGCTCAGCAAGAGGAGAGGTTGAATAAACAGAGCCCACTTTCCACCTTCAGGCAAATGGAAAGACCTCCTTGGAGCAGCTGTTCCCTGGGCTTTGAGAAACACCAAGTACACTGTGCTGAGACTGATGGAGGTTTTAGCAGCAAAACGATGGTTCTGGTCTGGCTAATTCCTCTGACAAACAACAGGATTTGCTGTTCCAGCCGTTCTCGCAGAGATGAATGAGATTCATTTCCTTTTATTCGCTTATTCTTTTATTTTTAAAAAGGCATTTCTGTGCTATTTGCAACCATTTGTACAACAGCCTGACAAATAGTGACCGTGCCAGCAGGAACTCATAACATGGGTGCAGAAATGTGAACATCCCAACTCACACCAGATTCACACCAGAGTGGCTTTGAGGTGATCCCCTCTCTCAAAGGCACTGGCTGGGATAACTCCGGGCTGAGGAGGTCCTGGCGGTGGGCAGCAGCTGGGCAGAGTGAGGCCACACAGCAAAACCCAGGAAAGCACACAGCCAACCTGAGCTGTGCACCTTCTGTTAAGCTCATGCGCTGCTCTTCAGCCAGAAGCGGGGAAAGGCAGCACGAGGAGACACTCCTGTGCCTGAGCCACCCAAACACTGCTCCCCCACGTCAGTCTGAATGCACTGGGCTGAGTTCTTGACAGGCTGAGGGAGCTGGGCTTGTTCAGCCTGGAGAAAAGAAGGCTGCGGGGTGACCTCATTGCAGGCTTTCAGTACCTAAAGGGAGCCTATAAACAGGAGGGGAGTCAACTCTTGGAAAGGGTAGATAACAGCAGGACAAGGGGAAATGGTTTTAAGTTGAGGGAGGGAAGATTGAGGTTGGATGTCAGGGGGAAGTTCTTTGCTATGAGAGTGGTGAGGTGCTGGAACAGCTGCCCAGAGAGGCTGTGGATGCCCCGTCCATCCCTGGAGGTGTTGAAGGCCAGGCTGGATGGGGCCCTGGGCAGCCTGGGTTGGTATGAAATGTGGAGGTTGGTGGCCCTGCCTGGCAGGGGGGTTGGAGCTTCATGATCCTTGAGGTCCCTTCCAACCCGGGCCATCCTGTGATTCTGTGATTCTTCAGAATGGCACAAGCACAGTTATTCCTATTCTCCTCCAAATACTGATCTATAAAACTGTTTATTCTTGTTAGTGTGGACCAGAAGCCTAAATCAGAGACCACACAATGTTAAATACCCTCAGTCCCTGTTTCAAGAACGTGCCTGTATTCTGCGTTTAGTCCCTTCAGGAAGACTGGGGGAGGCAGGGGGTGATGAAGTGCCTTCCTCAGGGGCACACCCACCAGTGGCAGCAACGGGCTGAGTGGCAGCTGTGCAGCACGCTGCTGCAGCGAGGTTGGTGGAGCAGCAGCCCTGACCCCCTCGTCCTTCTGTCCCTATGTTGCTTCCACACGAGCCTGTAGCCGCTTCCTTCCAGCACAAATGCACACAGGGAAAATCCTACAAAGCGACAGTTTGCTGTTGCAGCTCCTTGCTACATATGACACCTGTGTTTCAGCCTTGGCTACTGCAAAGACTTCTTTTTCATTTGATTCTTCTGTTTTGCTGCCCTTAAACCATAGCAAAGTGCATAAACACCACCTTGAATGTGAGGTTTTCACAGCAGCCCATGCCTGTGGGATTTGTTGCAGCACCCAGGGCGGAATCATGTCCACCACAATCATTTATCTCCACTGAGCTCTTATTATTCTGTGTGTAACAACGTTCGGAGTTCAGCCAAGGGACACACTGCAATAACAAACCTGGAGAACAGAAGATCTGCTCTCAGCGCACGCTTTGGCCACGCTGATGCAAAGCAAGATTTCTTCTGAGCGTCCTGTACAGCTGCACCTCCTCCTGTCTTGGCCACACTTTCACCAGCTCCAGCAGTGAATGAAGAGATGCTCCAGCTCCACTTGTAGCACGTGGCCGGAGCAAAGCCCCCAGCCGTGGGGCAAGGGGACCCAGCAAAGCCCATGCCTAGGGAAGGGCTGCAACTGGTGCCACAGTGCCACAGGTGAGGAGCACAAAGGGTGCTCCCAGCACCCCGGGGCACTTTTCTTGCAAAATAATCATACACAGAACACGCAGCGCACAACGAGCTGAACAAGAGAAACAGCAGCGGCTGCATCAGTTGCTCCCTAAAAGCAATCAGCGGGACTGCTGTTGGCAGGAGGATGCGTGGGGAGCAGCAAGTGCACATCTCCTGGGCAGTTCAGCTCCAGAGGGACTGCTCCTGGCAGGGAGGGAGGGGGACGCAGTGCTGCCCTTCCCCTGGCAGGAGCTGGGACAGGGCAGGAGGCAGCCAGCTCACAATTCCTAGGTTTTCTTCTCCCCAGGAAATCTTCAACATTTTCCCCCCTTGCAAAAAAAATCTTCAACATTTCCCCCCCTATTTTATTTCCCTGCAAAACAGAGATTTTGACTTGACAACTTCACTCAGCTCACGCTTAACTGTAAGTACACAGAAAACAATCTGCAAGCAGCCAGGAGCAGGCTGGGGCTTTCCCCCAGCTGGAACGCAGAGGTGTGTGCCTGGGATTGCTTTTGGGAAGGCGTAGCCCCAGACGCCTGGGTTTGGTTCACTGAGCAGTCTGGAGCAATACTGACAGAAAGGTACTTTAGAAATAACAGAGAAAGATGCCCACAGCCAGCAGCAAAGCGAGGTTTACCCTCAAGCAGAGCAGCCATCGCATTCTGACAGGCATCTGTGGAGGGAGAAGCGGAGGTGCAGGAGACGGTCTGATACAATTTGCAGGTCAGACATCACTCATCACTGCAGTGTGCTGGAGGTCCCCTCCGTAAGCGTGCATGCATCCACACACCCAAATTATGCTGGCAGCAGCCAGACAGCTCATCTCTGCTGCGATGTGGGCTGAGCACGTTCTCAGGGGATCCCCCCCAGCTCAGGGCAGAGCAGCTGGGGGCACAGACCCTCCCAGGCAGGCTGCTGCCAAAATTGCGCTCTGCTCCCTGTCCGCCCCCGGCTCTGAGTCACGCTGGCTGTGGCATTGCTGCTGACAGAGCTGATGACGGAGGTTGCTGCTGCTCCAGCGGTCCCAGCGTGCCCCTCGCCCAGCACCCCATCCCACTGAGCAGCAGCCTTCCTCCCCCCTGCTCCACCCCAGGGCCCTGGCACAGAGCTCCATGCATTTGCACAGCCTGAATTAATGAGCCAAAAGAATCAGCATCTTGGCTGTGCTGGTGGATGCTGAATGGACTACTGAAGGAGACAGACCCAAAGGAAAGAAGAGTGATCGGGGAGCAGAGAAGGAACGTCTCCTAATACCCAATCCAAACCTCCCCTGGTGCAGCTTAAGTCCATTACCTCTCACCCCTTATGAAGCGTGTACACGAGAGCAGTTATAGGTAAGGTGATGCAAAGCGGTTCAGCTGAGCCCTCAGTTTCTGAGCACACACAAACACAGTTCTACTGCAGGACAGCGCCTGCAGTGCGTGGTGGGGATACAGCAGGGGCTGCCTGAGCACACCCACACCCTCTGCAGGAGCACCGCTTCCTGAGCCCGGGCTAACAGCAGGAGCAAGCAACTGTGCAGCAAAAGGGAGAGTTTATTTCCTCCTGAAAGCTGCAATCATTGGGCAGACTTAAGAAACACATCTAGACAGATTTCAAAATGCTGCTTTCGGCGTTATTTCCAATTTTCTGACCAGTTCCCCCCTTTCCTGCCTTCCATCTTTGCCCATAACACACTTTGGTGGGGATTCAAGAAAAGGAAGCTGTTTTTCCCTCCCCTCTCCCCATAAGGCTGAAGGCGGGGAAGGAGGAACATGGCTGGACTGTAAAGTCAGTGCAACGCGGGCAGCATGTTAACGCGATGCCTGGGCTGTGCCTGGGGCTCCGAGCACTGCCTCTGCTCACAGATTTCTGGTGCTGCATTTCCTGCTGGTGCTGGGGGGAAGCCTCACACCCGCCGGGTACAGACGTGCCCCAGCAGCGAGGTTAGCCCTATCTACAGCTGCTCTTGGAGGATGAGCATTCCCTCCTGATTTTTCTGGAGCAAAACCTGCTGTTCCAAGAGCAAAGCAGCTCACAGAAAAGCTGCAGATCCTCCTGGCCTGGAGGAGCAGCCTGGAACAACAGGACGAATTCCTTCTGTGTGTTACAGACAGCGCGAGCTCGAGCCAGTGCACTGCTGCTCGGGTCTGCTCCCCAGGGCCTGCTACAGCCAAGGGACTCAGCAAAGGGTGAGGGTATCACAGAACGGCCCGGGTAGGAAGGGACCTCAAGGATCATGAAGCTCCAAACCCCCACCACAGGCAGGGCCACCAACCTCCACATTTAATACCAGACCAGGCTGCCCAGGGCCCCAATCCAACCTGGCCTTGAACACCTCCAGGGACGGGGCATCCACAGCCTCTCTGGGCAGCTGTTCCAGCACCTCACCACTCTCATAGTAAAGAACTTCCCCCTGACATCCAACCTAAATCTAGCATGTGGGTCAGGACAAAACAGACTGAGGGCAGAGACCATAGCAGTGCAGCGCTGATGCCTGCAGCTTTGCCCTCCTTTCCTCCCTCCTCCCACTCTTCATTATTAGATGCAACCTCAGAAGTAAAAACATCGGAAGATGGGGTGTAGCAGTGCTAGTCCAGCGCCCAGCAATACCCATTAAGCAGGAGGTTGCTATGCTGCCACTCATTTTCATCTGTCTTCAGCATTTTCATTAGCTCCTCGCTGCTTCGGGCATGCTTTGTTGACTTGCACTACAAAGCACAGACAATGGCAGAAGGCAAAGATGTGCTTTTACTCTCGGGGAGCGCTCCGAGCACCGTGCAGTGACAGACCACACATGTACAACAACACTGCTTATTATCCAGAGCTGTTTGTTACATTAATCGGGAGCCTGCTTGGCTCTGGGAAGAGGAAGTAGGATTGCAGTGCTAATCAGGCTGCTTGTTGCCACCATACACATGCAGGTGGGCACTCCCACGCTGCCCACATTTTCCTCTTGCAGAAGGGCTGTCCACAATTCTCCACCCCTGGCACTGATTCACGGGCCAGGTCCAGATGCAGGAAGGAAGCAGCCCCAGGCAGCAACAAGTGCTGTGTGGAAATAATAAGCACCACTGATTGAGCAGCACTCGGGCTTCTGGATGGCAGGGAGGAAGCCATGCAGCAGGTCTAAGAGGAACGCTGTCATAATCATTTTTCCTCCAGCAAAGCAGCCGGGGAAGTCTGCAGGGCTTCTCTCTGTCCATTAAACACATCTGATTTGACACCTCCTAATCTGAATGTTGCTTAACAGGTCCTCAGCAATTAACCGCAATGCTGCTGTCAGCACTTCTGAGAATTAAAAGAACTCTAGAGTACAAAAAGGAAAAAAACACACAGATTAAGAATAAGATTTGAGCCAAGCTTTAAACAAGCTCAAGATGCTGAGCTACTGCTCTAAGGAAAACCCATGTTAATGCTCCACTGCCCCATGTCACCTCCAGCGGGCACAGCCCAGGACCTGGGCATCACATCACACCACTTGCTTTCCAGCATCCCTGCTGCCAGCCTGGTTTTAAAGGCAGAACCCGGAGCAGTCTGCTTGCTGTGGATGAAAAGGCACCTGCTACATCTGCACTGCTCCTCTGGGGAGGCAGCAGCTACCAGTGCTGCCCAGTTCCACACCACCAGTTTTAGCGATCTGAAACATCCCGATATGAAGTGTCCCCAGGTTGCAGAACTTATAGGTGTGTATTACATCAAGGATGGATTTAGCAGAACTGTACCATCAGTCCCCAGAACGATGGCTCTCAGCCATCCAGCTCACAGCAGCCAACACCCCCCAGCCCAGCTGAGGCCTTCCTTTAATGCATGCACAAAGCAGCAGATCTGTAGTGTGCAATGAAAAAAGAAATCAAGAAAGTAAGTATTCTATCACTTCCTGCAGATGAAGCTTATCACGTCTCTTGGTAACAAGAGCCCACGAAGCACAAGATGTAAGAGCTGAATCCACTTCTGTCCTTACATTTGTTGGAAGTGTCTGCCAGAAGTTTTGGTGGGAGGAGTTTGCTTTAAACATGCAGCTTCCAAGTCCAGTTGTTTCCTCCCAAAGCAGCGTTACCTAAACCAGCCCACAGCAGTTTCAAGCAACACCCAGGTAACTTGGATGAAATAAAGAGGGGGAAAAAGTACTGTAGGACAACAGCCTAAGTAGCTCCAGTCCTATGCAAAGCCAGCTGACAGTGCAGAACAGAAAGGTTCAGTCTGTACTTGCTGCTCTCCAGAAGTACAAGGACAGAACTTACTCATCTTCAGACCTCACACAAGTGCAGCTTAAGAGCGTTGTAGAAGTGTATGGCATTATTGCAGCTCTTCAGGCTCACGTGTGAAAGGAGAAATGGACAGCCTCTTCCCACCTGCTGGCCAGGCCATGAGCAGAGCTGAGCTCCTCGGGCTTCATGTCTGCTCTTCTCCCACTCGGACCTGGAGGTGCTGTAGGGGATCAGTGCTGGATTGAGGGACAGAGGTGAGCAAGGCAAAAGCAAAACCGGTATCACAGTGCGCATGAAGATGTGGTAGCAAGAGGCAGAAAAAGCCTGATTACACACAGGCATAGCTCTAAGCACTGCAGAAGTCTCAGGAGCTGCAGAGCACGGGGGAAAACTTTACCTTCAACAGTGAAAAACAATGTCTGAGGGAGGCAAGCAGCCGTGCTGCCGGGAAGGTGAGCGCCTGGGGCCACAAACAAGGGCAGCGCTCACTTTGTAGGGATTCACCCTGCTCAGACTCCTGAAAACAATTTTTGAGGCACAGGATTCATAGACAATGTGTGATTTCTTTCAAGCACAGCCTGGAGAAGCTTAAAAAGCAGTACGTACCCATAGGAACAGAGATACGGCTTTTTAAATGACATTTACAGCTCTGTCAGGTGCTGTCAGTCCAGCCATGATTTCCAAGTTCCCCTCCTGGACACGTCTGCATTGTGCCCACTCAGCAGAAGGAGGACTTCTAACTGCTCTGGCTCTCATTAGGTGTGATGCTGGCTGCAGGTACCTGAGCATCTTCAAAGGAGGACCCCCCAAAGTCATGCCCAGACCACAATGGTTGTCACCAGAGCACCTTTTAACCCGAGGGATGCGTGTGTCCACTGCCAAATTCCCCTTTCTTACCACAGTTCTCAACACTGGCACTCACCTGCGGCTCTCAGTGACAGGCACGCTGTCCCCGGCCCACAGATCTCAGTGGCAGGCAAAGTGCCCCCCCAGCACCCACCCCCTCCACACCTGGTGCTGCTCTCACAGCCCTCACACATCCTCTTTGCCCAAATCCCATCATTAATGGGGCTTTCCAGAGATGATTTCTCAACCACCGTTCCTGGTGTTTATGAGGTGTTTATTAGTCACAAGGACACACTAACTAGCAATTCCTAGCTTACCTGCTCCTTCAGCTATAAGCACTGCTGCTCAGAGGCAGACATCCCTTTTTCAAACAGCCCTTTCTCAGGGCAGTGTGATTTGGGGTGGCTGCTGCTCCCCATCTGATCCCAATCAGCCAGCCCTGCCTGGGCTCCCCAGCTCTGACAGCTCTGCTCGGGCCGGAGCTGACAGCAGCCACATTTTCCATTCTAAATGGAAACCAGCTGTTTGCCAGAGCTCCTCCTGAAAGCAGGGCACAGGGAGAGGCACCGGGCAGCGCTGCACCAGGAAACCTCCAGGAGGATCCCAGCCATTTTCTGCAGCACCTTGGCAGAAAGCATTCCAGAGCCTCATCTGTTCTGGAGCCCCAACACCCACCCTTGTGTGAGCCCAGGCTGTGCATGGAGGAAAGCCCTTCTGGAAGGCCTGGGGGGCTCTGGGCACAACAAACAAGGATGGAGAGAGCAGAGGAGAATGCTGATGCCTGCTCGTGGAGTTGCCTTGACTTGAGGCCATGAAATGGCTGTGGAGAGGATGGCATTTAAACTCGTGGTGTAGGGGCTCAGGAAGGCTTGCCCTGAACAATCCTCACAGCTGGCACAGATGGGAGGCAGGAAGAGACTGCAACTGCAGCCAAGACAGAATCTCTTACTTCATTTAAAACTCTGGATCTGAAGCCTGAAGTTCCTGTTGATTTCCTATAGCAGTTAGTCTCTGAACGGAAAACTCAAGAAGCTATCACCTCCTGCAGAGCGTAACACCAGGAGCTGAGTAGGAAAGAAGCCCGACACACTACAGAGCAAAATCCTTCCAGAAGTAAATCTCTTGGCAGCGGGCAACAGCAAAGTGCCCACATTCAGCCCTCAGGGGGATGGCAAAGGCTGAGCACAAAGAACTGCTCTGGTGGCCCAGAGGTGGAGGAAATTCAGTACAAACCAACCTTCAGACCAAGGCCACGTGCTGGCTTTGCAGCCCCCAGCTTGCACAAAGCTCTTGCAGAAAGGCTCCTTCCACTAACAGCATGGCTGCCATGCACCGGGTGGCTCAGAAACGCCTCAGGATCCCTCCCCTGTGCTTCCCCAGTGCCTGTGTCCCTGCCCAGCAGCATGGGACAAGGCTCCGGGGACACCTCTGAACCTGAGCAGCACTTGCAGGTAAGAAGAACTTCTACAAATACACAAATTTGCCAGATTTTGAGGGCTCTTCCTCCCCCCAGTGAACACAGCGCTGTCAGCAGAGGGCAGCAAAGGACTCTGCTGGAGCCCAATGCCGAGCCGAGGAGGGAGCTGCGGTGTGGGAGGGTGCTGGAGGCTTTATGGTTATTTAAAATTCATGAATTCGCTCTTTTGCAATCCAGCAGGGCCTGGAAGCACTGCCCTCCCCTCAGCTCCTCCCTGAGCCTCGGAGCAGAGCTCAGCGGGGAGCTCCCCTGCAACGAGCTGTGTTATCGGGGCAGCTCCTGCTGCGGTGGTTCTGATTTTGAACTCAATCTGTTCTCAACAAATTTTCCATTGTTTCCCAAGCAAAACCCCTGGGAAACTCTTAGTTCCCATCTTGAAGGCAGCAATCACGGAATTTAGTCAATGCAGCATCCCCCAGTTGCTCCATGGCCATCATGAGAGCAGTCTGCCTCCCGTGGGAAGGCTGTGCTGCTTGTGCCAGCCACATACCTGCTGGAGGCGCCTGGAGCAAGCCAAAAGGCACCGCTTTGAGCATCCACACTCACAGCCATTGCCAGAAGGGGTGGAATTTTACCCCATGCCCGGAGCCTTCCAAGGGAACAGCCCCGAGCAACAGGCATTGGAATATGGAATACAGCAGCAATGGAGGTGGGCACACAAACCTTGAGTCCATGGTGGAGCCTGAAGGAAAACCAGACAGTGGTGCAGACAGGCTCCCATCCCATGCTTTGCGTCCCCTCCAGCCCCAGGGCTGTATCCTCTGCAGCAGGAACTCAGCAGGCCCTACAGAAACCAGAGCTGCCAATGACTGCTCCTAAAGCAGAGAGCTGCAGGACAAAAAGCCATTGGCATCACAGCCCAAAGGGTCAGAAAAATAACGCAAGAGAATCATTCAAGTGAGTCACAGAATCATAGAATGGTTTGGTTGGGAGGGTCAAACGTTTTCCCAGCACCACGCTGCACAGCTGCTGCCTGCAGTGAGAGCCAGGCACAAGGAGCAACCCCAGCAGGAAGGCTGTAGCTCTGCAGCCATTGACCAGGCTTGCAAAAACCACAATATTGTATATTTTATTTAAATTAACAAATCTACACGTTTTCCAGGTTGCTTAAAAGCATTCTGTAAAAAGTGAACTCAACCTAAACAAAAAAAGGATATACTTTAATAAGATCCAGGGACTATTTCTGAGACGTATGAGTAGGGCTTAGGCAGTAAGAAATCAGAAAGGAGACACACACACACACACACACACTGAGCCCACACGTACACACGCCCCGTAAACAAGTTGTTAGTGTTTGACACAAAATTTGGTTGTAAAGCTGCAATGCCCCATTTGTAAAGAGCCTTTACAAAAAAGCAACGCTATACTACGCTGTAAAAGAAACCACGGACACATCTACAGGAACGACATAAATATCACAGAACCCAGCCTAAGAAGAACATTAAAGTTGCAAAGTCGAGCGCTCAGCCGAGGGAAATGCAGGAGCTGGGGCTGCGTGCGTACGTTTAACTCACTTTGTGTGACAGATCTGCTGCCATACATCCTGCTTGCTCTGCCTAGCACTTGTTTCCTCCAGCACGTGGCTCATGAGCTCCACTCTGCCACCCGTGCTGAAGGCCCCAGCCCTCGCACTAGGAGTGCAGGAGCACCAGCATCCACCTCACAAAAACACAAACTTACCAAAACGGTTAGTGTTCCAGTTCAAGTATCCAACCCCATCCAAAGGGACTTCTGTGAGTAGCATTCAGCACTGCTGTGCCACAGCGATTTCAGTCATTCAGACACAGCAGCACGTGAGTGCCTTCACCTGGAGCGGGGCATCCAGCACCACCCACAGCTCAGATCAACGAGGACAGGGGCAGGAGCACACACTGCTCCTGCAATCTGCTTTTCACATTCCCCTGTATTTAACAAACAGCTGTGAAACCCACTGATGGAGCACGGAGATTCTTCTTCTAGGACTCCGACATCACAGCCTACCCTCTGCCCCAGCTGCGTCTCGTCCAAGTGGCAGAGGATTGCTGTGGAGCTGCAGGGGGAAACACAGACCTCAAGCACGGTTCAATGTGATGTAGATGGCTGAAAAAGGCAGCCCCTTTTTTTTTTTAATGTTTTACTGGGCGCTGTGGGGATGGGTCAACGGTTGGGTCTGATGGTCTTAAGTTCTTCCAACCTTAATGACTCTATGAAAAACGAGGCATTAACTCCAGGCCAGCCCGAGCCCTTGTTTGAAGTCACACACAAGGAGAAGAGCAGAAGTGCTCACCAACTCGCCATCGGCACCGGCTTCATGCTGCCCAACAAAAGCTGCTCGAGGCCAGGTCTGCCACCTCCTAACGCCTGAATGTGCGACTTTGCGACATTAATGCTTTTCTAGCAGATATTTATGTGCTTGAGAGTAACACAATATACACAGCCCTCCCCCCAGAAATAACTACGCCATATTAAAGTTTACAAACGTTCTGCTCGGTGTCACTGCTCTGTGGAAATACACAAGCTGTGGTGCTCAAAAGGCAGGGTACGTCAGACATGGCTCCTGCAGGAGGGCATTGCGTCATCCTGTGCCCGCCACCACACCAGACGTCTCGGTGTCACTCCTGAGCCTCCTTGCGAGCCAGCTTGTAAACCTCTGTGGGGCCGTCCACGTGGGTGATGGTGGTGGTGAGCTGGAGCTCCTCCCCGCTGCTCACCCCCAGGTCACCTGCAAAACAGCGATGCCATCGGATGGTGCCCACAATGCACCACTGTGCAGTTCCAAGGCAAAAGATCTGTTTTACTCACTCTGGGCTCTCAGGAATTACCTGAGCCACGGGCTGTTCTACGAACTCTGTGGCAGTGGGTTGGAACTAGGTGATCTGTAAGGCCCCTTCCAACCCCTGCCACTCTGTGCTTGTGTGAACGCTTTTATCTGAGGCCATTACAATGCCTGCATGTTGGCAGATGAAGATCTCAGTGCTACTGTAGGCCACTGAGTGGCAAACAAGAGCACTGCCGCTCTCCACTTGCCCAATTCTGTTCTCTTTATTTTGGAGCTATGGGGTTACAACTGGGCAACACCAGTAAGTACAAAAAACCAAGCTACAAGGTTTTAGACAGCTATGGCTGAATACTTAAACCTATCTAACCTAGTCAATAATTAAGATGTCTGCTAAAACAACAGTGCTCTGAAGAACAAGCCACCATTTTTACATTTCAGTGTGCTGAACGTGCAACTTTAGCAATAAAGATGCACAAAAAGCATCATCCACTTTACATCTTTCTTCCCATGTAGTGTTTGCAAGCAGACCACTCAGAGCCTCTTACCATTCGACTGATCCTCCCCGTAGTTCTTGTGTGACGGCGCATACAGGAACATGAGTGCAAAGACATAGAGGTTCCACATCCCGTAGATGCCGGTGAAGAAGGCACTGTTCACCTGTATCGTGATGTCCCCCCACTTCCAGTGGCCTTCTGTCACCTGCCCGTGAGAAAGCAGTCAGTCAGCTGAGTTAGCTGAGCTCTGAATTCACCCTGCTAAAATGCAGATGTGACTGCTGCAGCTCCAACGTGGAGAAAAGCAATGAGAAAAGTGTCAGTTCCGTGAGACCAAGGCTCTAGGTACATAGCAGTGCAGCTAGGCTAGAATTCTCTGCTTCAGCCCCAGCCTGCAAGGAAAAAACACTGCTTACAATGGGACTGCACCAGGCTTTCTTTAGTTTATCATTCTTAAATGCGATCAAACCCCTCGCGTTCTGCAGTATGTGGCTGCCACAGCTGATGTGCTCAGCAAAGGCCGCCACGAAAAGGGCAGTACCTCAGAGACAACCACTTACATCCGAGACCATGAGACTTCTATAAATAGACCTTCTGTACAAGGGGAAGCAGCTTGAATAATGCCAAGAGCTGATGTGCTGGGTGCCTTCTTGCTGCTCTTATGAGGCCCAGGCTGACTGCAGCAGTCTTCGACATGCAGGGATTTGTCAGGATTTACCCAACTATGCTAATATTACATGGACCGTTCACTCTGAAATGCTGTCTTTCCATTAAAGAAAAAGACATGTGACAGTAGCATGCCTTCTCCTGATAGAAAACAACAGGACATTCTGCTCCAGAGAGAAGCCACGGCAGCACAACCTTGCCTTCAGGGGAAGACAAAAGCTCACCTTGAAAAGAGCTGCTGGACAAGAGCCTTTGTGTTACACCTAAGGTCACTGATACTCAGTGATGAACCGAATCACCAACTGGCATTGGTGAAGATTGCTTCAGCCTAGGTTTTTAAGAGCAAAATCCTTTGCTACTGTGTTTTCCACTGGGACCCACCACGTACCCCAAAGCATAAGCAGTGCAGTGAAAGAGAACCTACTCCTACAGGGATAATTCTGTTGTGTTGGATTTGCAAGGCTGTACACCACTGTTCTCCTGAAGCTGCAAGCTGCTTACGCTTAGGAACAGCCATAAATGGCAGCTTTGAAACAGATGCAATCTTAACAGCAAACTGTTACTTGAAGTAAACCATCAAAGTATATTTAAATAGCTATATAAGCTCGTGCATACAGAGAGACTGCATCCTAGCTCAGAATAAGTAGGCATATATCCTGCTAGAAACAACAGGGTTGTAAAGTCAGAGCCCGGAAAGACTGAATTCTGGCATTTCTTTGTGGGTATAGAAAGCCACCAGATTCTTTTAATGTGAACAGAACGTTTTTACTCTTGCCGAGTTCTCAGAAATGGCTGATATTTCAAAAAACACAGACCCTGCGAGCCAAGGGCCTTGGGGGAAGTCTCAGCCAAAGCAATTTCATGGCAGTGCTTCAGATACATGGAAACAGTTTCTTAAAAAGCGACTCATTACCAGATGTGCCCATAAGATGCACACCTGGGCTCTCTGAGCCTCAAGCGACTCCACCCCCTCAGCCGCTGCAGAACCTGGGGGTGATATTCCCAGCGCAGCCGGGTTTTGTCACACTCACCTGGCTCACGATGAAGAAGATGACTGTCATAGCTGCACAAGCCAGGGTGATGAGCATCAGGAACTTGAACCGAAAGATCAGCCCCTGTTTGGAGAGAAATGTCACCGGTCACATTAACAGAATCCACA
Organism: Pavo muticus; assembly: GCA_016647715.1. Taxonomy (NCBI): domain Eukaryota; kingdom Metazoa; phylum Chordata; class Aves; order Galliformes; family Phasianidae; genus Pavo; species Pavo muticus. Next base: position 1,203,638 of record JACDJE010000225.1, on the reverse strand, counting down.
AAAACACGTTCTTGTTTTTAGCATGTAAAGGACACAAGGATAAAAAAAAAAAGGAAGAAAGAAAGAAAAAAGAAAAAAAGGGTCCAACCCACGAAACCCCAAACCAAAACAACCTCCACCCACTCCTCTGCGCTACATTCATGACAGCCAATATTCTCCGCTCCCCACACACGTCTGCATTCCTCCCCGGTGCTCCGAGCGGGCTGTGCGTGTCCGGACAGCTCTTGCTTTCCATTACAGCCGCTTTTGGGACTGATTGACGAAGAGTTAACATGGGAGAGGAGGCAGGGCAGGCTGAGCTGCGGGTTCCATCCACAGGGCAGCCTACCTGAGGGCTCCCGATTTTTGTTAAGCAAAGACTGCAGAGAGTATTCAGGTTTCAGCAAGACAACAGGACACTGAACTGTGATGGCAGGGGTCTGCATGGGCTAATTCCCACCCCAGAGCCTGCAGGAAGCTGCAGCAGTGCTGAACGCTTGCCAGAATTACAATTTACATTCTTCTGCAATGCAAAAAGTAAGAAGAACTATTAAAGGCTCTCAGCTGGGAATCCTACCATATTCTGTATTTGCTTTTGCTAGTTAAGTTTTTGCTTTAAAAATGCTTGTATTTTTTAAACAACTTCTGGAATTTTGATGGTAATGTCTGTGTGTGCATAATTACTGGGCTACAGAGTAACAATAAATGACCATTAGTTTTACTTCCCCAGACCAAACTCGTGCTTGCCAGATGGTTCTACTTACAGCACGGCCACAATAGCTCTACAAAACAAGCTAACATCCTCTGCCTCTTGCTAAAGGGAAAGATGGAAAAATGCTAAATGTCTTGTACAAATTCTTTCAAGTGCCATTTTCTGTTTTTCATATGCATTCCTGATGAGTGATAACCAACCTGATGAAAGTTGGCCATACTATACAGAACGATGCTGGTGATAGATGTTTACACAGCCATGAAAACAACAGGCTCTCCCAGCTCAAGCACCTGAAGTGAGCTGCTCATGCTGTGCAGCAGGTAAAGAGCTAGGACAGAAACAACATTCAGGGGCTACAAAGGGGGGAAAATGAGCTGCATACATCTGATTTTGACCCTAGTGTGACAGTTTCCCTCCTGCACTTTGGTTAGGAAAAGACAACCCTATAAATCTGAATTCACGCCATTAAAAAAACAGGGTGGTGTTGGTAATATTTTCCATTAAACATAATTACTAATATTAGACAAGGAGAAAGCAGGGAGCACTTTCATCACTTTAAACAGGGGTACGGGCAATTTTATTCTATCCCCCAGCAGAGTTCAGCAAGCTGGGAGACAACCACCACTCAAAAACCAAGAGCTGGTTTACACATCCTCCTCAGAGATTAAAATGATCACAGCAAGAGACCCCAAGGAAGAAAAAGACGTGATGGCAGCCAAGGGGAACAAAAAGGCAGCTGGCAGATTTGAGCAGATAAGAAAGCCGATGAGGATCAAACCTCCCAGCCCAGGCCTGTAGTGACAGTGAAGGTTTCAGGAGAGCCCTCAGGTGAAAGGACATTTCAAAAACAGAGGCTCCGTGCAGCAAGGAGCAAGGAGTGACTACCTCGTAATGCAGGCGGCGGGCCTTGCTCATGGCCGGCAGGCTGGACTGCTTTCCACTGATGTTTCTGAACACTTGGAAGACCATAAAACACAGGAAGAGAAAATAGAGGCACAAGCAGATTCCTGCAACTATAATGAAGGCCATCTGAGCGGCAGAGTTAAAAGAAAATGGCATGAAAAAACAGAAAACATTATTTGAGTGATTCATTCCTTCTAACATGATCCCGACGGTCATTACTAACCTCCTGGTGGGAAGTCTGTGTTAACACCAGGATCCAGACCCCCTGTGCTGCCTCCCAGACCTCAATGTCCCCGAGCACAGCACCAGTCCCAGCATCTGGCACCAAACCTCCCACCACGGCTTCATTGTCCACCATGGGACCCCGCAGCGCCCTGGCTCTGGCCAGCCAGAAGGAAGAAGGCCTCCTATGGCTGCAGATATCAGGCAGCAACACCCATAGGGCAGGCCCACCTCCCTCAGCCACCAACAATGTGTGCTGGGCCTGGCCGGACCAGTTAGAAGGATACAGCCAGCTCTGTGCCAACCTCGGTGGTCCAGATGCTGTAGAAGGGGTTTTTCAGCTGCACTCCCCTGCAAAGAGAAGACACAGAGCTGTCACAGAGGCCAAGAGGCTCACAGATAACCCCACATCTGCTCTGCGGCCTGCAGAGAGCTGCCCCTGCTGCTTGTCCCTGTGGGGGAGGAGGACACAGAGGCGGGAGGCACGCCCTTCTGGCTCTACAGGACAAGATGCATAGTTGTGAGGTGCCTAAAGGCCTAGGCATCTTCACTAGGAGTCTACTCCCTCCTCACGAGACAGGGCTGCACATCCACCCACGTGGGTCAAGCTCCTTGCTCCCCAGGGCACCATGAACCCACATGCTTGAAGTCAGACACCAGTCTCTGCCCACTGCTCAGGGAAGGCTCCTGGGGCACGCGGCTGGAGGGCAGCGACGCCTACCTCTCACACATGTCGAAGATGAAGAGGCAGAAGGAGCCAACAGCTATGGGTCCAACCTGCTTCCAGTACCCCGAGAGGCGGTTCCGCTCATTTTGGTCCTAATTGAAGGTTAGGGAGGAGAAGTGAGAAAGAACAAGTTAGCCTGCAGTCCGGAACAAGTCCCCAGAGCACTGTTTGCAATGTTCACCAAGGGATTCTGGTATTGCTACAAGGGGGCATGGAAACCACCTTCTGTTCTGTTGTACCCACCATCATGTGCTCTCCACAGAAGATGATCCAAAACGACAGCAGCATGGCATAGAAAATGCCTTGTCGAATGTCTCCAAAGAGCAACATCCAAGTCCAGTCAAATCCGATGGAAAACCACTCCACTGGGATGTTAATGAATGTCATGGAAATTCCCAGAGCAAAGATGACCCTGGAGAGACAGAAACACCATCTCTTTCCAGTTTGCAAGGAGGGGACCCGGAGCCCCAGAAGCCAGAGCTGTGCCCAGCAAGTGACAAGAAAACCCCACACTGTTTGGGCAGCGGCAGCAGATTTTCAAGGAGGGACTCGGCTCCTCTGGGGTAAATGAAGCTATTCATTTTCTGGGGGGGTTTATGTAGCAGAAGAGAGATGCTATGGATGTCTACTGGTGGAAGGAGTGGGCAGGAGGGAGAAGAGACAGTTCCTGCCTCCCAGCTGTTTGCCCTGCCTGGCACACTGACCGGCACAGTCAGGACCTGCCCAGCATGGATCTCCTTTGCCTCAGGGCCACCTTTCCCAGCGCAGTGCCCTCACTCACTTCTCCAGCAGGACAGGAGCGCGCGTCATCAGCGTGATCCGCCTCCAGTACCAGACCATGATGATCAAAATGCTGGGGGTGAGGAAGGTCTTCATGGCAAACCACACTTTTGTAAAGCCTCCGTTTTGGTGGATACCCTGAGGAGAAACAAGGTGCGATGCGACGTGAGTTTTGACATCATGACCGCGCTTCTGCTTACAGAAGCTGGCAGGAGAGGCGTGAATTTATCATGCAAGCACATGTAGATGCAAGCACCCTTTGAAAGACGTGGTCTGGCCAAGGCAGGAAGGGAGCAGCTGCCTGCTTAGCACCCCGACCATCCGAGGAGGCCTCAGAAGTCCTGGAAACAAAAGCCAAAACCCACAGCTTCCATTATGAGGCAGAAAGCGGTCAGAGAGGCACTTCTGACACAGCGTGGAAAAAAACGGGCAGAACTGCTCTCAGACAAGTAACAAGATACTCATGAAGCTAAGTCATCACGGGTGGGAAAAGCAGAGGCCAAATTAATGCAGCTCTCCAGACACATGTCCTCCCACCGCCGTCTGCAGCCACCACCAGCAGCTGGCTGAGCGCGGCGGCGGGACGAGGCTCACCACCAGGCGGATGTCCTTGATTTCCCCGATGCCCACATTAATGCCCTTCCTCTCGTTCACGGGCAGGCGGATGTTGATGAGGTAGTACTTGTGAGCCACGCTGCCGATCTCCATGAAGGGAAGGAAGTCGCAGTCGTAGTGACGGCCCTCAGACTCCAGGGTCTAAAGAAAGGATGGTAGGAGCACAGTCAGCTGTGTCCTGCACAGCGCGCGGCCACGCGAGCCCCACTGCTGAACTTAGCTGGGAGCATCACTGGCACTGAGATCACCTGCTCACTCCCACCTTATCCTAAGGCCTGGGGGGAGCCTGGAGACACAGCAGTTTGGGGACCTCTTTCCTTTAATTTTTTGGTTGTTTTGGGTCATTGAGTCGATAGCGTTTAAACTCAAGTGGGTTCACATTTCAGGCTCCTAAACGCAACTTCAAGTAAATGCAGCCTTTCAAGATGAAAGATTACTTTGGGACCCGAAGTCCCTCCACCAGCAAATACAGCTTGAGCCAAAACAAATCTGCAGCCTCTCCCACATGTTTAAATTTGGAGTGTCTGAAGTCCTGTTTTAGCAGCAGTATTCTCCTCCACACCTTATACATACATACTGTGCATGTATGGCTCTATGGAAGAGGCGGGTGTTACTGGAGGCAGAGGTGATCTTCTGAGAGGGGCTACAAGACAGGAGAACAAGGCACATGGCTGAAAAGCATGCTGAAGACACCAGATTGATTTGAGCACAGGAATTACAGTCTGCAGCACGAAAAGAAATACATATTCAAACGAGATGCTCTGTTCTCACTGCTAGCTGTGCTCGCTACTCATGAGCTTTGTAGCTTTTATGCATAAGCTTTGTAGCTTGAGGCATTAAGAAGTTATTTTAAGAAACTCCCACCCTGCCACATTCTGTGAGTGCTGCAGTATGTTTCTTTGCCACCCCTGAATACCAAGGTTTGGTGCATCACAGAAGCACAAGACAGAAAGGTCTAAATGCTTCAGAGCAGTGTGGGGTACACAGGTCCTAAAGCCTTGGACTCTGCCTGTAGCTGGATCTATGCTTACCTCACACCTCTCTTATCTACTGTCTGACTTCATCTCTTACATCACCAAACAGAACCAGATTGCATGTGGAGCTCATTTGATTTTTAAAGCTTTAGAGGCAAGACAAGGCGACAAGCTTGAAAGCTACAGGTGAACAATTCTAAGAAACACCAGAAAGGAAAGGAAGAGAACGATTCCCACTGCTCTCCCGCACCTCCCCACCTCCAGCACCACAACACCTTACTTTTGGGGAGCCAAAGGTGCATTTCAGCTTCCTGATCTCTATTGCATGTGCTATTTCTTCCCAATCATTAAACATGTCATCACGATACGCTAAGGACACATCCAGGGTAATTTCTGCATTTTCTTCTGCAAGAGAGAGGAAACATGGAGATTCTCAGGAGTGGTACAGAACACCACAAGGGTAGGAGAGCCTCTGCGTGTTGAAAGGACCAATGAGAGGCACACAGTTACAAAGGATGGAAATCCTTGCATTCCAAATGTTCAATGACCTTTAACAAAATATTTATCTCCTCTATGGTAGAGCAGAAAGAACCTGATTTTTACCAGTCACGAAGCTCTGGCATCTTGCTGACATACCATGACATAGCTGTGCTCTGGTTGTGGGCGAAGAGCATTACTTATTCATGCAGCATTAGGAGCAATAAGCTGGAATCCAGATGGTTGCAGAGACAGACAGGCAGCCAGCCAGCCATCAGCAGCCCTCCCTGCGGGCTGGCAGGGGGACAGGAGGACGGGCTGGCACACACTGCTGCTGCAGGTAGCACAGGGGTACACAACAGCTCCTTCCACATCAGGACACGGCAGACTGCATCACAGCATTTACTTCCAGTTGACATTGAAGCAGCATTTGCTTACAGAAAGCCACAAAATAAGATGAACCATACAACTGTATGTGCTGCACGTGGGTAGATGAACTGTATAAAGGAGAAACTATGCAACAAATGGTACACTTGGTTCATTTGGACATGATAGCATTAGTCATCCATCAGTGAAACGCTGGGTTTCTGCTGGATGTAGATCACCTGCCATAAACATTAAGGCCCAATACCTTAAACAAAAAGGCCTGGAACACACTCCTTAACACAGGTGTTTTCTGCCAGAGGGATCTTAAATGGAAGAATAAAAGGGTTGCAGTGATCCTTGGGTGGGGAGGGGGATGTGGAGATGCTGCTGGAGAGAGTCACAACGCACCACAAGCACAAATCACTTAAAATTGCCCATAACTGCTCTCAGAAGATAAATCAGGTTCTTGGAGTGATATGAAAACAACACCCCAAGTACCTTAAAAAAAGAGTAAGGAATAAAAAAAGAATTGCAATGTAGCTATGTTGTTCCTTGACAAAGGAAAGGCTGCAACCTCAGAAATGACTCCTACACAAACCATGTAAATGAAGCCTTTCTACATCAGGGTTTTGAGGCCCCCCCACCCCAGCATTGACTGCTTTCTGCCTGCACAGAAGCACCAGCCTGCACAGCAAACACACAGAGCTGATGCATCCAGGTACAGAACCACACAGCACACTCATACCCTCCCATACCTGGAGGTAAAACTAGAGGGGCAAATAATGAATTAGGAGGGGAGGGCTCCTGGGTTTCATGTCTCTCCTGGACCTCTTCCTAGGAAGAATATGGGGAATATGGGGCATACCTGCCTTTAAAAATGCTCTTGCTAGGGTCTTGCTGCAAGGAGGACATGGGGCTAGAACACTCACTGAGGGACTCCAAGCGAGTCAGCTCACGAAACTGAAAGAGTTACAGCTGAAGTCTGCCAAGCAGCAACACAAACAGCTTAAAAACCCGAGGCAAGCCTGTACCAGCTCCACCAGATGTAAAATCCTCCCCTCTTTAGCAGGCACGGCTCCAAGGGAAGGCTCTGAAAGAGGCACGCGTTCTGCAGCATGTGCGTGCTCCAACCTAGCCTGCTCCCATCCATCAGCAGCCCCTCAGAGAGCTGCTGGAGCTTCACGTGTGCTGCTGCTCGCTGTGCCAGGGCCCAAACACTGCTCTTGCTGCAAGCTGCTCATGCTCTCACTGCTGCTAATTGCTCACACTTGCAGGTCCCTGGAAACATGCAGCAGCACGCCTGCAGCTCCAGGCCAGCAGCCTGTGGGTGAGCTGACACACACACACACACACACACACACACCCCTCCCATTGCCCTGGGCAGGGGGATGAGGAAGGCGTGCAAAGCTGTGGGCAGCGACCAGAGCTTCCTGAATAAGGGCTGTGCACAGGAATGGGCTGCAACGAAACATCAGCATTTGGTGAGCTTTGAAGTTCAGCACGGAATGCTCTGCTGCTCCAAAAAAATCTGGCCTTCATAACGCTGCACAGGAGACCCTTTCATGTCCACGAGGAACTTCACACATGGGATATGCATGCCCCATACATTTGCCATCTTTTTCCATCATATCTGTGTGGGGACTACGTGGTGGCAAAGTCATCCAAAATGATGGGAAGGGGCGTGGATGGGATTGGTGGTTTCAGCTTGCTATTTATACAGCGTTTGGAGGTGGTTCTGTTAGGCCTTAATGTGGATGCAACTAGAGTTTTCTGAGCATTTTTTTGCACACATGTGCTCTATACCATCTCGACTGACATCGAGCTCCTTCCCACAGGTCTGGTTAGGTTTCCATGAAACATGCATTTGCCAATCTCAGATCCGCTATTTAGAAGACCAGTGAAAACAGATAAATGGGAACATAAGGTTGAACTTGGCCCAATTAAAAAGAACTGCAAACTCCATTTCAGAAGCCATAAAACCAACTGGAATGCTTGGGACTGAATCCAACAAAAACAGCTTTCGTTATTTCATCTCTGTAATCCAAGTGTTGCTGCTGCCATTGAGGATGAAAACCAGACAGCAGAAAATATATACCAGCATGTGTTTGCAAAGTAATGAATTATCATCCATGCCTGAATTTCCATCGTTCTCTACACTGGGGTAACATCTGCCCTTAGATTAGAGTTTGGTGTGAAGACCCTCCAGGGGGATCAACACAGGCTACATGCATCTCTGTAGAGGAACAGCCAAGGACAATGACTTGCTGTTTGGCTGAAACTGAGTGAGGAGGAGCCCCTGTTGCTGTACTCCACTCTTCCATGGAGGTGTCCACCTCCAGGTACCTCTGGCATCTTCATCCCCATCACACAAACCCATATGGGACAGTTCTGGGGCCAGAAAGCGTGAGAGCAGCCACATCCCAAGAGATCTCTGGTCAGTGGTACAGGGTGAGCATTATTGCTTTCCCGATAGATAAGCAAACAATTTGTTAGTTTGTAAAAAAAAAAAAAAAAAAAAAAGTGAATTCAGACTGAGAACAGACTCAGAATGCAGTGTTTTAATTATTCAAGGCTGAGGCACAGCAGGAGGGGAAGAACCGAACAAGGAAGGAGGAGGATAAGCTGGCAGGCACCTACGCTCCGCCTTTCAGATGCTAAGGCATTCAAGGAAAGTCACTGCTTGGTTCCCCCATGCATGCCAAACAAGATCCTCCAGAAATTCCCGAAACAAAAGGTATGAATATGCAGACAGAAATCTGCCTTATCCAGCACCAGAAGCCAGAGCTGTGCACGTCAGGCCTGGTGCAGAGCAAAGCCTCAGCAATCCTGGCCAGCACAGAGCATGGAGACACTGCCTGGGTCATCTGCAGCCTGGCAAACCAGCTCTGGTGTTGGCAGCAGAGTGACAACCTCAGCAGCATCACAGGTTTATCTGAAAACACTTCCCAAACTTGTCTGTGTTCATTCTGTGATGTGTTTGGTTGGTCTTGCTACCTGTGTTCCAGGGATGGCTAACCATGAGAAGGTGCCATCCTGCTGGGGCTCCCAGCCCAGAGATCTGACACCCCCATCACAGGGCTGTTAGGAAACACCTTTTCCCCAGAGCACAGTCAGCACTGCACAGCTGGTGGGGGGGTCAGCATCCCTGGGAGTGTTCCAGAGCCGTGGGGATGTGGCACTGAGGGATGTGGGGGGGCACCTTTGAGGCCTTTTCCAATGTGACTGGCTCTATAGTGGATATGGGGCTGCTTTGTGCCTCTCTGCTCTCAGCACTGCCGGAGTTTTGGTGCATTTTACTGCTGGCTGTTCAGTACCCGAAACTCCCCCAGGATTCACTCTAGCACAGTATTCACTCAGGGTATCCTCCCTGCCATAACAATAGTCTAAAAATAGAGAAGTTGTTTGGGAGACAGCTGTGTGCCAGCTGTGTGCTAATCCAGCTAGCTGGGAAGAAGCTCATGTAAGCAAACAGAAGAAATTTTACAATTATTTGCATTATGCTGCCACACTTCACTGACTCAAAAAATCACAAAGCCTACCAAAGACCCAAATCAAGCAGATTGGAACAGGAGCATGCAGCTGTGCACAATTTCTTCCTAAAGCAAAGAAGCCAGAAGTCTCTCACTGATTAATATTTTAAATTCACTGGATATAAAAAGAGGGGTAAACATCTTCCTGGAGACAGCAAACTTGCAGAAGACCCCCCCATGCGATACTGCTCTGCCCTCTGATAAATGCAGCTAACACCCAGCTCTGAGCAGGGCTGGCACTCCCCATTAAGTGCAAACAGCCCAAACCTGGGGCAGTGCAGGTCAGAAAATGAGTCAAAAATAAATCTCCCATGTGCACAGGGGCTCCGTCCTGTGTCACTGGGGAAGAAGAGGTAAGGTGGTCCTGCCTGCTCTTCAGAGCCAGTTCCAATTGTACATTAAACGAAGCTCTTGAAGCTCAGTTAGCAGCAAGATTCAGATGAACGTACTTATTTTAGGTTAAGAAGTTCCTCGCTTTTTTCTTTTTTTCAATCTGTTACAACACAATTTAGCCAGCAAGAAGTGTTATTCGCTTGTTTGGTAGACTTCACACTTCATTTGCATCTAACTTCAGCTTGACAAAAAGGGGAGGAAAGCAGCAATTCTGAGCTTTCCTCAGCCAATGAAAGGAAACCTTCAGGACGTGCCAGTAAGCTCACACAATGCAGAGTATTGGCACGCCTCTCTCCAAACACTTCTCACAACCTGGGGGCACCAGCAGCTCCAACTGAGCCCCCAGCGCTGGGGAGAGGGACAGCCCATCCCCAAAACTTTGCTTCTACTAACCAGACAAGCTGTTCTGCTTTTAATCTCAGCTCCCAGCCTCGAAGGAGTTGGTCACCGAGCAGCTCAAGTAAGAAGGGGAAGGAAAGGCTCTGCAATTGCAGGAGAAATGACTGTCAAAAGCTCGTTTAGCATTTTAAGAGCCTGCCCCAGGTGCTCGGCCAGGTGCTTATTCCAGCTCAGTGCTTCCAGCCTGAGAACAGCCACGGCTCTGTGCAGCAGCCCGGTGAAGCCTGGGAAGCGAGGAAGGCACAAAGCTTCTCTATACGTTAAAGATGATTACAGGGTTAAGAGTATGTGCAAGCTTAAGAAAGCCCCGTTTTTAACTTCATAGTGACCATAAGTTACATGGCTGCTCCAGCCAAACAGCTGCCAAGGCCCCAGTTCAGACCAGTCTGAGAGGCAAACTGCTGTCAGGCAGTACTTGTTAAGAGAGGGATTTTCCACAACCTCAAAACATGAAGACACACCTCCAGCTGTCTTTTGGTAAGGGGCAGAGCAGACTGCCTGTTCTGATCCTCACTTCTCTGCAGGCTTTCTGTAGGCTTGTTTTGTGTGTGTGTACTTCACCTTCTCCCAGCACACGGAAAGTCCCAGTAAGTCAGCTTCTTCCATAGTTCCCATACCTGCATGGTTTGGCCATTTCATTTGGACTTCAAGGTGAACTATTTGGCATCCACATTTCCCAAATCCAACCCAAGCATAAATGCATCCCAGCACCTGACAGCACCTGTTTTGTGTTCATTAAACATTTAGAGGCTGTACAGAGGGCCATGGTTTGGTGGGGAAATACTGGTGGTAGGCGGACGGTTGGAGCGGATGATCTCAGAGATCTTTTCCAACCTGAGTGATTCTACGACTATATGACTGGAGGCAAAAGTTGCCCCCACAGGGACTTGATCTACTGCAAGCTAGTGCTGGGCACTCCACAACTTGAACTAGCTGGGAGAACTGCAGGAAACCCAGGAGTGCATGCTAAGAAAGCAAGTTGCCGAATTTAAGCCAGGGTAGGTCTTAATTTTACACAGTCTGAGAGCAGTAGGGTAAGGGGAAATGGTTTTAAACTAAGAGAAGGAGGGGTTGCATTAAATATTGCAGGAAAGTTCTTCCCTCAGAGGGCGGCGAGGCCCCGGCACTGCTGCCCAGAGCTGTGGGTGCCCCATCCCTGGAGGTACCCAAGGCCATGGATGGGGCCCTGAGCACCTGGGTTATGGAAAGGCCCACATGGTAACATCTCATCGCTAACCCCCACCTTTCTGCATCATCTCCCTGCATTTGGGCACTCAGCAATTAGCACATGGTACTGCATAAAGGCAACATGAAACTGATGCTGGGAAATACACGCACAGTAAGTAATAAAGGGCAGGATGCGACTTACTCAGGTCGTTGTCCATCTTGAAGGCAATGTCCAGCTGCATGATGAAGAGCATGAACTGGAACCAGGGGCTCATCTCCTTGTTGGGGAGAGGGATGTGCACAGCAAAGACAATGTCATTGGCCTCGATCTGCCTGCTGACCGCCTCATCGAAGTCCTTGAGCTTCTCACAGTGGTTTTGTCCCCAGGGCATCAGCCACTTGGTCTTGTGGTGGTTTTTTCTTACATCAATGCACTTCACCGACGTGTAAGGAACAGCTGTAGTGGGGCTGGGAGCTGCAAGTGAAAGAATCGTGCTTTTAGAATCCTTAAGCATCCCGTGCAGTGGTTTCCCAACCAAAACATGCAGCTCCCTATTCAGCTATTTGAAGGCAACTCAAAACAAATGCATCAAGTGATACTCCTTCACAGCTCCTTGATCCTGTGGTTAGATAACCTTATTATGTCTGCAGATGGATTACTGCCTTCGTAGTGGGATCAAATCAGAATTTAGCCAAAGCACTGGGAATCCACCGAGACTGCTCCTGGAGGTGCCCTGCCCCACCAGCAGGGAGCAGGGTGCTCAGGAGGCCCCCATCCACCTGGTGTCAGGGAGATGTCCAGCAGTCCACATCAGATAGCTAAGTCTGGGCAATCAGCCTGCTCTGGCTTTACATCCAGGAGGAAATATTGGAAATGCAGAGCACAAACAGGGATAAAAGCAGAAGAGAAATGCAGCCAGCCTTCAACCAGTCCTCCACTACTGAATGCCACCACAATCACCTTCACGTCTCCCTAAGAAAAGGCTTTTAAAGACTGAAATGTGTTTTCTAACACAGCTCTGCCCCACAAAGCCTTCCTGTGAGGGCAGTTCAGCCTTGTTTCTGTCACCCTTTGGTAAAGCAGTATTTCAGTGATACCTGCATGCACTGCAGAACCGGTGAGCTCTGACTGCAGCCGATGAGACCTGGAGGTGCCAGCAGTCAGAGCTCAGTGACAGTTCTGCCCCTCACAGCCCTTGGTCACAAGAAGCAGCACAAGTTTGCACAACACGCAATGCATTCTGCTGCCATTGAAACAGAGCTGTCTTATTTTCCAAAGTATTATTCATGAAGCATCATGACGTGCTCTCATTAACTTCTTCAGGTTCACAGGCTTCAGAAAGCAGAAGGAGCAGGTTAACTCTTCCTTACTGAGCTGTTAAAGAGTTTAATTTATTTCTTCAAACTTCTGAGTCCGACCAAACCTGATCTATCCTCTTTGAAAGGCAAACAGAAGTTAGAAAGTTAAGTGCAAATTCAATAATGTAAGAGTGCTCCAGTGAGAAAGGAGGAGCACTGAAACATTCCTGCACCATGAATTAAAGCAGGAGGAGCACGCAGAGCAACAGACAATTGGATGTCAACACCTGCAGGGAAGAAGGGAGCCAGGGAGGCAGGGTATGGCCTGCATCCAGCCGGCCCGTGGGCTCCTACAGAACTACTTCCATGCTGTGACCACCATCCCTCTGACACACAGCCCAGGACTTCTGGGCAGATCCCGGCCCACCAAAAACACCCCAAGAAAATATATTGAGCATTTAAAAAAAATAACCTCACCGCAAGCCCCGGGTTACAGAACGTACTCGAGGTGGACCAGCAGTGCATTAAACACAAGAACTCACGCGGCATGATGTTCTCCTACCATGGCTTGATGCAGGCAGTGCCTAAAACTGCAGCTGCGAGCAAGTATGAAGAATGCTGCTGAGAAATAAGCCAGAGAGTCAGGCCAAACCCTCTCAGAGCTTCTTAACTTCGTAAGATCTGTGTGATTTAGAAGTAGGCATTTCTGAATTAAGAGATACAGTTACTTCTGCAGGGAAGGCTCATGTTTCCTGCTTTGATGCAGCTCATTACAGCCATAAATACACGTTTTCATCACAGGCTGATTAGGATTTTAAAGGCCTGGCATGCTAACATAAGTATCCCCCTGCCAAAGTTACAGCTTTGAGGAGCAAGAGACAATTCCTATATATCCTTCTCGTCGGGAGCCACGCACCAAACAAACGTCGGCGCTTGGCTTGGGTTACTTGTCTGGCTCCATTCCCACTAAATTCAAGCAAGTGTCGAACCGAGTGGAAAAAAACGCTTCGGGAAACTGCAGCCAAGTCAACTAACAGCATTACAAAGTGCTATGCAAAACAAAGCGAGCATCAAGGGACTGCAGCCGGCAGCGGTGCCAAGCAGGCTGCCTTCAGCCACTCCGTCTGCGGGCTGCGAGGTGGCTCTGTCTGACGTATTATGTGATGTATGCCCGCCCAGAAATAGTGTCACGGCAGTTTTTGCTCAACAGTAGATAAGCCCCAGCCGTGCTCCCGCTGTGCTGGCTGGGATGAGAAGTCAGGCCCTTCCCCAGCTGCAAGGCAGGAGGCAGCCTCCGCCCTCTGGGGCTGCTGGGACCCACGGGAGCCCCAAGGACGTGCCAGGCCTGAGGGCTGGGGCCAGTCCATGGGTGCTGAGGCACATTCCAAGCCATTGTCTATGAGAAAATTTGTATGCTCAAAGCTGCCGTAACTCTGTCTGCAGGACAAAGCAGCCACTAAAAAGGACACAGGAAATCAGAAGCCAAATTGTTCTCAGCTTTGAATGATCCCAATCTGCTCGGCCTTGTGTTGAATCATGAGCTGTGATTCATCTGAGACTCAGAAGATGGCAAGGTTACACAAATGCTCCAAAGAAGAGGAGCTGCAGGAGGCATCTCAGCAGACTTCACATCTACTGACAGCAGTGGTCAGAGAAGTCAGAGATCCTGTGAGCTGATTCAGCACAGCGTTTCATCAGCGCTGGCAGCCATCCCATTGCCAAACACTGAGGATTCTTCTCCTCCATCTCAAGTGGAATCAAAATTCTTCCACTTCCCATAGACTACACAGAGCAGGAGGGAGCACCCATCACACAGCTGGGACCTCTCAGCTCACCAGCCCTGCCTTATGCTTCCACCCCCGCACTGCTTGGCCGAGCCCTGCAGGAACGGAGCATCCCACCCCACACACCCAGGGGAGCAGTGACAGCGCTGTCACTCTCAGGGGCACAGGGGCTGCAGGCGCCTTGCACTGCTCAGCCCAGGGGCAGATTCAATGAAACAAACAGCTCTTTTTCATTTGTTTTGCAGAAGTTTTAGTTCAGAGACAGCCATCCCGGCTTGGTTGCTTAAAAGGCGAGTGCCCGTTCCCCAGCCAACAAGAGCACAATTAATTAATGACAAAATCCTACCCTCAGCTCTGGCTTTTGTATGAAAACGTACATATCAAAGCTTCACGTTACAGAACTATGCTTCCTTGGCCAGCCTGCTAAAGATGAATGCAATGAATTCTGAAACAAATCTTTCCTTCCTCCCTACCCCTGCAAACAGGGCACTCAGCCCACGCACCGCAGCAGCATCCTCCCCTCCCACGCGTGTCCTTACCTCTGGGATATATATTTTGCACCTTCTCATCTAGAACACCTACAGCATTTCCAATTAACTACTGACCCTTGCTCTCGCACCATAAACAAGCCCTTTACAAAATCTCAATTGCATTGTGTCTACATTGATTAAAGCTTGAATCCCACTGACCTCATGCGGTGTTAACTTCTCCCATGCACCGGGAGCATTCTGCTTTTCTACTCAATTACCCCCTTCTGTGCAGAGCCATCACTACCCAATGAGCACACACAATGGGCTTCTGCTTCATTACACTAACCAACAGCAGGATAGGAATAAACAAGCTAATTTATCATCCAACAGACTGAGGTTTTCCAGCTAGAGCGGTGAGAACCTGAATAACGTTATATTTCCTTATAAATACATGTTTATTACAGCACAAAAGTTTTCTGCCTCCCTCTTTGCTAACCTTACCGCTACCAATTCAGTGTTAATGACTGACCACCACAGAAATCCATCCATCCCTCTTGTTTAACGCTGGTTACCGTTTTTACAAGCCTACATGAAAGTCATTTTCCTTAAGACTGATGGCAGATTTTGCATACAGAATCGCTGTCTATCTAAATAATCGAATGGATTTCTAGAACAAAACAAAGGAAATCTCAATACTGCTGTCCCAAAATTGGGTTCTTAGTCCCCCACTGATTTACCTTGAGTTACTAATTCACTATCGCTTTACATCATCCATTAAGCTACCATGATATCCAAGAAGCCCCTTGCCCTTGTGAAAAGTATTTCTTTTTTTATATCTTTAACAGATAAAGATGTCTTTATCTGTTCATAGAATCATGGAATGGGCCTGGGTTGAAAAGGCCCACAATGCTCATCTCGTTCCAGCCCCCTGCTACGTGCAGGGTCGCCAACCACCAGACCAGGCTGCCCAGAGCCACATCCAGCCAGCTCTTTTAACTCCACTTCTATTGAAACTGTAACTGCTTTTCTGCCAAAAGCAGCACAGGTAAGGCTCACAATAGGAAAATCCATTCCGCTCCAAGTAAAGAGGGAGCTTGTGTTTGCAGAAGGACACCAGCTCTGCACACAGTTACAGCAGCGGTGCTGGCACAGCCCTGCAGCTGGGCACTGCCGGCTCTGCCTTCCCCAGCACATCTCTCACTCCTGGGCTGTAGGAATGAGCCTGCCCAAGCAAACGCAGCCTGGCTGTGAGATTCCCAACCCACATCTGCACCCTGCATCCAGGATTTCTGCACTACCTGCAGTAAGAAGCTGTGGGTGCAGCAGAGCCCCTTTGGAGCAGGAGGAGCCACGAGCTGATTCTCACAGAGCTGCAGCCACCCAGATGCCACGAGTGCCATGGGTGTCAGACACACAATCCCCACGGGGACACCCCAGGGCTGGAGCTGGCAAGGAGGTGCCGTGCACACCCCTTCCTCCTTCCCAGGCACCCTGCAGGACTGGCGCCTCGACTTCAAAGGCCAGGGCTGTTACCTGCTGCAGAGCAGGCCTCCTGCTGAGCGGTTATCCCCGCAGGGCAGCCTGCCCACCGTCTGATAAAGCCTAGTCCAGGCAGCACCAAACAGAGGTGCAGGAGCAGCTCCAGCCACACAAATGAGGTCCCTCACAGCTTCTCTCTGACACAGCTGCCTCCAGAGAGCTCTAGTTTGAAAGTGATGCAACTGTGAGAAGAGTGGGAAAAAAAAAATAAAGAAAAAGATTACCCCGAAGGATTTACGGCCCTGACGGCCCGCTTCTCCAAGCCCCCAGCACGGCCCTCTGCCTGGGAACTGCTGATTCCTGGCACATTTGCCCATTCTGTTACAGTTGCAGCTCTTACAAAGAGGAATGGAGCAACGATGACCTTTCACGTCAGCTCTCCACCACTCCCAGAGCTCTGCCAAGGCTGCAGCGCTGGCAATGCACTGCGCAGGGCACGCCATTGGCATTCATGGCCATGGTGCAGCACTGTGCCGGGGCGCTGAGGTGGGCCTGAGAGGTGGGGCGGGGGGGGGGGCTGAGGGCTGATAGGGAGGCTGGGGGCTGCCATAGAATCATAGAATGGCCTGACTACAATGATCATCTCGTTTCAACCCCCCTGCTATGAGCAAGGTCGCCAACCACCAGACCAGGCTGCCCAGAGCCACATCCAGCCTGGCCTTGAATGCCTCCAGGGATGGGGCATCCACAGCCTCCTTGGGCAACCTGTTCCAGTGCATCACCACCCTCTGGAGGAAAAACTTCCTCCTAATATCCAACCTACACCTCCCCATCTCAGTTTAAAACCATTCCCCCTCATCCTATCACTATCCACCCTTGTAAACAGCCGTTCCCCCTCCTATTTATACACTCCCTACACTCCCTGCCACGGTAGGCCTGGGATGGGCCCTGCTGCCTCCTCCCCCCACCTCAGCCCTAGGAAGGTAATGAAATCCCAGGAAAGGAAATTAAATCCTGGAAAATCACTGCTTGGGAGCCAAACCCGACACGTAGATAATGAGCCGGGATTGTTGATAGCTGCTCAGCCATTTGCACTCATGACTCATTATCTCTCTGGGCAAGACACACGAGCAGGAGTTTTATTGGCTCCAGTCAAAACAACTCCGTTTTTTTCCCCCCTCAGTCTTAAAGCAGGAGAAGGAAGCAGCAGAGCCGCTCGCTCCCAAATGCATCCCCTCATCCCAGCGAGGAAATAAACGCCTTCACTTCTCCAACCAGTTACATCTGCAGAATGCATGGTCAGCTGTAGGGCTGCTGTATCCACTACTGAGTGCTGGTACACAAAGCCAGCTCTGGAACAGGAAGGAGGTAATCCTGACTGTCCTGAGGCAATCTGCAGTGCTGGAAGGAACCGCCTCCAAGGGGGTTACTGAACAGCTGCCCAAGGAGGGCTTTGGGGGCAGCTTCCTCCACGGAGAGCAGCAAAGAAACAGCCCTATAAAATCACCCCTTCTGGCGCTTCTCATGCCTCAGCTCTGCTGAGCTCCCACAGATGCTGCAGGAGCTTTGCTCTGTAAGCTATGACTCCTGTATGCCTTCATCTCACGTTGTGCCAATGCACATTTCTAAGCAAAAACCCACAGGGATGCTGATTGAAGTTCTGCATCTGAACAGAAGTGCCAACAGAAATACGTTTGAGTTTAATAAAGCTCGCATAAATAGTTTGTTGTTCACAAACTCCATCAAGGACCAGCACTGGCAGAAAACAGAGTTCCAGAGGAACGAAGCTCTCTGGCCGTATCAGGTACCAATGTGTTGCATTTGTGTATTTTTTACTTGCAAAATAATCTGTTAAAATAGAGCACTTAGTCATTGTTTTGAAACATGACCTAACTCCCTGCTAGAGGAACGGCCGAGCTCGCTTTGTAGCTGCACTCCCGTTGTGTACATATTTTGGTTTGTCTAGACCTGAACAAACTAAAATAACCGGATTCTTGTTGTCTGTTTGGCGTGCTGGATCAAACCAGACCAGGTCACTATTTCAGTGGCACCTCAGCTCTCATCCCCCCCGTGCAGTACAGGAGCAGCATTACTCACAGCCCTGCCCTGAGGCTGCCAGCAGCTGCCCCAGCACCATCCTGGAGGGCTCGGGCACTCTGCAAAACAGCCGCCGACCCAGTCTGGGTGATGCATTAACGCAGTCTGACCTGCCCAAAGACTCAAAGTGGGGTTTTCCAGAGATAGAAGGTCTGCCCATAACAACCCCTAGGACCCGCCAGCAGGCAGAAGGTGCCCTGTATGATCAACACAATGTCACCCTAGGTCTGAAAAAGAGCCCTGAGCCACTGCCACACTGCCTGCAGCTCCAAAGCCCAGAGCTGGGCTGAGCCCTAATGCGAGAGGCATGTATGGTGTATGTACGGCAGATCCAAGCTCTGTTCAGGTTCACAGGGAGTTTGAGATGAAAGGAAGAGGTCTGTTTAGCCCACGCAATCCTAAACACAAATACATCTGTTTATCACACCTGTCCCCAGATGAAGACAGAAACAGAGCCTGCAGTATGTTTGTTCTGTACACACAGCTCACGCTTTATGAACTTGGAGAGCCCTGATGCAAAACCTTTCTAGGAACAAAGACACCCTTATGAACAAGGAGCACAGCTTCTCTGCACAACATGGGCCAAGAAACCATGTCCAATGAATCAGCATTGGGTTCAGTAACCTGCATCTGAACCAGCTCCATCCAAACCAGCTCCTTCAGAAGAAAAGGGCAGAAAACCCAATCCCGGTGTTGATCAGAGCAGGTTTGGGCCCACAGGAGCAGAAAACTCGGGTTCTAGCCCGATGTTGCCAGGGGCTGCTTTGTGATTGAGCAAGAGAAGGATGAACACAAAGTTTTGCGAATGACACTTAGCAGAATTACTCCGGCTCCCACAGAGCAGCCGTTCACAGGGATAGGAACGCAGAGCGCCAGCAGAACAATGGACCTGCCCTCGGAACGCCGGCTGCAGCTCTTTCTTCAGCGCCTCTGAAATAAAGATCGCTGCAAGAACGTTCCACCCGCGCTCCCCTCAATAAAAAGGGTGACGCGTGTCAGACACGGAGCGCACAGAGGCGGCCACGGGACCCCGCGGGCCGCAGTGCTGGGAGAGCCCGGGCCGAACCCCGAAAGGGGGGGGTGCGGCGCCCGCTGCGCTGCCGCCCGGAGCCATCCCCACCCGGAGCCATCCCCGCCGCTGTGCCTTCGAGTACCACCGCCAGCCCCGGGACTGCCCCCAGCCCGCCCTCCTCCATCTTTCTCCCTCCATTCCCCAGCGTTATCCGACGCCGCCACCGCGCTGCGCCCTCCAGGTTCGGTGCTCAGCCCCGGGACAGGCGGCCCCCTCGAGCCCCCCGGTTTCCTTATTACTGCTAGCATCGCTTTCCGCCTGGCGAGCTCTGCCGCAGGCAAGAAGGCTCCCTCCTCCCGCAGCCCGGAGATGGGGAGGCGGTAAGGAAAGAGGGAGAGCGGAATTAACAATTAAAGAAAAAACAGGAGGGGGTGAAAAAAAAAAAAAATAAAGAGAAAAAAAAAAAGAAGCGATTGCACGATGAGCTCCAGGGCCCCGCGGCACCGGTCGCCATGCTGACGGTTCCCCTGCCTTTCTTCAGGCGCACGCCGCGAGCAGGCCGGGCAAACTTTTCTCTGCCCCTTCTCCTCCGCACGGCAGCCCGGCACGCACAAAGGGGCCCGCGGAGCTCTGTTTGCTTAACGACAATGCCGCGCTAATGAGCTCATGGAGGCGCGGCGCTGACACCGGAACGAGCACCGGCACCGCGGCGGGGGGAGAAAGTTTGCCCCGCCGGCACTCACCGATCAGACCTCCCACCAGAAAGGCGATCACTTGGAACACCAGCAGGATCCCGCCGACGATGCACAGCTTTCGGGTGCTCATGTTCTCGATGATGGCCCCGGCCATGGTGGCGGCGGGGCCGGGCCGGGCGCGGCACTGATTGCCGGCGGGGCCGTACGGCCGTGATTGTGGCGGGGCGGGCGCGGCGGGCGGCTTTAAGGAGCGGGGAAGCGCATCACGTGGCGCC
>JACDJE010000225.1:862695-1183206 GCA_016647715.1 Pavo muticus | reverse complement strand
CGGCCCCGCACTGCCGCCCCGCCCGGCCCGGCCCCGCGCCGCTCGTGCTGCGGGCGCTGGGGGTGTGCCGTCCCCGCGGCGGCCGAGGACCGCGTGGCCTTCGGAGGGCCCCTCCGACTCGGAAGGTTGCGTGACGCTCTGAAACGCGGCACCGTGCCGGGGCACGTAACGCTCACCGGCCGGACGCGGTCACCGCACCCGCTGCATCCCGGTCACGCATCCCGGTCTCACTCCGGTGTCCCCGTGCTGCTTTGTCCTCCTCGCACCGGCAGCCCCTCCCAGCCCCGCTGCCCTCCGAACCTCAGAGCGGGGCTGTGGGCACGCGGGGATGTGGGTGCTGCTCTGCCCCCCGGCCAGGCGCGTCCCCCTGCGTACCCCGTAAGAATGAGCTCGTTCCCACTGTCGTCATCTGCTTTGCAGCGTTGGTGCCTTGCAGCTACTGATGGGGCACTGCAAGGGTCTGCGCCATGCTGCTGTCAGACTTAGGATGAAGAACATTGCCTCAGACAGAGGGTTTGGATTTTGGGTGGTCCCATGTGAAGCCAGGATGGCCTTTGTGGGTTATTACCAAAGCGGGATGTGCTGTGGCTCTGTGTAGGATGGGTGCTATGGGGAGTGGCAGAAAACACTCCTCCAGGACAAGTATGCCACAAAGGGATACAATCACTGACAAAAAATGGGCAGGAGTCGTAGAACCATTTAGGCTGGAGAAGCTCTGAGATCCCCAACCCAGCCCATCCTGCCGTGCCCACTGACCGTGTGCCTCACTGCCACACCTACACATACAATGAAGGACAGGTCAAACATTGAGGGGGTGCAACAAATAATAACCTGAAGCAAATAGTCAATAACAAGGAAAAAAAATAGAAGAAACACATCCAAAAAACCCCCAAACCGACGACCCTCACAGCCAGGAAAGGTGCAGTGCTGGCGGCGCAATGCGGCCGCTGTGCACCCGACCGCGGCCTCCCAGCACCGTGCCCACATGTGGGATGCAGACCTCTGGATGCTTATCCACGCTGCCCAGCACCACGGCAGCTCTGTGCACCACAGGAGGCAGAGCACAGTGACAGCAAACGCTTCTGGTCGTAGCGTTGCATGGTGGAGAAGCGGAGTGCAAGCTCTGGCTCGAAAGGAAAGGCTGCAGCAACCCATGCCTGACCCTTGCCCAACCGGTGCGTGGATGCACTGCTGGAGGCCAACAGCAGTGCAGCATTTTGGGTGATGTCGCGGAATGTGACACTGCCAAGCCCAAAATCCAATTGAAGAGGACAGCAGAAGCCATCCCCCGTGGCTATGCTGGTTTTCCAGCACCTGGCTCTGGCTCCCAGCATTGACCTCGGACCACCAACTGCCAGCACGCTGCTGCTGCTGGTTTCTACTTCTGCAGTCTCTCCCTGATTTGCAGAGCTAAGCAATTCTTCTCTCCCTCCATGGGGCTAACGATCCCATTGGGGTGTAGACATTAGGAATCAGTTCAGGCATTCTGTGACAGTGGGATGATTCAATCTTCTCGAACACCACAAGTTCAACTGTTTCAGCTTTGTTTTGGCTTTACTTTTACATTACAGTTATGACTTCACTGTTTAAAAATAGCTCTTAATGCACACGTGCTCTGTGCCCGCTATGAAGGCAGTGGGATCACTGACGCAGATGTGCTTCCAAGACCAAGGGCTGTCAGTGGATATCCACGGCAGTGGCCTTGCTTCTCTCTGCTCATAGCTGCTCCTGTGGGTGATGCGTGTTCTTGGTCCCTTACAGATACATTGGTAGCATGGAACATTTTCTCAAAGAACGGGAAAAGGGTGTTTTGTGTTATTTCCAGTTCACGGATGGGAAGGGAAATGTTATCTTTGTAAGAAAACCCTATTCTATGGCTGGTAATGCAACACCCATCTAAAAAGGAAGCGTTGGTAGGGAGGGCTCATACCAACGAGCTGGCAGAGTTCCATGGCCTGCAACTGCCCACTGCTCGGGGATCGGGGCAAACCAACAGCTGTGCGCCGCTCCATCCCGAGCCCTGCCTGGGCTATAAATATCCAGCAGAATTCCCAGCCCACAGGGTAGGTCTGTGCTAAGCATGCACCCGCTTGTAGCAACAGGAATCGGCGTCTCAGGAACAGCGAGAGGTGATGGCCTCACAGCGCCAGGGAGGGTCAGGGTGGATATTAGGGGAAATTTCTTCTTGCAAAGAACACCGGCACAGGGTGACCAGGGGTGGGGGTCACATCCCTGGGTGTTCAGAGCCGCGGGGATGTGGCACTGAGGGACGTGGGCAGTGGGCGTGGGGGGGTGGGCTGGGGGTGGATTGGGGAGCTCAGAGGGCCTTTCCAACCTCAGTGATTCCATGGTTCTCTGACTCACACCCCACATTTACACACCCCGGGCAGCTGTGCCACAGCGGCCGTGCTGCACTCCCTGCTGGCTGCCCTTATGTCAGCTGAGCGGGAGGAATGCTGCTGGTTAGTTAATTCCTGCACATGAGCACCGAGCATGGGCTTCTGGTGCAGCTGCTCTGATGCCAACAGAGCACAGAAGTGAACAGAACACAGCTTTAGGAAAGGAATCACCTTCCCACTATGGTTGCACTATGGTATGCAGCCACAGCTGCTTGAGAACAGACATAGGGCACTGCATGGGCAGCAATGGGGCACTGGCAGCATCCCCACCACAGCTCTCGCTGCTCAGCATCTCTGCCCTCCATGCCCTCAGCAGCCCTCCCGTCCCCACGAGCAGCTGCGCAAGCAGAGCCATGGGTGTGAACCCACTCATGGGTGTGGACCGGGACTTGGGAACCGCTCAGAGGGCAGCGTCCCAGATCACTCTCCTGATGGCCTTTCTCTGATACGCTCTCAAAGCCTTCCCTGCATCACACAGTGCCTGACATGCATCAGGACGGAGCTCCAGTGGGGACGGTGAGGTTTCCAGTCTGCAGAGAAGACAAAATGGAGCTCATCATTTGACAGAACACATCTTAGCTTGTCAGGCCGAAAGTGCAGACTTGTGACATCCTGAAGGAGGGGCCAATAACGTATTAAATAATTTATGTTTTATTAAAGATCGTTTAAACTGGATTTTTAGATTTTATTTCTACTCTTTCCAGTTACCGTGTGGTTAGAAGGCACAAGCCATCAAAAGCAAAACTGCGGAAAGCCCAAATTTGCAGCATTTTTCTGTGCCTGCCAAGCCAGCTCTTTTGGCCATCATTCCAACCAGCAGAGCTGCTGCAGCAGGACCTGTGAGCAAGGCTGGGGCAGATCCATCACCTGCCTGTCACTGCCTTTCCAAGCTCCTCCTTCCAAACCTCTACTCTGACCCTGAGCTCATCTGGCAGCAAGCAAGGCTCTGCTCAAACCCTTCTGTCTGCTTGGAGTGATGACGCAGAGGCTCCCAAGGTTTTGCTCACGCAAAGCACCCCTAAGCTCCCCCATCTCCACATTGCCACCTCTACAGGGTTACAGAGAATCAAGCCTGCAGCAAGACTTCTGCAAGCCAGATGTGCATGCTTTGCTCTCTCCCCTGCCCACTTGGTCTACCAGTGCACAGATCAGACAGCCCCTGTCAGATCTGGTTTATTACCTTATTGTCTGCTGTACTGACACGTTAAGAACCGCGGGGATGTGGTGCTGAGGGACATGGGCAGTGAGCACGGTGTGGTGGCATGGGGCGGGCTGGGGGTCTCACAGGGCTTTTCCAGCCTGAATGATTCTATGCTTCTATGAAAACCAGCTGTCAGACTGCATGTTTCACCTTCCTTCACAACTACTGCAGCCTGGCACTTCTCTATGTTCCTTTCTGCCCAGCAATGGGCATCACTGATGTATGACCAAAGCAGGCACAGGTCAGCAGTGGCCCCAAGGGGGTGGCTGCCCAGGTGCAGGGCAGGCAGATGTCAGAAGGGCTGCAGGTGAGCTGCCAGACCAGGGGGAACTTTCCCAGGTTTGTGTCCTCCTCAAAAGCAAGCAAAGAAAGTTATTTTTGTACTAGATATGGACACTTGAGTATTACAGAGTGATGCTCAGTTTGTTATTATAGGACAATAAGCTTAATGTTATCCAATTCCTTCCACCAGCTGAACCACACGGTTCATACTCAAGTCTTCATGGCGCCATCACTGCCACCAGAATACAAAAAACACATTGCAGAGGTTTTTTCAACCTCCTCTTGCCATTTCCCTGTTAAACCCTTATGTTCCCATACATCCAATCCATTCCTTTCAGTAGTGAAGACCAAATTAGCAGACACAGCATAATTAAAACCGAAGCCAGCTCTCCTAGCCCCACAAGAAGTGAGCAGAAGGCCCCCATGGGGTAATGTTGCAGTACCTGCCTTGGAGGTACAGCACCAAGGATCACGGTGCGGTTCAGCATCAGGAGAAGCTGATGGCATTTGTTAATTAGCAAGATGGAATCAGGAGAGATCTACTGGAACAAATCAAATTCTGGTTGGTAACAGCTCTGCAATGCTGGCTGAAAACAGAGACAAACATGGATTAGCTTTACTGCCCTATTCCTCTGCTAAGCAAGTGATGGAGCTCGTCTGTGTCAGTTACTGGGAAAACAAACATGCAGATTCCCAACGTCTGACTGGCTGCATTCTGTGCACACAGAGAGCTGTCAGTTAACGCAATAGGAAGACATGGAAGTCCTGAGAAGTTGGAAAGTTAAATTAAAGCAATGTATTCAGCCAGCTGTGTGCCGGTGAGGCGCTCTCAAGGCACCGTCTGAAAGCAAAGACAAAGCACGGGCTGGTTCTGGAGATCTCCTAGAAAGAGACATCTGTTTTGGAGCCACCACAAAGGGCCATCGCCAGAACTATCCCGTAATAGTTATGAGCTGTAATTTGACATTTTAGATACACATTCCTCTTGCCAAATAATCTCATATTTTTGCTCTTGGCAGAGAAAAGAAAGAGAATCGTATATCCAAGATGAGTAATTTAGTACGATGTAATCAAGGCAAGCTGCTCCAGACGAGGGACGGACTTTGAGTAAGAGAGGGTTTTTGTTCTCCTAAAATACAAGTGTGTCCATTGCACAGGGAAATACTTAGAAAGAAAAACGGTTCTCTTTCTAATTTCACTTTCCATGCGATGCCAGGCGCAGGCTGTGCGCAGAGATGGGCAGAGGCGGCCGCAGCAGTGCTGCTGGCTGTGCTCCTGCAGCATCGCCCTGCAGACACACATCTGCTGCTCCACATCCCCTCCTGCTCTGCAGCCCCCCAGGGCCTGGCAGCACCTCTCGCCCGCTGCCCGCCACACCGGCACCCCACACTGCAGCCGGAGCTGGCGGGGGAGCACAGAGCTGCGTCCTGCAAGGAGGGGAGCCTGGTCAGGGCACACAGCAGCCACCAGTGCTGCCTGCCTCGTTGGCGCAATTAACCCGCCCTTAATCACCTCCGTGTCCCAGGGCACTGAACTGCCTTGCACCTGAAGCTGTAAATTGTGGTCTGTGCCACCGACTGCTCCAGCAGCTTTCAGCTCAGCTAAGAAACAAAACGTTTGCTGTGTCTATAGGAAAAAGGATCAAGGGAATTTGCAGGGCTGGACCTTGCTATCCTTATTTTACACAGACTCTAAAACAGATGATGAAAGACAGAGCTGACAAGGAAAAAAATTCCAGCTCTGTGGTCTCCAGTCATCATGCAGTGGTTCACATCCATATGCAGCACTGTGAATTACCAGCCAGCCCAACGCCTGCTCTGCCTCCTGCTCCCAGACACCAAGGCAGCAGAATGGCAGCGTCAGTGTTGGGACTGCTGCAAACCCCCCAGGTCAGCTGTAAGGCCACAGCTCAGGTCTGGGACTGCTGCAAACCCCCCAGGTCAGCTGTAAGGCCACAGCTCAGGTCTGGGACTGCTGCAAACCCCCCAGGTCAGCTGTAAGGCCACAGCTCAGGTTTGGGACTGCTGCAATCCCCCCCAGGTCAGCTGTAAGGCCGCACTGTGTCACAGCGCAGCACACAGAGCAGCCGGGGCTGTCTGTCGGCATTCCTGGAGCTCTCTGCTCCAGCTGCAAGACCCAGATACTTTTTAATACTTTTTAATACTGACCTCTCATGCACTGTTTCTCTTTTTTCCTTTCTTTTCCTCCTTTTTTTTTTTTTTAATTTGAAGTCAGAATAACTTCCGCTGCTTAGCTGTTACCTGCTGTGTATTTGCCTCTTGCTAAGCTTCAGAAACCCAGGGGAAGGCTGAGCACAGAAAGCGACGTGGAAGAGGGGATCACCACCTGTCACCACCTGGCTGCTGCAGCCCGAGCTGCCGGGCACCAGCCGGGGGTGGGGCCGGGTCTGTGGCTCCCTTCCAACACATCCATGCTAGGATTCTGTGGAAGATGAAAACGCCAAGGGCAGATGCACACAGGCACGGCAGCTCAGTGCCACCACTTCCCACCACTGCTCTAGGTGTGGCTCACACGATGGGGCTGTGTGCCTCGGGTCCGGCGAGGCGAGAATCTCCCTGCGTGAGTCCGTCCTATTTAGGGAGCTTTATGGCCACGGAACACAGCAACTTCGCATTAAGTGCTGGAACAAAGCGCTAAAGAGGCCGCTGTTGAAATGTTTATGCCTTTTGCAGAGACATAAATATTTGGAGAATAACAAAAGACGCTGTTTGGAGCAGGGAGAAAGAAAGCACTGTACCTGCCCTCCTCCCCCTGCGTCCAAAGGCACCCCTGCCGGCGGCGGCTTCGGCTCGGGCAGCCCCTCCGCTCCCAGCCGTGCTCACACAGCCCTGCTCCCATCGGCAAAGCGCCCTGCGGCCGCACCGAGCCGCAAAGGTCGCTGCAGAGAAAGGAGGAAATCAAAAATCGAGGGGGAGAGAAAATTGCTGCCAGGTGTAGCCCCGGGCTGTTCCGCATTCATCGGCCGGGCTGTGGGAGCGCGGCTCTCTCTTCGCCCTGTCGGTGCGCAGCTTCTCCTTCGGCTCCGCGTGGGACGGCCGAGGAGCCGATCCGGCCGCAGGCTGATCTTTGTGTCGGGATGGGGGTGTAGATGTGTTTTTGCAGCTGTTTTGCTTTCCCATCTGGTTCAGCCAGAGGCTGCGTCAATTCCTGCACGAGCCTTTTGTGGGGTGAGCTGAGTGAGGAATCCATCCGCGTTACAGACAAAGAAGGGGAGGACGAGCTGTGATGTTTTAGTGCTTCCAACCTAATTCGCAGCACAGCGACACAAACGGCATCGCCAGCATCGCAGTGTGGCACGAACAAGAGCCGCAGGGCTGCCTCGCCGTCCCCGCTCCAAGGCAGCGCCCGTCCCGTGCGGCCCCGGCTGCAGAACCGCCCGCACGTCACGCCCTGCAGAGCCGCTCGTCCATCTCTGCGTGCTTTCCCAGCCGGGCAGCTCCTGGAAGTCCCGCAGCTCCGCTTCCCAGGAGACGCCGTCAGCCCCGGCGCTCGGCGCTCAGCCGCAGCGCTGCGTGTCCGCCGGGACCGCCGCCTCCGGGGTCTCTGCCGGCTGATGCTGGGGAGGGGAAGATAGAATGAGAATTGCTGCTCCCCTCCCAAAGCCGGTGCCAAGCGCTTTCATAGCCCAAGTTCCTCCTCTGGTGCTGCTGCGGTCGTGGTGTGGAATCACAGAACCACAGAATCATTCGGGTCGGAAAAGACCTCTGAGATCGCCAAGCCCACCCCATGCCCACTGCCCACGTCCCTCAGTGCCACATCCCCACGGCTCTGAACACCCCCAGGGACGGTGACCCCCCACCCCCGAGCAGCTGTGCAGTGCTGGGCGCTCTCTGGAGCAGAGATGTCCCCCAGCACCCAGCCTGCCCCTGCTCTGGCACAGCGTGAAGCCGTCACCTCTCATCCCACCGCTGTTCCCAGAGCAGACCCCCACCTCTCCCCATCCTCCCGTTTCCCACCAGCCCGCGCCGTGCCCGGAGCCCGCAACGGGTTGTGGCAGCGGGCGGTGCGGGCAGCAGGGGGCAGCACGGCAGGCGGACCCGGACCCGACGCCGCGTCCCGCAGCTCCGCGGCTGTTATCGCTGCGCAGCCCGCACGTTTTGTGCAACACGTACACAGGCAGATTCCCCTGTTTTTAATCTGCTGATTTACAGTTGCATAAACGCAAGTGCTCTTGGAATGAAAATTGCCTCATAAGGCAGAACGGAGTTAAAGGTCATTTCCTTCGAGTGACTGAAGGACACCGCTACGCCATCTGTGAACCGGGAGCTCCTGTGCCGCTGCTCCTCACTGAGTTCAGTGACTTCACTTCTTCCGTGTTGGGACGGAAATCCAGCAGGAACTTTGCAGAACGATGGGAGCACGGGACGCACTCCCATGGCACAGCGCTCCGCAGTGGGAGACTCACACAGATGATGGCCGCTGGTCTCATGGGACGCGCGTCACCAACTGAAAGCCTGCCTGGTTTTGTAGGTGTGGCAGCTTATCCTGGATTCACTCCGTCTGACACCGGGCTGGGAACGTGGCAGGAATGGAGTCCTTCTTATGCAGCGCTGCCTCTCAGGAGGCTGGCCCTCCCGTCCAGATGTGTGTGCTTTGCTGATGCTGTGTGGGTCAGCATCGTGGTGTGCTGAGCTCATCAGCTCTGCTCACATCAAACTGAGCGCTAACTTTTAGCCCACCACTGTATGCCATCATTTCATGCGTGCGAAAGCAATAGGAAAATAGAAATAGGAAAGAAATAGAGGCGACGTGCTGTAGGGAACTGCTCTAGCAGGGGGTTGGACTCAGTGACCTCTTGAGGTCCCCTCCAGCCCCTGCGATTCTGTGATTTCTGATGTTTCTGACCATTTAGGGACCGAAGGCTTTCTCTTCTGAGACTGTTATCAGCTCCTATCTCAGCCAAAGGCAACGATGAAATGGAATTTTTACTGTAGATATTCATCATCTTTAAAACCCAACTGCTACTCTGAAGGAGCCCTGCCAAAATCCCTGAAATCTAATGAATGTGAGACATTTCTCAGTATCCAAAGGGGAGCTGGAAGAAAGAAAGGGAAAGATTCTTTAGCAGGGTCTGTGGTGCTAGAATGAGGGGAAATGGTTTCAGACTTAAAGAGGGGAGATTTTGGCAGGATATAAGGAAATAAATACAGTAAGGGTGCTGAGGACATAGAGTGCCCAGAGAGGCAGAGGTGCCCCGTCCCTGCAGACAGCCCAAAGTTGGGCTGGATGAGGTTCTGAGCCCCTGGTGGAGCTGTGGTGTCCCTGTTCATTGCAGGGAGTGGGGCCGGATGGCCTTCAAAGGCCAACTCTTCCAACTCTAAGAATTCTATGATTCTGTTATATTATTTAAGGAACTTAAGCAAGGAAATAAACAGAACAAGCCAAGAGAGGGCTGTTAGGGAGGAAAGAAAACTCCTGAGCCATTGGCATCAGCAGCCGAGATTCTCACCCTGCCCCAGCCTCTGGCTCCGACAGCCTGTTCCCTTGTCACCAACCAGCCGACCGTTCCAGTGTGGCACGTGGTGGGAAGTTCAGGGCGAAGTTATGGGAGATGTGAGCTGACCTGATGGTACCTCAAGGGGAGGCACCACTCCTTCCTCCAGCCGTGCATTCCTGGGGGTGCTGCTGCTGCCACAGAATGTCGCATGGCACGGGGCCGGGTGGGAGATCGAGGCACACCCCAAAGCCTGCGCCAGGCAGTGGCAGTCAGACATGAAGGAGCACAGCTCCCAAAGCTCGTGCCCAGGGTGACAGCGGGGTGACTGCACAGCCCTGCCTGCAAAACCCCTCTGCCCACAGCCCGCCCTGCGCTTTTCCCCCGTTCCTTATCAGAATAATAGTGATGAGCCACAGGGAAGATCGTGCAAACAGAACAGCCTGCTGCTGCCAAGGGGTGGCTGCCGCTAACATTTATTTTTCCACAATTATAGTCGGGGCTGCTGGCCTGTCCTTTCGAGACGGAGCAGACGAAGGAGCGCTGCACGCCGTCCCTGTCCCGGGATAGATCCGGGAGGCTCCATGACTCACTTCTGACTCACTGCTCCTCCGTTCCTTCCAGACTCTTGGGGGCGTTCGCATGCATTGCCGGTCTGTACCTGCAGGAAACCGTTACCCCCCAGCTCGGGGCGGGATGCATCGGGTGCTGCTCCCAATGCCACGCAGAGACCTGCAGCCGTGGCAGCCCCCGCAGAGACGGTAGGGGGAAGGAGACGAGCGGGGAGTTATTTTTCCTTCCTGGCACGACACACAGCCCGTCCCAGCTGAGTATTTGGATCGAGGTCGTTCCCATCTCGCTCCAAAAACCCCAATTGCTAAACTAAGACTAACCTTTCGGAGAGTTATTTCGAAGAACGAGGATAAAATAAGGTGGTATGACTCAAATCAAGGGGAGGAAAGAGTTGATCAGAGTTAATCACAGTTAAGCCACACGAGTTGCTTTCCCTGTCAGAATCAGGTGTTCTGAGAACACCAGCAATGATTAACCATCATTTCTCTTTGGCAGGGCGGGTTGAGGAGCTCCAGCAGAGCCTCAGAGGTGCTCCTCCACCTCCAGCAGTGCGACTGGCAGCAGAGCAGGCATCGCATCAGAAAGGAGAACAACCACGGAAAGAGGCTTTTATGCATGTGTGTATGAGAGAAGTGTATCCAGAAAATCACAGAAAAGCAAGAAAAGCCACTGAATAGCAAAGAGTTCATTGCACCCAAAGGTCAGAGGCCTGAGGACACGGAGGTTCCAGCAGGAAGGCACACGGATAGGCTCACACACCTGGACCCAGGACTGCAGGGCTCTCAGCTGTGTTCTTCAGGATGCAGCCAGCCCACATCCACTCCTGGGCCATGCACTGTGCGACCCCACCAGCTGCTGCACTGGTGAGCCAGCAGCAGTACAAAGGCAGAGCACCATAGAAGCAGTAAGGCTGGAAATGACCTCCAAGACCACCAACCCCACCCCAGCCTACCCCCCAGTGCCCACCGCCCACCTCCCTCAGTNGCTGAGCACAGAGCACCTGAAGGGTCACTGGGGGCTGCAGGGCTGCCTGGGAGTGCTGCTGGGCACTGCAGAGCCCCCAGCCCTGGGGTGGGCTGCACAGAACATGGGAGCAGTGCTGAGCAGAGCTGCTGGGACCTTACTTAAAGACAGAACCACAGAATCATTCCAGCTGGAAAAACCCTCTGAGCTCACCAGTCCACCCCCAGCCCACCCCCCAAGCCCACCGCCCACCTCCCTCAGTGCCACATCCCCACGGCTCTGAGCACCCCCAGGGATGGTGACCCCCACCCTTGTGCAGCTGTGCAGTGCTGAACACTATTTGGGGAAGGAATTTCCTCTAACCCCCAGCCTGCCCCTGCCCTGGCGCAACTGAGATGTGTACATAAACGTGCACAAGAGGAAGGAGCTGCTTACACCGCCACTACTGCCAAAACAAACGCTTCCTGTAACCTTATCTTACACATGAATTCTCGGTCCTGACAGAAAATGACAATCAGAAGACTTTGCTCTCCAGCACAAAAGGTCTACCCATACCCATACAGCCATGCCCGTACAGCCAAGGCGAAGCATCTGAAGGAGAATTCATTTTCCCTATTTGTGGAGTAACACTGACCCAAATAAATTTTTCTAATGGATACTGACTTGTGTAAAACAAAATATCAGCGGTGGCCTGAAATGCTTGGATCTCACACTGTGCTTGGTTGCCTTTGATTCCAAAAAAACAAGCCACAGGCAAATGCAACCAGTGGTTCAAAACATATTTGGATAAAACATTTGCCCACAGTGCAGTACGTACATGGTTAACACTCAAGGAGTGTGCTTATGAGTGATTCACAGTGCTTTAAGAAATGCTGTTCTGCCAAGGCAGGTGCTGACATGGACTTCTCAGCTCAAGGAGAGAACGTACACAATTGCAGGATTACAGATAGCAAACAAGGAATCTGTAATTACTTATATATTGAAAATAAATCGATTCTCATCTTTGTAAAGGATTGAATATTGGTTTTCATAGAATCAAAGAATGGCCTGGCTTGAAAAAGACCACAGTGATCATCTAGTTTATGTGCAGGGTCGCCAAACACCAGACCAGGCTGCCCAGAGCCACATCCAGCCTGGCCTTGAATGCCTCCAGGGATGGGGCATCCACAGCCTCCTTTTCATCACACTTCTGCCTGGCAGCGATGTTTCCCAGCAGCCCCCTGCCTCACTGCTCCCCGTGGAGCATCACTACTGCCCATGAGATGCTGCTGCTGGCCCAGCACAGCTCTGATGTGGGCAGCACAGCAGGAGATCCCTGTGCACTGCTGTGCCTGAAACCTGGAAGGATCAGAGGCAGCGCTGCTGCAGAGCCCGGTCGGGAGCCGTAGCAGGGATGCTGCTGGGCATTGCCTCTTCTCCTGCTGTTCTGCATTCGTTTCTGAGGACTGTTCACTGTTGGGTTTCAGCAGAGCACTTTTGTGACAAATGTGCCACAGTAAGAATCTCCTAGCAGCATGGGTTCTACCCAGTGTCTTCTGTACGTGATGGCAGCACAGCTGGGTAACAGCGGGCAAGGCCGTGGGGAAGGAGAAAAGACAGAGATTAATACATATAGTGGGATTCTATGAAGAAAGAAAAGGAAAAATTCAGCTTTATCTGCTGGTATTTTACCATGACTAAGAACTACGACAATAAGTTGTAGCCAAACAATGACATCCTATAGAAAACAATTTCCCATAAAAAGCTCCTTAGGAATAGCTTTCCTGTTACATCACGGGAACCTCATTTGGGGAATTTAAGAGCAGAAAGAGAATACCTCCGCGGTGCTGAGCAGATGGGCTGTTAGCAAACCGCCCCACCTCCAGTCTGTGCGATGCTGAGCTCCAGCCTTCAGAAACACATCCATTCTAATTTGGTCTAAGGGAATCTGGAAACCCCTAAAAATAGATTGAGAACTGGAACACAGAGGTGTACTTGAATTTGGATTCCTCCTGCGTATCATCTGGCAGAAGGAAACGGCACCAGAGTTACCAAATGAGGCCAATTCATGCCCTGGAATGCGGCCGCCCAAGTAACGATGATGGATAGTGACAGCACGGCTTTCATGTGGCAGGATCCCCGCCACCAGCTGTGCCAGGGGAAGAAAGAGCGTGCTGGAATTCACAGCATTCCCCCTCGGATTAATCCCCGGCCTTCCCGCTGCGCCTGAATGAATTGTGAGAGGTATTCGTGGCTCTGCTGGGGGAGATTTGCTGATTTCTTTGGACCTCCTGGGGGGCAGTGATATAGAGAGCAAATAACCAGCATGCAGCACTGAAGTGATGTAATGGGCAGGGAAACCGCTCTGCTGTGCCCACAGCTGCTGTTCTGCTCTCTGCACGCTACGGGCACAGGGAAAAGCTGCTCACGTTGTGCAGCTGTGCTGGTGATCTGCAAAGCACACTGCGACTCACCCAGCTGGGAGTGCTCAGCAGCCCAAGTACGGGAAAACGCACAAATAACGTGGGGAGCACAAAGATGAGCTGGCTGCAACGTGAACCGTAGGGTCATAGAAGTCCAAGAAGTCATTAAGGAGGGATGTCACATCTGCCACAAACACACTGCACATCGGCAGTTCCTACAGCATCAGTACCGGATTTACTTCATGATTCATCTTCTTCCTCTGCGTGTTGATCTAACTCCCCTGACCACATCCAGTCACTGATTACTAGCTATTACAGCCTTACAAACTGCCTTCAGGGGATGGTAAACATCCAGCATGGTCTGAGGCTTTGGTGTCACCGCTCAGCAGCAAACACTCATGGCATAATAAATCTATCAGCAATTTCCTAGAATAAAGGCCCAGCAATAAACCCAGCTGCTTGGAACTGACATCTCCTCCAAACAATGAAGAGCTTTCAGATGACTTTAGAAGAATCCTGGCTGTGCCATTAAAATGGGAGAAGCAGTAGACCTTCACGTAGTTGCTGTGTGCTGAATCTATCAGGCAGTATTTCAGGAGCCATCCCATGATTTTAGACGAAAATGTTTCGCCAGCTCTGCCATTCCAACCCAAACCACGAAAGTGGCATTTGTTTTTCCTCTGGTTTGGCTGTCACACCAGCTACCTGGAGCCTCAGAACAGAATCCTTTCCTCACCAGCTTGTGTCGGTACAGCTCAGGACAGACTCTGACCCTGCAGCTGGGAATTGTACGCACCGCTAGGGATACAGTTCTACTCCTTTAGTTCTTTGCATTTGATGAGAACAAGACAAATCAGTGTCCAACATCTCTCAGCAGCATGGCGGGTGTACACACTGCCGGTCGTTTCCATAGGAGTTACGTTTCCATAATTACAATTATTATGTCATTATTCATGGTTTTGTAAGTTCTTTGTGGCAAGAGACAAAAGCACGATCCAACTGCTGTGGACCTGACTGCCGCTGTCACATCTCCTCCTCCTCCCGGGAATCTCCCCCCGCAGTTCAGTCTCCCATCACATACAGGAGGGGCAGAGATTGAGGCAGAGGAGCTTCCAAGCATGAACTGAGTTGCACAGGACTTCATTCTTTCAGGTGTTTCTTTTTTACTGTACTCCCAACACATATGTAGGCCCACCTGATGTCCTTTAGCTCTAAAGATAAATGATGTCCCAGAATCTCTCATTTGCCGAACCTGCTATCTTCCTCCTCCAACAGAGGTAACACTTTGCCACAGGACACTCCAGTAACAGCAGACGTGGGGTTTCACAAAACCCCAAAGAACCCAGAACAAGAAGCTGAGTAGGATGGGAGCAGCCACATATCCACCTGGTGTGTCCTGTGGAACCAGAGGGACAGCATGCCCTACTCGGGGAGCTGTCTCCTAACTTCCCTACCTTCAGTTCATTTAATTCATGTTCTCACTTCTCTTCCAGCAACCAAAGCCTGTAACATCTATCAATTCCAGACACTACGCCCAGCATACCTACAACTTCTCAGATGTCCCACTTGTATACATGCAAATACTTCAAGTGGCCAAAGAAAGAGACTTTTTGTCGTATTTGTTTTGAATCAACTGAACCTATTTCAGGATTATGCAACCCCTAAGAAATGCTGTGGGACTGCCCTAAGTCTGTCGGTAGTTTTAAGTAAATAAACAAGACCCGCTTTCATTTAGACAAATTTCCAGGCCACAGCTGTCAGAATGCCACTACAAGCTTTTTGGTATTAAGAAACAAAATCTAAATAAGAAACAGAAGCTGCATCAGGAGCAGGGCCCTGTGGGAACCTTCCTGCCTTTGGTCTGACAATCTAAGAAGTGTGTTCTGGTTTCCCCCGGCATCCGGTGCACTCCAGCAAGTTTCTAAATAAAGTGGAGTAAAAACTTCCCTCAGAGCTTTAGTGTTCCTTAAATGGCACGTTCCTTCCTTGGCACAGCTGCAGCTCATGTTAAAGCAGGCAACCACGCTAACATGTTTCCCAAATGCTACCCTATATATTCTGAATTCTCAGCACTCAAAAGTCTCTAAAATAAGTGCTTAAAGTAATGACTGCAAACACTTGCACAAGGCTGCACCCATCCAGAAAAGCTATTTTAACCACCTCACTCCACTTACCTTTGGTGTCCATTAACCAAAGGATGATCCGTGTGAGGACTACCAAAGATAAATCAGTATCTCATTACAGGATTTACCATCACACCAGGCTGCCTCCCACTACCAAAAAAGAGTGACCAGTGCCGAACCTTCCTGATAAACTTACACTCAAACACACGCCAAGGCTGAAGTGCAATGAAGAGAAAGGTTTGCTTTATCAAGCAGTGTTCAGCCTGCGTGAGAATGTTTAGTTCCCTTCCGTATCTGACTAAAGCAACCTGAATTACATACAGCATATTCTGACTGTGAACACAGCTTCTGGGAAATCCGTACCACAAGCTAACTCATTACAACTGCAAAAGGTATTCTTAAAAAAAAGATATCCCCAATTAAAGTCATGTGAAATGAAATCATTTCAGAGATAAAGGATCTCATGGAAGTCTAACAGCTATGGAAAATGAAATAAGCAAGAAGATTATAATTGAATAGTAGCTCCTCTAACACATTCACAGAACGGAGTACTGAAAATATCCAGGGAAATTATATATGGGTCAACTTAAGAAAAAAAAGAACCCTAAATCTCACGTTAAATACATATTTGAGCATTTCATCGCATTTCATCAGCACTCCCTTCTTCAGAAAGCTGAGCACCATCACTGCCATCCACACATCTCAGCAGCTCTGACCTCCCGTGTATTTCCTGCTTTACACACATTTCTGTCACCCCTTTCCTTCCCTGTCTCCACCTGCTGCACAAAGAGCTCCAGCGTTCACATAAAATGCCCCAGGACATGCAAAGGACTCACAGAAAGCTGCCAAGTGCCTTCTGCCTCCCATCTTCAGCTCTCTACAAGTCGCTCAAATCAGTGGAGGTTGCACCACAGAAGTATGAACTGGAATAATCAATTCTTGTTCAAGAACCATTTAGACGTTGTACTGAGGGACATGGTTTAGTGGGAAATACTGGGGGTAGGTGGGTGCTTGGACTGGATGATACTGGCTGTCTTTCCCAGACTTGGGGATTCTATGATCCTATTCTATGATTCTAAGCCCCAGAACAAGGAATGCCCCATATCAGCCTGAATGGTGCAACAGGCTGCTGATGTCCTTCATGGGCTGTGCCAGGAACCCCTCTGTGGCTGTGCCAGTGCTTGCAGCATACTTCCTGAGCGGGATTGTTCATTCACCAGTTTCATTGGCACAGCTGCCCAGGGAGTGGGGTGGCCACTGTCCCGGGGGGTGTTCAGAGCCGTGGGGATGTGGCACTGAGGGATGTGGGCAGTGGAAACAAGGGAGTGGGCTGGGGCTGGGTTGGGGATCCTACCTGAATGATTCTGTGATTCCATGAGCATCAGTAACATACAACCACTGCTCACCTCATCCTGACTGGTCCAGAATTAATGAGAATTTTAGGAAAGTGCAAACAAGATCTGCATTCTCAGTTCAGGCACCACCTCTTCTTGCTGTGCAGTGCACATGAGTGCCTGCAGCCCCCCACAGCCCCTGGCAGCCCCACACAGCCCCATGCAGCTGTTCTAGGCTCCAGAGGACACCCCACCAGATGGAGCCTCCAGAACCCCTCCTGCTGAGCTGCAGCCCCACAGGGCAGCAGGATGCTGCTTCCAGCAACCCCATTCTCAGCACAAAGGGAAAGAACATCAAAGGCCTGTTTTGTGCATAAAAGAAAAAAAAAAGGATGTTTTAAACTATTATAGCGCATCGAGTCTTGATTATTATTGTCAAGATTTTTTAATAACATATCCAACGTATCTACCTACAGAATCTCTCTCATGCTTACGCTGGATACTTGCATTCACTGCCGTATTAGTCACTGCTTAATTACCTCTGTGGAGCCTAATTAACAAGGATGGCGGAGGAGCTCTGGTAGCAGCGCATGTTAACAAGGCTGCTGACAGCAGCGAGCTGCAAGCTCCAGGTTGTGGTGGGACTAAGGACAGCAAAGGGGATGTCAGTGCCCAGGGACAGCGCGGGGCATGGAAGGGAAGCAAATTGCTGGGGATATTTCTGTGACACAGAGCATGAGGAAGCGCTAGCACACAGTGGCTGAGCGCTGCAGCACCCAGCAACAGAGCGAGTGGTCACAGCCTGAAGCGTGGTGTGCTGCATGGGAGGACATGGTGGTGGTGGTTTGTGACCCCGATACTTTAACTTTCTGTGCTTAATGGCAAGTGAGGCTCTAGCATGTTACTTTGGGGCTGTGGCGTGTAATTTGAAACATCAGATAGGTGCAGTGTGTGCGTACGTGTGCAGCAATGTGCTTTGCTGTGCTGTTGCTGTTGCAACGTTCACGCTCAGAGACGAAATGAGCTGAGCGCTCCCGTAAGTTTGACCTGGGCCTTCCTGGAGGGCGGCAGGCACCGTGCGGGGCCGTGAGGGACCGAGGGGATTGTTCGAGAGGGGAACATGGGGCAGGGCCGCAGGGGGAAGCCAAAGCCGAGCAGGGCCGCAAGCTGAGGCGCCGCGCTGAGGCAGCTGGCCGGGAGGGGTCCTCGGGCGCTGAGAGGCCTGCAGGTGGAGGCGGGCCCGGCGCGGGGCAGAGGCCTCAGGGTGCAGAAGCAGCCGTGCGGGCAGCGGAGCCGCCCCCGGGGCGGGCCCGGAGCGGTCGGCGCGGCGTTGGCTGCCAGTAAGGCTCTGTGGGGCGCGGGGACGGAGCGGGAGGGCGGGGAGGAGAAGATGGTGGCGCTGGGCCTAGGCCGCTCCGCGACCCGCAGCCGGCAGGGGCGGCGCAGGGGCTCCGCACAGCGCCGGGGCGGGCAGGCCCCGCTCACCCTCAGGCCCCCGTATCCACCAGGAAGCCGCGGGGCCGAACATGCGGGGCCTGCCCGCGGCTGGCTGGGTTCCCCGGCAGGGCGGAAGGCCGTGGTGCGGTGCTTCTCGGCCCTTGTGGCAGCTCCTGCCCTGCGTGCCCACGGGGTGATGCGGGTTTAGAAAGAAGCTTGAGGCCTCTGTTGTGTGCAGAGCGTTACAGTGGAAAGTCAGACGTTTGTGGTTTCATGCCTGTCAGAGCTGGTGCATCGTTTATTTATGCTTCTTAATTTTTGGCTTTTTTTGGTGTGGGGAATCTGAATGGTAGCGCTGGAAGTGAGCACTCTTTCATTCCACTTCGGTTCCCAGGGTCATGTGGAACAACGTCGCCTTGTGCTCCGTTTGCAAGCCCTCCCCTCACCCGGTGTCATTACTGCTGCCGAGACTCCCACCCTTAACTCATGCCTTCAAAAGAATGTGTATGGGCTTCAGCAGCGATAAGCAGTCGGCACAGATAGCACAGAATGGGACACGCAGTGCACTGCCCAGCTGCTTAGTAAGTAGCAAAGCAAAACGCAGGCGGTGTGCTCAGAAATACCCAGCGTTAGATGGACGCGTCCTGTCTGTGCACCGACACGTGTTTGAAGAGAATTTCAGGAACAGTGAGGCTGTTATTAAAAGGTAACAATAGTTTTTGTGATGTTTTTAATATGTTGATACTTGTGAGGTGATGGGGGAGTTGTGTATGGGTGCTTTTAGGAGCTTTTAACCTAGACTGCTAATTAAAAACTTAAGCTACAAAAAACCTGTTGGTGATCTTTCTCCTGCCCACTTTGAAGCCCTGGCTGTTTTCCTTTCTGATGTTTCCTGGGCAGTTTCTGTGGGCTGCAATGCCCAAACCTGGGTTCACATTGTATCTCAGTGTTATCCTATGACATTGTTCTGCAAGTATTGACAAGAATTATTTTTCTGGGCCTTCATGAGGCATGTTTCACAATTGATTTTGAGTGAAAACAGAGAAATGATGACTCAATCATTTAAAGAATCACGATTTGCTAACAAAACAGGAAAATATGTATTCTTTTGGATCCGGTGGCAGAATTCAAAGGCCTTTGTTCAGAGGGATGGTGCTTGAGCTGGAAGCACGGCTATGGAAAACACACTGTGCCCTCCTGTGGCGGCGTTTGCAACATTTCTAAAAACCCTTACCCTTTTTTTTTCCCGAGGTTTTTCAACCTCTGCAGTCTGCAGGAGCCCATAGTAAGGTACTGGAGTCATACATGGAGTGGTTTGTAAATAGGTATGTCAAGAGGTATTTTGATTTACAGGTGGTGCGTCTTGGTGAAAAAGGATGTTTTACTTAGAAGAAATATACAATCTAGTTTATTTCAGACCAAAGTAATTTGAGGTACCATGTTTGTTTCCAGTTTTATTCCATTCATTATCTGTAATTTATGCTGCCCAATAATGAATGGTAATGAGTTTCCCCGTTTGATGATCATACTGACAATGCAGTTCTCAGTGTTATTAAGGTACATCTGTGCTGCTGAGCATTAGTTAGGACTGCCAAGTAAACTTTCAGCACTTGCTGAGGGGGAGCAGCGGAGGAAACCCTTGGCTGGATTCTGTCCTGGAGTAGTTGGAACCTGGGGGAAATGTCTGTACTGAATTAGCACTGGCACATTGTGGTAACTTTATTCCTATCTGCGAGCTTAGGGGCTAAAGTTGCTGCTGTAGGGTAGTATCTCTCAAAGTGTGCTTTGGTGGCTGCCGGCAGCCCCTTTGCTGTGCTCCATTCATGGTTCTGCTGATAGGGACTGAGTATGGTCATATATATTGTGAAATACTGTGTTGGAGGCATATAGGCAACTCCTGGGAGGGGTGTGGACTTAATGATGTCTACTGGCCCATCATACACCCCAAATAGAATATTTATATTTTTTCACTTTTTTAGGGGTGCAACAGCAGGACAAGGGGAAATGGTTTGAAGTTGAGGGAGGGAAGATTTAGGTTGGATGTCAGGGGGAAGTTCTTTACTGTGAGAGTGGTGAGGTGCTGGAACAGCTGCCCAGAGAGGCTGTGGATGCCCCGTCCATCCCTGGAGGTGTTAAAGGCCAGGCTGGATGGGGCCCTGGGCAGCCTGGGCTGGTATTAAATGGGGAGGTTGGTGGCCCTGCCTGTGGCAGGGGGGTTGGAGCTTCATGATCCTTGAGGTCCCTTCCAACCCGGGCCATTCTGTGATTCTGTGATACCCTCACCCTTTGCTGAAATAACATATCTCTGCTTTTATTTATGCTTTGCAAGAGAACATGTGCCTTTGAATAGTGTGGTCTGTTAGCCAGTTCTTCACTGTCATTATCAAGTTACGTGAGTTCATCTTCGTTCCTGTGTCACTGGGATGCAGTCTGTGCAATACATTGAAGTACTGTGCGAAACCTATGGAAGGTTAACATGTAAGGGAAGGTTTCATTCGCTGAAGCTTTCTTTTCCAATCAGATACTCAGAGTTGCTGCAGGTGGTCAGCAAAGGAGGGGGAGAGAGTGCCATCCTGCGCCACACTCAGCGGAACAAGAAGCTGTTTGTTCGGGAACGCCTGAAGCTGCTTCTCGATGATGAGTCTTTCCTCGAGCTGTCTCCCCTTGCAGGCCTCAGTATGCCATATGGTGACGTCCCTGCTGCTGGATGCCTCACTGGTAATTGCTAGAAAATGTCACGGGAAATCT
Source organism: Pavo muticus (assembly GCA_016647715.1). NCBI lineage: Eukaryota > Metazoa > Chordata > Aves > Galliformes > Phasianidae > Pavo > Pavo muticus. The sequence continues at coordinate 1,162,289 of JACDJE010000225.1, read as the reverse complement.
GTGAAGTTCATCGGCTTAATTGTTCGTATCTTTAAGTATGTTTCATGTTAGATCTCAAGATGAGCGTGGGTTGAGGGCATTGTTTGGATCAGGCCATGCTGGAGATGCAGCCTGGCAAGGAGGAGGGTTTTGAACGAAATAGTCTGAGAGGTGATGTTTGAATGTGCTGTCAGTGGTTGCAGGCAGTGTTCGATGGTTGCAATCTGAGTGCGCAGGCTGAAAAGGTGTCTAAAAGACGTAGAATGATGTGTCACACACTGATGTCTGTGCAGTGGAAGGTGACCAGGTTACTGCATGGCACAGCCCCTATGGCGTTCATTTTGTAATGCGTTCCAAATCACGGAATTTCTCAAATTCATTGCTCTTTGAGGAGCAGTTCCCGTTTAAACAGCGACTAGAGGAACGGACTGTGAAATCCTGTCTTTCTTTGGCCACGGGCTTATGTTGTTCACTTTGATATCAGTAATTTTTAATTCCCTTCCCTGTTAACTCAGTCCAAGAGCTGGAAGTCAAACTGTGTTTCTTTTTTTCTCTTATGCTGCACCAGGTGTAAGCTGTATTTCAAGTTCTGTCTTGAGTAATTTAGATGTATTGCTGTGTATGTGTGTCATTATCTTTCAGTTTCTCGTTCCAGAGAAGAGCTGTAGATTTCTTCTAGGTATGGGACTTGCAACTTAATTTGCAGCTTACTGAAACAGTGTTAACAAAAGAACGCCCTAGTTATAATTTGGCCTCCTTGTTTCATTTGTGGTATCTCGGAGAGTCTAATGTGTTTCTGTGTTGCCTCTTGTAGGAATTGGGAAGATCTGTGGGATTTGGTGCGTCTTCGTAGCAAATGATGCAACTGTAAAAGGAGGAACTATTTATCCAATTGGAGTGAAGAAGCAGCTGAGAGCTCAGGAAATAGCCATGCAGAACAGGCTGGTGTCTGTGTACGTTGTTGACAGCGGGGGAGCATTCCTACCACTACAGGTAATACCAGAGCCACCTGGCAGAGGGATGGTCTCACTTCTTGTCTCAATCATATTGATTCTGTGGAAATCTCAGATTCCTGTTTTGTTTTCTTGGCGGGCTGACTTGCGTTGTGCTGAGTTTTGTCTGAAAGTCTGAGCCCAGGAGGTGATTCCAACATACACAACAGCAGTGATGGCTTTGGCTGCTTTTGCATCTAGCATCAAAATGTGGCAGCTTGAATATCAGTGCTGGGACGAAGTGGTGACCAAGCAGGTAGCATGGGTACTTCTCAGTGCACCAAAATGCTTTGGTGTCCTTAATAAATCACAAACATGGTTTGAAATCTCTATTTTCAACTTCAGAATCCTTAAAGTTACTGTGTTTTATTACAAGGTTTGTGATAGTAAAGTACAAACCTCCGTAGCCTCTGAAAATAGAGGTTTTAGGATTCTTGCTGTCGTTGCAGACTTGAGCAGGTTGCTTTCCAAGGTTGCTTTCCCGTGCACAGAGGTCACATTGTCACAGAGACTGGTTGTTCTCTCTCCAGACTGAAAGCAAATGGGTAGAAAAAGGTTTTATCTGAACTGAAGAACTGAACCAAAAACTACATAAAATGGGAAACTCTCCTGAAGTCATTTCACAGCTCAAGTGTGAACGTGAGCTTACCCTTCCCCGTGGTTACAGCTGAAGCTTGCGTGGAATAAATCGTTTTCACAGAGCACAAGAAGCTTTCCTGTGCTTTTGAAACACAGTGGTATTTTTGTGGAGCTGCACAACGTGTAAGGAAACAAAGGCAGCAGAGAATGCTGTACGTGAAAGTTTCTGGGGTGACTGTTAGTGGTGACCTCAAAATGGTTACAGTGCTTTTGGGAATGAATGGAGAGGAAGTATTTGCTTTTGTAGTGGTACTGAAACTCACTGTGTCTCTTCTCTGTAACGTCAGTCAGAGCTGTTCCCTGACAAGTTGCATGGTGGAAGAATTTTCTACAATGAAGCAATGATCTCTGCTATGAAAATCCCTCAGGTATGGTGTCATTTTGAATGCAACTATGTGTAGTAAAATTCTCTTTTAATACGGCTTCTAGGAGCAGCTCTAGAACATGCAGTACGTTTTTGAAAGCTCACCTTTTCTATCTGTGGTGCAAATAGTATCTCACATAATGGAAGACTTCAGCATTAAGAATCTTCTGAGTGCTTTCTGACTGATTTGTATGGAAAGCATCGAATCATCAGGTGGTTTCAGAGCAAACACTGAACTCTGTGTTGACAAGAACAGCCACATCCAAGCTGGTATTTGTGCCTTTATTGAATGGCTCTGCAGGCTGTGGTTTAGACTCTTGAACATTTCTGAAGTAACGACTTTGCCTTTCCATTCTGCCCTGTTTAGCACATTGGGTTGGTTTGGTTCTGTATCCCTCAGGTGGCAGTGGTGTGTGGCTCCTGCGTTGCTGGAGGTGCCTACGTCCCAACCATGGCAGAAGAAGCTGTGATTGTAGATAAAATTGGAACCCTGTTCCTTGCTGGCCCACCTCTGGTGAGAGCTGCTACTGGAGAATATGTGTCTCCGGAGGACCTAGGAGGAGCTGCGCTTCACTCTAGGTATGCAAAATAATTCATAACCATTGTAGAGAGCTGAGCACACTAAGCTTTAAGGAAGGTACCATTCTATCCTAAATTGACATGACTGAAGCTGTCTCCGGTGACTGAATGTGCTGCGGTTCTCAAGGACTTGAAAACATGCAGTGAAAAAAATGTTAGAAATGATAGGTGAATTATTACAAAAGTTAGTGATGTTCAGTTGTATGTGTGGGAGAATCGTTTGATTTTGGGTTGGTTTGCACAGAAATCCCACTGCCTTTAATGTGCTGAGCTCATTCATGCAGGAGCAAAAATGCACGGTGTTATCAGAGATGTCAAATATTCACAGTGGAGATGAGGGTCTTTCCTTTAGTTTGGGTTTTCTATCAGAATTCAGCTTTCATTACTACTAATTACTGTTGCTTTCTCTCTTAGAGTCAGTGGCTGCAGTGACCATTTTGCATCTTCAGAGAAGGAAGCCTACGAGTGTGTTCGAAATATTGTCTCAACCTTGAATTATGAGCCTGTGCCAGAAGAGCTCGTGGAGCATGACCACCCTCTCTATAGCTCTGATGAGCTCTTGGGGCTGGCACCACGAGATTATAGCTGCACTCTTCCCGTAAAATTGGTGAGCTGGCAGATCCTGTGTCCCTTCGTTCTTTTGGTCTGCTCTAGCTGTTAACTTCAGACTAATAGGCAGTCAGGTGTTCTTCCCCCATAGAGAAACCACGAAGTACCTGAGAAATTCCATATGGTTGCCTAATCAGTTGCCAACCAGTCCTTGAGTCTGCAGCAAAACAGAATGGCACTGATTCTGTAGAGTTGTTGAAAATATTTAAACAGAAAGCCTGCTAGAGATAAGGTAATTACAGATCACACCAGCTGATCCCCATCTGTTTCTGTGCACTGTTGGAGATGCTTTTACATCAGTGTGTCTTGTGCTGTGTTGGCTGCTTTAGAACATGCATCCGTTTAGAAAGGGGCTTGTGCCCTGCTTCCTGCCATCTCCCTGTCTTTATCTTAAGGGGTCTAGGCTCTATGTTGTAAATCAAATGCCTAATGAAAAATGCAAAAACAAAGAAATTCAAACTGGGTTTGTTTGAGGTTGGGCCAGAGACGTGCAGAACTGCACAGCAGTATTGTTATTGTGTGGTTCTAGGTGAGGTTTGGTCTCTCTGAGGACGTGAGGACTGATCTTTACCAGTGGTAAGCTCCTGGAGTTAAGGGGACTGGCTGTGACCAGCAGGGTAGCTTTGACTAGCAGCTCTTAAACCCGTGTTCAGAAGAGGTGTGAGCAGTGTGTGCTGGGTGTTCTTAGGCACACAGCCTGTATCTGTATGTGCTGCTTTTTGTACGAGGCTTTTATGCACAGGAGCAGCTGTGGTCTGTAACTCTGAAATAATCGTGGGGCTGAACTGCGTCTCAGAAGATATGGTTGGTAATCAAACAAGAACACAGATTTGATGCTTTGTGCATATTGGGTATTTATTGGAGCATAAGACATAAAAGGACCACTGCGATCATTTAGTTTGGCTTCTTGTGTAACAGAGGTCTCCCCACTGAGCAGAGCACATCTTTCACCAGGACCAGCCTGTTTTCACCTGGATTTCTACAGGCAGGACTGTGTATTTCTGTGCAGGTTCTGAGCCGCCTGCTGGATGGAAGCAGGTTCCAGGAGTTCAAGGCTGAGTATGGAACAACATTAGTGACAGGATTTGGCCACGTGGAAGGGTAAGGCTATAAGATTCACCATCGCTGTGCATGGATGTGTATGTCTAAATCGCTTTAGTACCACTATCAGGATCTACGTTATTCCCATAACAGTATTTACGGAGTTCTGAATCAGAGGGGAATTGATGATACATACTTCCAGAAAGCCTTATCCTTCATCTCTGGGCCCACATTCGTTGTATCCCAGGCTGACTGCAGCAGAGTGATTACAAATGAATCGCTTTAATGACTTTGTGAAACTATTTGTTTGGGCACTTAAGTCACAAGAGGGACAGCTGGAACTGTGAAATCTCAGCAGATTCTCTAAGAAGTAAGGAACAGCATCTGTAAGTGTTCCTTCCCAGACTGAGCCCAAAGTTATCCCATCTCCTGCAGGATGGAGTAGTATCCATACTATAGAACCCAGCGTAGTTCAGGGCAGACTCGGTCTTACTGGCACACTCATAAAACATACAGCATTCCAGCCAAATCTTTAATAATAATAATAAAAAGAAGTACTTTAGAGAGTTTTTGGTAAAAAATATAAACTTAACAGCTTGACTGTTGTGTTGTATGTTAGAGGAAACAGGGAGCACCCAGAATCCTGACGCCTTGTTTGTTATCTTGCAGTGTGAACTGTGGCAGCTCACCTGTACCCTTACCTGCCTTCTTCTGAGTGTTAATCCGTGTTAATACTTCTGTGCTTTGTACATAGGGAGTGCTATAAAACGCCTTGTTTGTTAGGGGTGGGAGGTTCCATGAAAGAAATGATGCATGTAATTGCATCCTTTTAGAGCCTGGATTTCTGCAAAAGGGCAGATCCACGCCATCCATTAATGTTTCCATCCTGCAGCAGGATGCTGCATGCTGCCTTTCCTTCATGTCTGGTGTCTGTTTTGTAGGCACTTGGTGGGAGTAGTGGCTAACAATGGGGAGCTTTCTCATGATGCTGCTCTCAAGGGCAGCCATTTTGTGCAGCTGTGCAGTCACCGGGGCATTCCCATCCTCTTTTTCCAAAACACTGCTCCACATGCAGCAGAGCCAACAAGCATCTCACAGGTATGGCGTGCAAATCTGCCCTGCTTCGTTCAGGCAAAACCTGGCTCTTGTTTTGACTAACATACATTTTGAAAACTGTTAATGACTAGGAAAGCTAATTTTTAATCCACTTTTGATGGTTAAATCGAGAAGTTTCATAATTAACTTTCTTAAATCTTCCCTTTGCATTGCCACTTGATTTTGATTCTAGGCAGGCCTGTATGCATGTCTGCAGTGCAGCTGGTAATGCAGGCTGTAACATTCAGAATTCGTAGTGCTCTTCCCTTTGAGATACAGCCTGTTGGTTCTTCTGCTGCTGCTGTGATCCACAGAAAGTAAATATTTCCCTTTTCTGAAGTGAAGGCATTAAAGTACAGTATGTTGTGTCCTGGGCTTTGGAAAGCCTCCTTGTAGAGCCTGTGTTAAGAGACTTTCGCAGCTCCATTCCCCCAGCTGTCACCAGCACTTAAGACAAAGCCTGCTGCAATTCTGTTGTATCTGAGCTCTGCTGATGCCTGGGAGACCCAGAGCTGCTCTGTATGGCAGGTTCCTGCACACTGGTTATAACTGTTCTGCTGATTTACATTGTACAGTAAGTTGCACTGTGGGCCATGGTGGTTAGCTTATTGATCCCGCCTTGCTTTTTGGAAGAAACAGTCCTATAGAACTGTAAAGAAAGAATTGTTTTAGGTGTAGGTTGCAGGTTTGGTGGAAGTGGAAGGAATCTAAAAGAGGGCAGGACTAAAATGTTTCTTTTCATTTCAGGCAGAGGCTCAGGCCAGCAGGTTGAAAGCCCAGGCCTCCATGATGGCTGCTGTCGCTTGTGCTGCTGTTCCCAAAATAACCATAGTGATCGGTGGCTGCTTTGGGAGTGAAAGTTACGCGATGGTAAGGCTGTCACAGAAGTCAGTGGGGTTGGTAATCGACTTCAGGCTTTGCCCAGCATTCATGGTGCTTTCATTTTTTCAGCATTGTTAGCTGCTGTACAGACATTTAACTCGATTTGTGATCCTAACTAACTTCGAATAAGAACTGCATCACAAGGTGTGATTACAGCCAATTTCATCTGCAGCAAACCTGGAGTGGGCTCTGAAAATCAGGTTGTCTGAAAATGTCGCTGCTGAGGATTCAACACTGCTGTTTGCTCAGCACACATTTGTTTGCAGGTCGAGGACTACATCACTTTCAGTGGTGTTGCTATGTGTGCTGCTTATGCCGCTAGGAGGTGCACTGGTGAAGTAATAAATACCAATAGTGAATGCAGTAGGACTGTGGTGGTTATTTCTGCAGGGGATCTGGAGAAGAGAAGGCTGCGAGGTGACCTGATGGTGGCCTGTCAGTATCTGAAGGGGAGCGACAGGAAAGAAGGGGACAGACTCTTTAGTGGCGTCTGTGGCGACAGGACAAGGGGAAATGGCTTCAAGCTCAGGGAGATTAGATGTAGGTTAGGTATAAGGAAATAATCTTTTACAGTGAGGGCGGTGAGGCACTGGACCAGGTTGCCCAGAGATGTGGTTAATGCCCCGTCCCTGGAGACTTTCAAGGCCAGGCTGGATCAGGCCCTGGGCAGCCTGACCTAGCTGTGGTGTCCCTGTGCATTGCAGAGCAGTTGGACTTGATGGCCTTCAGAGGTCCCTTCTAACTCTAAGGATTCTAGGACTCTGTGAGCTGTACTGATAGAGAAGCTGTAGCTGTAATGGGAAAGGATCTGCATCACTATTGATTTACAAATTTAACTGGTACGTTTTGTCTCAAACTTGATAGTGGCTTTGTAGGCCCGTTTTTTTGGTGATTAAATTCAGTGAATTTCTGCTGTATTCTTTTGTTCTGTTTTGTTTTCGCAGTGTGGGAGATCGTTCAGTCCAAACTTCCTGTTCTTATGGCCTAATGCAAGAGTTGCTCTTGTGGATTCAAAACATTTGTCCGTGGTCCCACAAGCTGGAGACAGTGACTGTACAGATGAATCCGAGCTAAAACATCTGAAACAAAAGTAAGGACATGAAGCAATAAAACCCTGTAGTTACACTGACATTTATACCTAATTCTGCTCGTATTTCAGGTCAGCACATCCCAAACAACTGAAACAAACCTGAATTTGATGAAAACTATTTTAGGATTCTGTATAATTCCATGTTTGCTCTTAGCATCTTCTCGTGGAAATGCAAAATTTTAACTTAGAAAATCCTGAAACCACAAAACACAATCTCAAGTAATGCTGTAAATTAACCAGTAGTGACCTTCTGAGTGCAGGGGATCATCTTTGAACTACAGAGGGATCAGATCTGTTATGTATTTGCTGGATCCTAGTGGATTTTAACACGAGAACAGCACGTTCACTTGAAGTTGAAACATGCCTTTTTCATCTTTAACTTTGTTTTACCAGCCTGGTGCTTTTTTTGTTAAACCTTTCTGCCTCTGAGCTTGTTTCATGCTCTCTGTTCTCCAGGCTAGAGGAGGAGAGCAGTGCGTTTTACTCTTCTGCCAGACTCTGGGATGATGGTGTAATTCTCCCTCAGAACACCAGGAAGGTAGGTGGCTTTGTTTTTTCCCAGTGTATGTTCCATAAGACATTTTTCTCCTCAGATCTCATCTTGTGATGAACGTGTCAGCCTCTGGTTCGCTCACTCGTGGTCAGCTGGCATGCTGATTCCCAGAACCAGATCTCTGAGCTCTTACTCAGTTTTTCTTGGTATTTAGCTTTGAATTCTCACCTGTTCTCTGCCCTATCTAAAGACGTAGACCTATTTGGTCTATCTAAATAGTTTCTGTTGAACTCTGGTTGCATTCTGGTTGATTTCCTCAGTGAACCTCTTATCTGACTTTCTGGTTCGGTTCAGTCTCCCACTCCTCTCTTTTTGTGGTCTTGCATGTGACCCATGTTTGCACTCTTAAGTTCCCTCTTCACTGCTTGCGTTGTTTTCATTCTTTCTCTGTAGGATGTTTCATTTTTCTGGGTTGGTGGATATCTTCTCCATGACGCTCTTTCTAAAGGCCCCCACTGCTGTTTGCAGTGTTGCCCTGTTTGTTAGCAGTGCGTAGGTGTTCTTTGCATTTCTGAAGGCTTTGTTTAAAAAAACCTAAACGACCACAAATACAGCCTGATACCAATTAGTATTTCTGACTAGGGTACATATTTATGGTGCAACACGTTAAATGTTTTCTGGAGTGTATGTAGAGACTTTGATAATGGGAGAGCCCTGAGAAGCGTTTTCTAGCGCTGGAGCTCAGACCCTACCTCTCTCTAGGAACCACCTGAGTGAAGAAAACATGTGACAGTTGGACTGAATCACTGTGATTCTCTTCAGGCAGTACAGGACTCACCAGCACGCCACAACTCACATTCACATATTAGTTATTTAATACTGTGATTTTGCTATTTTATCCTGGCTCTTGCTCCTAGGTGGAGTTCCAGTTTAGCTTTGTCTGAACTGACAGCATGTGCCTGTATTTAGCATGCCTTTCAGGACAATGCGTGCTGCTGTGCTAGCAGTCAGATACACACAGTGAAATTGGGAAAATCCTTATCCTGACTCTTACATTTCCAGCAAGATAGAGAAAAGGTTTTGGCAAAGCCAACTACTACAAGTAGCAGAGGGTAAAAGTTAAAATGCTCCATTAAGGTTTTGTTCAGAGCCCCAAACCAGTTCTATATTTTCTTTCCCTGTCCTCGTGGGGCACCAAGAAATATGAGCTGTTAGAAGAAGATGGACACTGAAGCAGAAGAGCAGAACGTCTCGATATGCTATTGGAAGTCTTAGGAGTGTTGCTATGGAATAACTAGAACAAATTATCAGGCATCTTTTTCTTTGCGTTTCCCATGACCTGTGGTACATCACGCCGACCTCTGTTCCTGCTCACTGCAGCTGTACATTTTAAGTGCTCGCTGTTTTGCAGAAATAAGAACAAATGCATTATCAAATAACTGCTGAACTAGTAACCCTTACTGGCTTTTTGTTTCAGAGAGGCTCACTGCTTATATTGTTTGTGGTTTTTTAATCAGGTAATTGCACAGTGCCTGCAGATCACGGAGCAGCAGAAGTACCAGGTGCTACCTCCTTACCAGTATCCTGTGATGAGAATGTAACTGCAGCCCTTCTCAAGTAATCACCCTTTGAAGTCAGCACCTTATATTGGAAAGCTTTAATGTAAATGATTTTCTAATTCTTTGATACCATGAATAAAAATGTTAAAGCATTGCAAACAAACAATCCTGGGTTTCAGGTCTGTTTACAATAAGTCTGTATTTTGAAACATAGTCTGTTAGTACTACATAGCCATTTGTGGAAAGAAAGGATGCAGCTGTGCTTCTGTAGCACTCTAACAAAGCAAATTCACCCTAAGCTGTAACAACTGCTTGATTTTTTTTATTTTTTTTCATATTAAGAATATGCAGAACTCAAGCAGCACTTTGAGAACAGAAATGGGAAAGAGAAGACACGCATGGCTGAGAACTAGCCAAGAGTAATGAGTGTAAGTTAGAGCAAAGCAGAGAATGCTGCCTGCAAAGTCAGATTGCCAGAGCACCGTGGAAGGGCTCCCCTCAGCTTGCTCTGAGGATACCAGTGCAGTGACCAGGAGGTGAGTTCAACCCAAAACACCCCCATAGGATAAAAATTACCTCTTCTCAAAGCATGCAACAGCAATAGCACATTGACTTCTACGTAATGTTACCATGCGTACAGGGACTGAGGTTGCCCTGTGCTGTTTCATGCATCTTTGTTGCATCTGCAAAATTTGATTTTGTAAAAGCAGCTGTATGGTTTATTGTATGGGACATCTTGCAATTAGGCCATGGAGTACATCTGAGAAATATCTGGGGAAGTGTTTTGAGAAATAAGCAACAAAACTGAAATTCTCAGTCTTAATTAGGGCAGTGAGGCACCTGTGGGTGCCCAAGGCCATGGACACGGCCCTGGGTAGCCCATGGCAGGGGTTTGGAGCTGGAAGGGCTGTCAGGTCCCTTCCAACCTAAGCCATTCCATAGTTCTGTGAACTAAGTACTCACACAAATAAATGACCTAAATTCCTTCAATGTCGCTTTCTGTGTGCTTGCAAATGGAGACTGCATCTTTTTGAAGCTGGAAGAAGCCTAACACGGCGTGTTGCAGGCAGCAGTCATGCTCTTTTGAAGAGTCCATGGAAAGTCACAGGGATGTTCACCTCCACTTCAGCCCTGGCCACTTCACTCATGTCCTTGGCGTTCAGGATCAGGAGGTAGGCAGGCTTCGGCCCTGAGCCGGGGCTGATCACAATGCTCAGCACCACCCCTGGGAGGTGACAAAAGCAGGCACTCAGCACAGCCAGGGGCTCTCCTGGCTTCACGTGTTCCTGCTTGGGGATGAGGAATTCAGGGAATGAGAAGTACTTTAAACTTAGTGCTGCCACCTTCAAAAATAGGTACAGGGCTGGCAATGTGTGAATAAATGTGTGCAGTGCTTGGCATGAAAGCAACTCCGTGTCCTCCACAGCCAAAGCCTGAATTTGCCACCCTCCTACATGGGGAGGAGGGGTTTAGAAATAAAAACATACTTGGTTTAAGGCAGGTTTAATTTCACAAAGCTTGGCCATCTGGAATTCTGTAAGTGGTGTAGTTCCTGATGGAAAAAGGCTGGGAAATGAGAACAGATGATCTGAACCTACAGATTTTTTCATATGTTTTCATTCAATTCTGATTTTTCCACGTTCTCAGACACTCGCAGGCAGTGTTAGAACAGGGCACATCTCACCCAGGAGTGGCCTGCAGGTCCCCTGGCTCCTGCATGTCCCTGGTGCACCATGGAGGAAGGTCTTAGCACCAGCACACCTGGGGCCAGTGGACACAGACTGCAAACAACTCCAATTAACGAGCCAAAAATCATTAATTACCATCATCCTCCTCCAGAGCATCTGGATGGGAAACGAAGATTGGCTCTGATGGGTATGAATCTGGCTCCTGCCACACCCACGTCTCCTTTGTTTTTACATTCAGCTTGCAGAGCTAAGAGGAGAAAATAAAACCACATCTCAAAAATGCCTTTACTTGCCCTTAAGCAAAAGCTCATAAAAAAGATGTGCCTCACCCCTTTCCTGATAGTTACCCTGTCTGGAACAAAGTGATTCAGTCCAAGCCCATATGTGTATGTATATGGTTTCCCACCGTATTTCTTGTAATTGATCTGTGGAAATTCAAAGGCTGCAAAAATAGGTATATATGCATGAGGATTAGCAGGACACGGATGGCTGATGGTACTCGTGCTGCCTCTGTGGCTCAGAGCTGTGGTCTTACCATGGCGTGGCCCTGAGAAAATAACTTCTGGCTCCAGCCAGACGGTCTCGTCGCTGCGCAGCGTCGCGGTGGCTGTCGTGTAGGGCAAGGTGACCAGGTTCTTGCCTGTGTCGGCCTGGGACAAAGAGCAACACCCAAGACAAATGGAGAAACAAATTTCTGAGTGTACCTGCAAGGAAGCTAGCAATGTGCAGCAAAGCCTTGTGAAGCTGCAGGATAGAAACAATATGCGGAAATGGTTGATTCTTCTGTTTTCTTAATCAGCTTTTAGTGTAATAAGAATGCCTATCAATCAGGCTAAACCCAGCCTGTGTTTCTGCCCTCAGCATGCTTATTAGGTGAACACACATGTAACCTTTCCCCCTCGCTAGGGCAGTTGGAGGCTTGTGGGCTGCATGGTTTGCTTGAGCAGCAGTGCAAGACGGAGTACAGCTCAGGTGGACTCATCCAGTGAGGAGGAGGACCACAAAAGGGGGAGCTGGAAATCACACAGCTCTGCACCAGGCTGACTACTGCTTTAAGGATTATACCTTTTAATGGGAAGGAAAAGTTTGAATTAAGCGTGACCAGGGCGCTGGGAGTACTTGGCCACAGAGTGCAGGAGCTGTGCAGACAGCAGGGCTGTGTGCGGTACCTTGTCGATGCGGAGGGGCAGCACGTATCTGCGGGCTTCGGGCTGGGGGGCCTTCTCTGCCTGCTTCTTTACCTCATCCCAGTTTGCTCGGAGGTTGGCCAAGTAGAGGTAATTGTAAACGAACTCAAATCTGCGCAAAAATGTGATCAGAGACAGCAAAGAAGTCACTGCCAGGAATGAGTTCCAAAACAGCTATTTTTTTCCCTAGAATTCAATGAAGTGACATGAGCCTTGTTCTGCTCCACTGGGAGTCGCAGGTCCAGACCAGCCTGGGGCCAATTTTTCATCTTGATGTGGGGCCTTGATATGGAAGCATTGGCACACACTGCCAAGGAGGTGGTGGGGTCACCATCCCTGGGGGTGTTCAGAACCGTGGCGATGTGGTACTGAGGGTACTGGGCAGTGGGCATGGGGGTGGGCTGGGGGTCTCAGAGGAGTGATCCTACGAAGGCAGTGTTGGCACCCACCCCTTCCATGTGCAGAGGTCGACAATGAGGAACCCGTTATCCTCGAAGGTGTTGATGTGGTGGAAGAGGTTGAAGGCTGAGGTCCGGTACTTGATGTTGAGGAGCCGCCCTTTCTTTTTCTCCGCCACGTGAAGCCAGACCTGGAAGGCAAGAGGCAGGCCAGTCTCGCTGGTGAGTGGGCATGGTGCGGTGGGCATCAGGCCCTGCGTGACCCAGTGCCTTACCCCCATGGTTTCGTTGGACTCAAAGCAGTCCATGTAGTTGGCTCCCCAGAGGCTCCAGGAGGAGAGGAACTTGAGGAGGTTGATCTTCACTGGGGTTTCGACAAACACGATGTAGTTTGGGGTCAGGCCAAAGCTGTGGGGACACACACGGAGCACATGGAGGCTCCATGCACAGCGCAGGAGCACGGGATGCAGTATGCAGAGCTTAATGCTACAGGGATACAGGCACCCTGCTGTCAGTACCAGCCCTTGCTTTAGTTGCTCATTACAAGCAAAACCAAGTCCTGCTGCCACATGTAGAAGTGAGCTCTGTCAGGGAAGACTCATTTGCCAAAGCAGCTGGTTTGAGATGGCGAGCGTGCTGCATGCAGCAAGGAACCAGAGCTCAGTGGGTCTGCAGTCAGCCAGCTGAGCCTGGCAGGAGTTACCTGTGCACGTAGGAGGGCTTAAATCTGTCACTGCAAGGGAACTGCACCACCACCTCTGACTTGTTCATTGGGTCCTCCTTGTCTGCAAAGGACAGCCGCATGGTTACAGGGGAGCTTCCAGCCACACGCTGCCTGCGTTAGCAGTGCCTGCCCTGCAAGGCCTCTGCCTCTAGCACAAAGGAAGACTGTGGTCTAGAGCATAAGTGTCCAGCTTGCTAGTTTTATGGTTTTGGTGCCCTTTTTTTTTTAATGCTTTAATAGAAAAAAAAACAACTTTTGTTATTTATATACATTAACTATATTATGATCTATATGTGGCCCAAGACAGTTCCTCTTTGGTCAGTTTGGCCCATGCAGGCCAAAAGGTTGTACACTCATAGTCTAGAACCATGAAATAATTGTTTTAAAGATAACATTTCTGCTGCTGAAAAAAGAAGGAAGGCCAAACAAAGAAATGTGGTGACAAAACGCAATGAAGAATAAGTAGTAATTTATAGAACAAGACTTTCACGAGCTCATTTGGAGGTGTGCTGACTGACCTGCCTGGAGTGGAGGAATCCGTATGATGTTGTAGGCCAGAGAGAAATTCTTCCCAAAGCAATTGCCAATGTTGTAAACTGTGCCATCGTTCTCCACGTGGGGGTGAGCTGTGGCCCCATTGACGGAGAGGTACTTGCAGAGATCCACCTGGGGACGGGGTGTGGGGAGGCGTGGGCTGCATGGGCAGCCATGGCCATTGCCCGTCTGTGATGGGGGTGAGCAATTTGGGCAAAGAGGGGAGGCTGCCCATGTGTTAGGAGCTGACTGCCAAAACCTACCTGCTTAATAGTCTCTAGAGTGTCTGGGTTAATTTTGGTTATAAAGTTGGTCTCCGTACAGGCGTAGTAATCCTCACCAACAGGGTAGACGTTAACGAGGGCGTTATCGGTGACCTCCACCCCTTTAAAGTAGGAGAAAAACCTGTGTGGAGGAAGGCAGCAAGGTCAGCAAAGGCCCCATGGCACGAAGCTGCAGTGCTTGGCAGGGCCCTGATACCTGGAGAAAATGTTCTTGCATGGGTCTGGGTAGGCGTAGGTACCAAATTCAGTTATCACGATCCTCTTCTCCGTCATGGCTCGCACATAGGCATCTGTCCTAACAAACCTGAGGGGGTGAGGCACATTACAGGCAGTCACACCAACACAACAAGCAGTGCAATTAAAATAAACACAAGTATTTTTTGTGGTGAGGCTTTTGAGAGCTCAGTCCAGCCCCTGGCAGAGACCAGGGCTGTGTTGCAGTGTGTGAAGTGCTGGAGCCCTGGGCATGGTGGGCAGCTGCAACCCCCAGGAGCGTGTTGTTGCTGCAGCTGCAGGCAGCCCTGCTGCCCTCATCTTCACAGGACATTTCTGAACCGTAGGAAAAGCTGCATTTTTTGCTGAGAGTGCTGTTGTTCACAGGATTGTAGAACGGCTGGGTTAGAGGGACCTTCCATCCTGTCCAGTCCCAACCCCTTGCCATGGGCTGCTCAGGGCCCCATCCAGCCTGGCCTTGGCACCTCTGGGGATGGGGCACCCCCGCTTCTCTGGCAGCCTGCCCCAGTGCCTCGCTTCGGGAGAGCTCCCTGCTGGGGCTCCTCCAATGAACACAGACCCCAGAAGAGCAGCAGTCCTTGGCTGCGTCCCCAGACCTGCGGTGGTAGGTGACGTGTCCCTCCTTGAAGTCAAACTTGTGCAGCAGTGCCTGGCCATCGAAGAGGTGGTAGAACGGCTCTGCCCCGACCTCAAAGAGGCCAGGCCCGCATCGCAGGAGGCTGCCTCTGAGCCAGGTGGGGATCCTGCCTGCAGGAGATGTAGCAGCGTGGTCAAAACATTTCATCTTCTATTTTTTTATCCTGTGTTCATTCAGTTATAAAAATTATTATTATTATTATTTAAAGACAAGATCATGGATGCTTTTGGAATCTCAGAATCATTCACGTTGGAAAAGCCCTCTAAGATCCCTAAGTCCAACCACTGCCCACATCCCTCAGTGCCACATCCCCATGGCTCTGAACACCCCCAGGGATGGTGAACCCCCACCCCTGGGCAGCTGTGCAGTGCTGACTGCTATTTGGAGAAGAAATTTCCCCCGGCAGCCAGTCTGACCCTCCCCTGGCACAGCGTGAGGCCGTCACCTCTCGTCCTATTGCTGTTCCCTGGGAGCAGAGGCTGACTCCCCTCACCCCAACCTCCTGCCAGGAGCTGTGGGGAGCGATGAGGTCTCTCCTGAGCTTTCTCTGCTCCAGAGAGAAGCCCTTTATGAGCCTTTAGGCCTATGGTTTCTTCTTACTCTACGGAGCTATAGGACAAGGATCCTTGGAACACCAAGGATCACTCAGCTGCTCTGTCCTTCCTCTGCTCCCCGTACCTCAACTCGGCCACATCCCAAACATGAACTTCCTGGATCTCATTTAACTCCGTGTCCCAGGACCTGCAGGCCACCCAGGCCTGGGTTCTGTGGCCCCGGTGCTCTGGAGAACAGCGTGGGGCTCATAGAGAAGGAGGCGGTGAGGGCACACAAACCTGTGACATGAGCAGTGACGGGCGAGGACAGCTCCTCCACTGTCTCAAAGAGCTTCTTGTAACCTCCTGCGGGATGCTCCACCCTGCAAGGGACACCAGACCTACGTTGGCAGCTTCCGAGTGGTGCTGGGAGGACAAAGCTGTGGCTTGCAAAAACCGATGAGGGGAGCAGGGAGAAACAACAGGAGGTCTTGGGGTACAGAGGGGGAACCAGCAGCGGGACAGCAGGCACCTCATGCCCAACAGGTGGTCCGTGATGGGCACAAGGGACAAACCGAGGACATCTGACACATCAGGAAGCAGGACGCCTTTCAGTAACAAACATCCACCTTACCTCTCCCAAGTCTTAAGTAATTTTTCCATTTTTAAGCAAAGTGTTTCGCAGTACACAGCTGGGAATTATTTGCTGAGCTCCAATTCCCATCTATAGCAAAGCACGAGGTTTGCATGGCCCGCAGTCCTTGCCTCTAACACGGGGACCAGTGCCTCGGTGCCCCAAGACCCCGCGCGATCCCAACCTCACCGCCCCGAGGAGCAACCCCCCCCCAGCCCATATAGAGGAGAGCCCGGCAGCACTCACTGGCTGTACATTGTCTCCGTGCAGGATTTGAGGCTCCTGGAGCCGCATGCGGGTTTTTATGGGAGTGCAGGAAGGAGTGCTGGGAGCTGCGTGCAGCCAATGGGCTCAGTGCTGGAACAGAGGTGGCTTTCAGGCCAAAATCCTCCCGCTGCCCTGCAAGGCTTTGTCTTGCTGTTCACACAAAAAGCAGCTTTGAGGGTTTTTTCAGAGACCCAAATTCTTCCCGAGCAGAAGAGATTACAAAGAAAAAACAACAACAGAAAAGAGGAACTGGAGCTGCACTTCACCTCAGCACTGCAGTCACTGCGTCCCCATCCTGTGCCATGCTGTGCAACCAGGTGACACAGTGATGGCAGGGGACAGGTGTCACTGCCAGCATCACCGGCCACTGCCTGCCTCCTCTCTCCTAGAACCACAGAATCACTGAGGTTGGATAAGCCCTCCCAGCTCCCCAGCCCACCCCCCCACCCCTCAGTGCCACATCCCCACGGCTCTGAACACCCCCGGGATGCTGACCCCCGCCCAGCAGCTGTGCAGTGCTGAGCGCTCTTTGGAGAAAAAGCATCTCCTAACATCCACCCCCAGTGATCAATGAGGTCCAAGCAGTGTTGGAAGTGACATTTCAGCTTAACATGTTTTTCAAATAAACCTACTCCAAGTGAACCACGACACTCAAACCAAATTAAGGGTTTAAAATAAAGCAGACTAAACATGTTTATATGAGATTAATTCTCGCATGAAAACAAGTTAAAAAGCCACAGTGTGTGTACAGGAGCACGTGGGCTTTTGTGAGTGCGGAGTGGGACCTGGGAAGCAGCCCTGAGCCCTTTGCTCACAGCAGCCTCCCCTCTCAAAGGGGAACAAAGCCGAACCAAACCGCTGCTCAGCTGTGCAGTGCTGAGCTCTCATTAGCAGTGTGTGTGTGCCAGTACAGCCACACTGAAACAGTTCTTCCCATGTGAATGCAGGGCAACCATGAGTCCTTCCTCCTAACGCTGTTCTTAGGTCAAAGCTACACTCCAAGCAGCAGATAATGCTGTTACACCACATCGATGGGTTACAGCCAGTTGTGATTTCATGCCTGATGAGCTGCTCCCCGAGCAGAACTACAGATACGCGAGAGAAAAAACTGGTTAAAAGCTCACTTGAGACAAAATGAGAGCTAAGGAAGGCTTACGTTAAAATTCTGTTCCCCTCTGCTGCTCAGTCTCTGTTTATTCAGGTTTTTCTTAAGTTTGTTAAAACCTCAGAAGGGAACATGAAATAATTAAACAACATTAAATAACGTGGATCAAGGACCCTGAATAACGAGGGCAAGCTGTTGAAAGGCAAATCCTAAGAAATGTGAGCCTAGTAAGTTGCTTAATTAGAACACAACTAACTAACTAAAGCATTTATGAAACACTCCACAGTCCAAGGAGCAGAAGCAGGTTTAGGCAGGCGGGGGATGCTTAGCAGCTGTCCACAGGCATCACAAACCTCTCCCATCCATCACTGCTATGAGAGCACCAAGGTACCCACAGGACATTGAAGTGGTGCTGATATTGGCTGAAACTGAGCGTTCCTTGGTTTGTTCATCCTTAAAGGACAGAACCACATAGTAATGATGTACAACGTAGAAGTGGCAATCCTCAGCTAAGAGCTTGTGAATAACACCACCAAAGTATGTGTGTATACATATGTGTTAAGTTGGAGCCTTATTTATGAGAGCACCGTAAGCTGCTCTCCCAGAAACACTAACACAGATCCACTTCTTAGTTCTGGAAACAAAACGGGAGCTCAGTGTGCTGGGATTCTGTTCACTGTCCCATCACATTACCCAGTGCTGTTGGAGCAGTTTATCCTTACATCCAAAATAAGCATTCAGGAAAACATCAGAATTATACAGAACACTTTTAATATAAATAAATATTAAAAAAGAAGTGTTTCAGATGAGAGGAAACAAGTATTTGGAGGAGCCAGATAATTCCTTTCTGTGGATTTCTGGCCCCTGAGAAATAACCAAAACAAGTTTTAATTTAGTCCCAAACTCAACTTTGCTTTCTCAGAATGTTTGTCTTTAACCAAAACAAGGCAGGCACTCATTCACACCGAGCAGACAAACTGTAACTCATGGCACCAATTCCTGCACGAGCATTAAAACATGACAATGTGCACACCATTAGTTTCCCATATGAGAACCACATATACATTTTTGGTAATTAGTAGCTTCATTTTCACACTTACTTTGCTGAGCACAATATATTGATTAATTTGTAAACAGTTCAATAACTCCTAGGAAAAGAATAAATATTTATAAGTAACTTCCAAAATCAGAGTTCTTTTGGCACTTCTCAGCGTAGTGTTCATGTAAACGTTTCTTCCTTCTGCATGCACAGCCGCTGGTTTCCACTCCGCGCAGCCCTTGGGCAGCCATTCATACACACACCAACACACCAGGGAGGCGTGCAGCTGACATCAGTACCTCAGGCTGCGGAATTTTGGCTTTCTCAGGCTGAGCATGGGTGGTTTGAGGGTGGGTTTGTTCTCAAACAGCACTGCTTCGTTTTCTGTGGTCGGAAATCTGCTCTGGTATATCAGGGGATATTCCTTCTGGAACTAGAAAATACACAAGGAGACATTAAATCAGACTCCACAAAATCAAGCAACACAAACACATGCAAGGCAGCTATGCGGGACGCAGGCACGAATCCCTGCATACGGACACGTGTCAGCAGGAGGAGCAAGGCTATCAATCGGTCTGTGAAGTTCCTCTGCTGTGACACCTGACCAGAGCTGACATAAGCTGTGCTTATGAGCCCAACACTGTCCTGATGGACAGTGAATGAGAAGTTCTGTCAGAGCTTCGTCTTCCGTTGAAGTGAGAAAAGTCATTTTGTTCCCGTGGCTCTCAGCTGCTGTAACCAGCACAGCCCGTCCAGCAGACACCACACCATCCCACCCCCAGCTGGCAGCTGCCTGCCCTCATCTCCATTGGAAGTGGCAGTTGCTTGTGGTGATGTTGAACAACTGAGTAACAGCTAACACAGCTTACTGCTTCTGTCACCACCTATTTAATTCTGAACAGTGTGACCAGCTTTTACCCTGTAAGTAAGACTTAGTAGTCACCATTTGAAGACATGCTGTCAACATGGGTATGGATTTTGCTTATGCTTGGACAAGTGTCTTTCAAAGAGAAAAAAAATCACAATGATGAACATGTTTCACCAGATAGAAGTTCAGATTTCAGAAGGCATTCTCTCAAGAGAGGGAACCACTTCACCAGAGGATGGGGATGGACAAATCTCTGCCTTCAGAGATATTTTGGTTGCATCCTTTGGTGTCTTTTGAAAGGTTGATTAGGAGTCCGAAGTAGAACTCACAGCCTACTGAAAATCCGTACATCGTTTGTGATTTTGGTGTTGATGCAGGCTGGATGGAGCCCCCTAGGAAGCGGCACGCATTTGGCTTTTCCTAATTCAAAGCACCAGAACTGTATAATCACTGCAGAGAGGCTTATCACACTGCTCCTATCCCAGCACAGCTAGCATGACTGCAATACAGCTATCCCAAAGAGCTTGACACAAACCCTGCTAATGCACAGCCCTTACAGTATGAGCTGCTTTTGGATTTCGGTGGGAACTCACAAAAATGCAAGCATATCCCTCAGGTTGTACTGTTAGACTATTCCAGTTTATCTCCCTCCTTCCTGCTTCACCTGCTCCAAGTGCTGCCGTGCATCACTTCTTACTGCTTGCTTTCTCAGAACTTTAGGTTTAAATCAGCTGTAACTAACTACTCTACTTCACATGCAGGAGGTCTCCATGAACTTCAACAGCAGGCCGGGCTTCTGAAGTTTGGTTGTGGAAAAATGAAGCTCCCAGAACACACATGGAAGTCAGCGCTGCGGAGGCTGGTGAAGGGACGTCAGAACAAACGTGCTTGCTTTGAAAAGCTGCTTTTTCAAATGTGAGTCACAAGGCTTGCTTAAGGGATTCCAGGACAAGCACAATGCTATTCAATTGCTCACAAACACTTGCCAAAGGTTTTCTTAAAAAGAAAAAAGCTCCAGTATTAAATCCTGCCAGAATTGCTGCACTTCGGCTTTAGCATTAGGCAACACATCAGTAGGCCATAGGAATGCCAGATCATCTTGAGCAACATACAGGTTACAAAACAAAGCTAATTCCACAGGAAAGAATGCTTTAGAGTTGTGAATAGATTGAGTTTGACCTTTTAGAGGAAGAAAAAAGCCACTATTTTTGTCTCCTCTTAACTTCATATCCATTTACATCACCTTAATGACAATCCGTGTAGTCAGTACAACGCCTTATTTCATAGAGAGCATCTTAAAGAAGTTTTCTGCTGTTTTGAATCACTGTTGCTAGACTGTATCAAATGCTATTTTAGACATTGTTCTTAAAATAGAATCGTACCACACAACCCAAAAAACACTGAACAGCAGACCTAGAGCTCCTTGTAAAACACATTTTCTCCACAGTCTGCTCCTGCTCTGCTAGCAGTGTCTCATGGCAGCTCTGCTCCTCACAGAGTGCTTTCAGAATTGCTTAAATATCCAGAAAGTTCCTCACCTGTTTTAACTTTTTCTTTTTCTCTTTCACAGATAAGTGCTTATCTTTGATAATGTTCTCTAACAGCTCTGCCACGGCAGCTCGAGAGGTAGAAACCTTCTGTTCTTCAAACTCCTGAGGGGTTATTTGCTCACAGTACGAGTAGGTTGGTAATATGGCACAAATCTCTTCCCCTGGATATTTGCACTGAAATAAAAATCAAAGAAAGGGTCTTCTGAAGTCAGATGATGTCCTGTTTTGGTAAGAAGCTACCATATTTAACATCATATTTAACATCATGTAAGCATATTAACTTACAGCCACATCACAAGTTGCAAGGGGTTATAAAGTAGCTGATGTCTGTGATTGCACCAGCAGCTTAATACAAGTTTGCATTTATTACACCGTGGTTTTATTTGCAGTTCTCATCCAACCCATATAAGTAACACACAGTCTGCAGTCAGCAGAGGTACTTAAACTTCTGTTATGCCACCAACCTGAGCCATCTTCATGTGTTCTATGTGATCTTGCACTGCAACCTGCAGGTAAGTTGGCACTTTAAATATTTCCTGTTGATGGTCCATTAGAAATGAAACCAGTCGTGTAGAAAGGAGCTCGTCAAGATCTACTTCTTCTGCACAGCACAACACACAGCGAGAAAAAGTCTGAATCATCTGCAAGTATTTAGCAGAGCATTAGGATGTGCAGCTGAGGGATTTGTCTTCCACTCCGCGCAGCGGCACAATGAATTCTCCAACGACAGCTTTCACTGCAATCTCTCTTGCCAGTGCTGACTGCTCAAGAGAGGAGGAAAACTGATTATTCCAGATGAGGAAAAGAGAAGCCCACAAAACATCGTTCAGTGCAGAAGAGCACAAGTCTTACAGTAATAGCTTTTAAGAAATATATTTCAAAGATGGTAATAAGTCTTCCCCAGTAGAAAAATGCACCTGTTCTATTAGTTGTCTTGAGGCACTGGGATGGCAGAAGGTGGGGCTGACTCTAAGGGTGTTCAGGATGTAATGCATGTCAGCAGTCAGTTTGAAAAAGCTTTTAAAAACGTTTTTACAGTTTCCTTATTTCCAGCTTTCAGTAGTCTCACTTTAACCTAGCATGTGCAGATAACGTTCTTTAATCCTATTTGGTACAGATATTACTAACAGCTTGAATCATTCCAGTAAAAGCTTACTTTCAGCCCTAAAAGCTGGCCTATAAGCTCGCTCGGCAAAGTCTTCCTTCTTTTCTAGAGTGGATTATGTCAGAACTTCATCTGCACAAACATTTAGCCCAAGAAAGGCCAACCACAAACACTGCTGCCAACACTTTTTAGTCTGGAATGGCAGTGGATTGAGAAATCAGACTGAACAATCATACCCATCTTTTTGGGAAATTATTTCCCTTCTCCCAAAGTGAGCAAAAGCAACATCAGTATCTGCAACATATTAGTGTGGAGACGAGGAAAAGCCTGCCTCCAGTTAGATTTCTGTAAATGCTTTAGAGATCAAAGATCCGTCCATTAATCACAGTTTAATTACACTAAGTCAGTGGCACCTAGGTCCTGATTACTGCCAGTATCCTCAGCATCCCTTCAGCAGTGTTTTTAGAGCGCAGGCAGCCAGCGGCCACCATTCTAACCAAGGAACGCGTGCCCATGGCGCCGTGCAGCCGCGGCATGTCCACGTTCTCGCTGATCCGGGACATCATTCGCATCAGGAGCTGCACCTTCCTGCGGTTGGGTGGAGGAAGCAGCAGGCAGCAAATCTGCAGAGCTTCAACGGCAATCCTTTCTAAGTGAGGCTGAAGGAGATCTACGAGTCGATTGTAATACAGCTGTCGTTAGGACTTGAACAAGCTTTCTGGATTTTTAGTCAGTACAGTAACTTCCCCCCTCCAGTGAAGACAATCTGTGTTTGTTTCGTGATCCATGGTTCATTTTCATAGCAATCAATCAGCTGTAACACTGTAGATCAATGTTACGTGGATTTTTTTTGTGTGTGGGGGGCCCCAATTCACCTCATTATTACAAACTGCTTGTGCAATTAAGGCCATAGCACAATGGAGATAATACCCCAATGCTATTTCAGAGAGCATTCCCAGAAAGCACGTTTCAAAGACTGTGAAAGACACCTCCAGAAGGCAGGTCTGTGCGAGATCTCCTCCAGGTGGCGCTGGGGTCAGAAATCACTGCTTACCTGAACAGGAAGGCTCTGACAGGTCCGATTTGAGAAGCCAAAGATACCACTACTATTTGTTAACAGAGCTATGACAGTAGTTTTAAACGCTACAACTCCACAACTCCTTTAAGCCCTTATGTTATATAGATATTAAAAAACTATTAACAGTGTTGAAGAAAGTAAGGAAGCAGAGATTAGTTAGCCAACACAATAAGCCAATACAACATGCTTTTTAAAGCCATCTTACTTTGCGTGCCAGTCAACATATAAGAGTGAGTGAAAGAGCATTCTGAAAGTTCTATGGTACTTCTGCAGAGTCTCTTACTGACGGTGATATCAGAAACTTCAGTCCTGACGCCCCCTGAAGCAGCCACTGAGGTATTTGGTCTTCCTTGCCCACAAAGCTGAGACCTTGGCTTTACTGTGATTTCAGCAACTGGGACATTGATGCTAGTGCAACTTCTGCAGTTCCTGCTCCCAAGCAAACTCTGAGACCTGCTTATTTGCTTAGATTTCAGATTCCCTTTAAACAGCTCTGTATCCTGAAGAGCTGGGGCAGACACTCTCTTTGAGCCGTCAGTTTGTTTTTGGTATGTGTTTTCAAAACCAAACTCCAATGCAGACTCAGCCTCAGACACACATGGTAGCCATTGTTCCTCATTTCTTGTGCTCAAGACGTTGGTTTTCCTGAGGGAATCCCATTCTCCTTTATTGTGTACTCTTGAGGCAGCATTTCCAATTCTTTCCAAAGAGTAACATCTTGTCTTAAATTTTAGGGATAGATCTCGTTCATTCCTGAAACCTGAGAGATTCTGACAACTTCCTCCTATGAGATTGTCAGCACTGCCTTGTTCACTCCTCAGCTTACACTGCTGCAATTGCCTCGCACGTTGTGTCTGAGCAGCTGACTCTGCTGAAGAAGACTTCCAGGAAGCTTCATGTTCCTCCTTTTCTTCCTTTGGCTCTTTGCGAAGTAGGCTTAGAAGAAGACATTCAGTTGACTTGAAAGAGTTCAAGTGAAGAATTTTGGAAGGCTGGGGGTCACAGGTCTCATCTCGGACAGAATGTTTTCCACTGCATATGTTTGGAATTGTGATGAAGCCACACATAACTATCAGAAAATGAAATATAAATTAAGATGCAAGTGGTATGAAAGCAAACAAGATCAGAAAGAAAAGTAGTTGCTAACTGAACAGAGGACAACAAATAAGACATTGAGTAGTTAGTAAAATAAGGAAAAAAACGAGCTCAATCCCCAAGCAATCAATTGCAACCAACATGCAAGAATAAAGAATGCCAACAGAATGCAAAAGTGAGGGACAGAGACAAGCATGTGCTTTTAAACTGTTGTTACTGAGCATTTAGAAGGTGATCTCAGATGGTAATTTGCACAAGATGAGACACAATTGAGTTTCCATTAATGATGAAATACAGAATGACAGCATTGAAGACAAGCCTCAGATTCGAGCTGCCGTACAGATGAATGGGGTCATGGTTCACTTTGAGTTACAGATATATTCTTCCCCCCAGTTGATATTATTTCTATACTCATACATACCCAAAATATTAACAAAAAGTTCATAGTATTCAAAAGTAAGCAATGGTTCTGGGAGGCTGACAAAATAATCAGCAACCGTTCTGAAGACATCCCGTTCAAACCCACTGTAAGTTGGCTGGCTCATATCGTTATTTCTAGGCCCTGAAAAGAGGTGAAGAAGGGAAATTCAGTATTTATTTACACTGTTTTTTTTTGTTTTTTTGAGTAGAATTGTGAGAGTTTGTTCCTGCAGGACTGACTGTTTCACAAGAGAAGAACCATGCCAGCAGCAGACGTGATTTGTTTAGTTGAGCACTGTATCATTGGTAGCAGAAGCAGCGTAAAATACTTTCTGCATCCACTGAGGAGTTCTGCTCATTTTCAGCAGGCTGTTCTGCCCCGCTACAGGAAGTGAAAACTCATTTATGCCCTTTATACATTCCTCACCAAGACAGTCACAAACGCTTAACATTTTCCTTCATCTCTGAACTACAATAATGCTGATCTTCCCACAGAGTTTGAACATGAGATTCACAATTGATCTTCACGTCCCAGAGTATTTCACTTCCAACTCCCACAGTAAGTTCCTGGAACTTACAAGCTCTTCCCTTACTTACAGTAGGCGAGGCACTTCATAGCTGACAACACCCAGTGAGGGAGGTCCTCTAAAATAAATAAGTGCATTAGTTATACAGATGGCCAAACACTGAATACAAACAATAACATGCAGGTTTTAAATACAGTCAACATAGTAGACTCAAAGTAATTTTCAATATTACTATGCATACATACTTAGAGATTAATGTAATACACTTACAAAACTTCTAGACAAGCAAACTGAAGTGTATTCTACTTTAGAGAAGGAAATGTAAAAGCCTCACTATGAAATATATTACCATAGTAGTACCAAAGTTACTACCTTTATTGTAATTACACAGACCAGAAATTGTAAGCAAAGCAAGGAAAACCTTACCTGATTTGTTCTGCAAAATGACAACCCCATGTTTGCTCGTGTGTGTCATATTGTATATGACATGCTCAGGAACTATCTGTGTTGGCTGCAAAACTTCTTCCAAGGATGGGAGGCCTAAGATGGTTTGCAAACTGTAGAGAAGTAAACAGATGCTGCTTAAGAAGTCTGTCATTAAAACAACAAACACAAGAATCAAGATCTCAGCATCTATTCAAACAGGAGTTGCTTGGTAAGTTGATTTGCAGTTCAGTGAAATCTCTCTGACAGAAGAAGAGTTTGATGGCACGCTTGCTCTTGAGACAAGCACCAAAAAACAATTAACAGGGAGAAGAAAGAACAGCTGTTGGGTTAAAATATAACTCCACTCAAGCAATAGGTTTCTTAAGTACAAAGCTAATGTTAGAAAATACATTGGAAAGCATGTATAAATAATAGCAGAAGTATTAACCTTTATTCTTAAAAAGCTCAAAAGAGTTTGCAAGTCAAACCCTCCACTGGGCCATTATAAGGAGAATGCCCACACACAGGAAGGGGAGGTGCTTCTGCAGTTCCTTACTTACTGTATTAGAATGATATTTCTCCAGGTTTCTTGCACGTATTCCTGGCTTGCTTCCTTCCTGTGCAGTGCAGCCTCTTCGTCTTCTGCTGGTTCTTCCAGCTTTGTTTTCTCCCCATTTTCCTGAAAGTGAGTGGTTTGTGCATGTTATACTGGAAGAAAAGAAGCCTCTAAGAGAAACACACACATTCCAAAATGCGATTCAGCAAATAACCTTAACCGTGTCACCACTGAAATGCAAACACACGCACTTAGAAAGCCAAAACTGTGCAAAAACACCTAATGCGAGCCCTTCAGGAGACAGTAATTTAAAGGACAGAAACACAGCAAATTTAAGTTTATTAGTAGCAAAGAGTCCGTCTTTAGGACCACAAAGTATGTGCAACACCAACCTGAAAAGAAACAGATAGCCAAATGCATTCAGTCTTTTCTCAAAAAGCAAGCAGAACAGTTAGCAGATCTGTGCCTTTTGTTTTCCTAAACGAAAAGCAAAGCCTAAAGTTTCACTCAGGATGTGTTGTGCTGCTCATTTCTAGAGCTCCATTCCAGCATTCCCAATGCTTTGAAATATTATAAGCAGGGGTAATCCTGCACTGAACAAGCCAAAATGAAGAACCAATAAGAAAAGAAAAGGCTTCCCATATTGATGGGATTAGATGCTCGAGTGCCTGCACATAAACTCAATTAAAACTCCTCTTGATGCCAGATCATTCAAAAACAGTTCCAAGACTGTGACTGGGGGGCGGAGGTGGCAAGTGATCTTTCTTTGCATTTAGATAACGTGTCAGCATTAAGAACGCTCTCCTCACATTTTCCTCCCAACGAACCTAGTGCCGTTAAGCTGAGGAAAAGACAGCTTCATGTAAAGCAGTGTATTTAAGTTTCTTCTGCCAAAAGCACAATCCCTTGGGCTTGTATCCTGCATTTCAGAATGCTGTGTTACTGTTGTGCCTATTTTACATACCTTACATTTCTGCATATTTTACACGTAGGAACTTTGCTTGAATATTTATCGCTTGTTTAACGCAATCTTTTTGTACATGCAAGAAAAATAGCACACAATCAAAACACTTCATTACAAAACAGAACTGCATCTTTCTATCAAACCTATACAGATGTTCTATTCTGCTGTCCAGAAGAACCTACCGACCTATTCCTGCACTTACATAGGAGTGAGACACAACTGCGTCCCTAGAGGATGACTGCTAACAGGCAGTGTGGGTCTTGTGTTTTGTTTTTAAAAGACAGAGGAAAGACGTGGTAACAAAGATAGGTAAGATACCAGGGCTGTCAGCAATCTGTGCTTTTTCAGAGTCCTCCTTGGTAAATGTGGCAGCTTAAGAAGTCTGTCTCTAGAGAAGGCTTCTAAGATTTCACTTTGGCGACATGAAGCTGGTAGAGGTTTAACTGGAGAGGTTGAAGGAAACCTGGAATTAATAGGAAAGATATTAAATACATTAGAATACATTAAAAAAAAAAAAAAAAAGCAGTCATTTCCCTGAAGCCATACCTTACCAATATGGTTTGATGAGATTCTGAGAAGACTCAGGGAATTAAAATTGCTGATTTTTTTTTCCTTAGAACATTGATTAACATGCTCAGTTTATAAAACATACTTTGGGCTATTCTGAATTCCAAAGTCAAGCTGGAGATGGCTGAGCTGTTTGTACAGCACTGAGATCAGACTCAGAGATGTGAGGGCCATCAGTACTGCAGCACGGAGCTACTAGAGTAAACTTGCTTTGGGTCCCCTCTGAAGCCCTTCCATGTAGCGCCCATGTCAAGGAAGAAACTGGACGGACAGAAGCACAAGCTCTCAGTAAGCAGGATATGTACTCAACAAGACAGTTGAGGAAAATTATGTTAATAATTGCTTTTGGCTCCACTAGTTAACCTAAAGTGGGGTGTTTTTTTGTAATAATTCTGAATATCGAATAAAATCCTTGCCCAAGGAGGCTGTGGATGCCCCATCCCTGGAGGCATTCAAGGCCAGGCTGGATGTGGCTCTGGGCAGCCTAGTCTGCTGGTTGGCGACCCTGCACACAGCAGGGGGTTGGAACGAGATGAGCATTCTGGTCCTCTTTAACCCAGGCCATTCTATGGTTCTATGATTCCACTGATTTTCATTACAGTACCTGTAGAGCGCACCATTGTCTTCTAAGTTTTCTGACCCCCACCTTCCTTTAATATCTTCAATTACATGATTCTTGAGGAACTTCCTTAACAGCTGGACAGTCTGCTGCCTGCTCACTTCAGGCCCAAAGTTACTGTTGCTCCTCAGTACTTCATGCAGCCAATCTGCAGCTTCTGAGGCAGTGAAACAGCTGCCGTGCTTTTTGAAGTGCTGCCTGTGCGTCCTCAGCGGCATGCCAGCTCGGAAATACCTGGTGATTTCATTCCACTGCACAGGAGACAAAACGATGAGGGACAGAAGGTTAAAGCTGAAAGTTGATAACAATAAACAGCAATAAGACAAAGCGGTAGGAATAATCATAGGAGCAAAATGAGGTTAATGTGTTAAACTCACAACGTCATTAACGCTCATAAAGAATCACTAAATAGAGACGTGATAGCAGCACTCAGCATCTGAAGAGCGGCTGTAAGAAAGAAGGGGGCGGGCCCTAAAGCAGGGTCTGTTGTGATAGGACAGGGAGAGGGTTTTAACCTAGAAAAGGGGAGATTTAGATCAGATATGAGGAGAGAGTTCTTTATGCTAAGGGTGATGAGGAATTGGCCCAGGGTGCCCAGAAAGGCGGTGGAGCCCCATCCCTGCAGACACCCGAAGTCAGGGATGGGGCTCTGAGCACCTACGGAGCTGTGCTGTCCCTGCAACTGCGAGGAGTGGAAACAGATGGCCTTCAAAGGGCCCTTCCAACAGCTGTGATGCTACAAACCCGAGCGTGCCACCCTTGAGCAGAGGGGCCGCCACGAATGCAGCGTCTCCCCCCCACAGCCATGACAGAGGCCCGTAGGCAGACCGGAGCTCGGGAGCCCGAGCCGGCTGCCCCCCTCCCCGGCCCGCCGTCCTCACCAGCTCAGTGGCGCGGTAGGGCCCCGGCGCTGCCGGGCGGCGCTCCATCGCTGACCCCTGGGGCGCCCACCTGGACGCAGCCCAACCGCCGCGCGGTTTGAATTTGCTGCGCGGCCGCTGATTGGGCGAGCGGAACGGGCGCGTGCCCAGAGAGGGCTGGCTGCAGCGCCGCCTCAAGGCGGAGGAGGGAGAGGCACCTCCCCTCAGAGGGCGGTGCGTAGGGCGGAGGGACCGTGCACGGAGTCGCGCGGCGCGGGTTATTCCTTCTCGTTCGTGGGGCGATGGTTTAGGCAGCCTCAGGGCATCAGACCTCTCCCATCCGCCCCCACAGGGCGGTATCTCAGCGAGTGTGACGGTAAGCTGAAGGAAGAGAAAGTCTTAAACCAGCAAACGCTGCAACTGCGCAGCTTTCACCGTTTTTTGTAAGCGTTCCCTCTCCCCGCGGACTAAGCACACCCATCTGCCTCCTGGGGACGCAATTACATATAAGCGCCTTTAGAGGCGCTTTTCATCGTTTCCATATTTTAATGACGGACCTCCTGCTTGTCTTCCTAACAAAATCACCTGATGAGCCGTTGCCAAGACAGAAAGTGGCGTTGGTTTTTGCAGGGACCCGGGCTGTAAAGTACAAAACAATGTGCTGATCATCCCGGGGAAACCTCCATGAGTAAATCCTGCAGAAAGCGATGAGTGCAGCCCTTTCAATACTGACTGCTTCCCGTATTCCCACTTTTAGCTCATTTTGAAACATGCAGTGCTTGATATATTTGCATTCAACCTGCTGCCTGTAGTGGGTGTAATGCATTTGTGAAACTTAGATCAAGCAGAGAGACTTTGGAGGCATCTCTGGAAAGTACAGCAAAAGGGATAACTGGAATGTCTGGGAAACATTGCAGTCCTTCACACCGATGTGAGCAGCGCTGTGCTGTGAGAGCCTGCAGTGCTGTGGGTAATTTCCTCGGAGATGAAAACTGGAGTTCTTCCTGCTTTTACAATTCAGTTTGAAGCCCGCTGTTGCCCGTAGGTTTCCCTGCTTGGAGAAAAATGACTGCACAGAGGCAGATATTCTGTATTTCTATCCCTGCGCGGCCTTAAAGCGACGAGCTTGCTGGGAAACACAAGCCATCTTTTAGAATGATAGAACAGTGCTTCTGGGTCACTAAAATTCTTCTTAAAGCCAGTTTTATGAGTTCACAGTGAGATTTCCATATGTTTCAGATGTTTTTATGTCCTTTTTCTCATTAGAGAGGCACACGAATACCGGCCCAGCCGAGCTGGAGGAGGGCACTGGGGCAACTCTCCACATGTGAAGCTCTGCCAAACACATGAGGTAAAGAAATGGGAAAAGAGGGCGCTGTTCCCTTTCCCCTCAGCCTCCTTCATAACTGTCTGATGTCGGTGTTGTCTGCCACTGGTTACAGTAGAAAGTAAAACAGAAATGAGTGGAGTTCATTTAAAACGTCAAGGTCGTGGCTGTCCCTCTGGCTCGTTTGTTACTGTGTGTTACAGCACACAAGAGGTGTGTGCTGTAAGTCTTTGTTTTACTGGTTTTAAACACAGGAATTAAGCTAATTAGAAACTCTTACTATTGATCTGCTGACGTTCAGTGCAGCTGAATTAACATCCCTGCCCGTGAGTTCAAATAGAAGGTGATTTTAAAACAAAAAGGAATAGATGGCGGAGACTGCTGGTGATAACAAAAGCTTCCAGCATTTGTCTCTAGGGAGTACAGACACATAATACACGTGGATTGTGGGGACAAGGCAGTAAATGGATCCAATTTCAAGTTTTAATTTGCATCTCCATCCCTCCACTAACAGCACCTTCTAACTGCAAAGGCTAGCCCCTATTTAATTGCTCTTTTGTTATCATCTGTAGAAACAGTGCAGCCTGAAAAGCCCATAGCCGTGCCTAAACTGTCAGTGGACTGTGTGTGTATTTACTTGACCAAGCCTATCTTTAACTGTTACTTAGAACAAGATGTTTCAGAAGAAAATACATTACTCTTGGTTTTCCCTTCCTTCCCTCAAAGCATTTGCTTTTGTTCAGTTTGGAAACTGACACTGGGTGTGTGTATGTTTTATTTTGTATAAATTTTTGTATAAAAATATATGGGTAATTTTAGGTAGAATCACAGAATGGTGTAGTTTGGAGATGCCACCTTCCAAAGGTCACCCAGGCTGGACTTTTGCTCAGAGCGAATTGTTCAGGACCTTGGCCAGCCAAGTTTTGAATATCCCAGGGATGGAGGCCCCACAAACCTTCTGGGCTCCTGCTTCTGTTTGACCACCCTGCTGGGAAAGGTGTTCACAGAGTCAGAATTGCTGCTGCTTGTCCTTCCGCTGTGCACCTCTGAGAAGAGCTGGCTCCAACTCTACAGATCCTGTGAGATGGCTGCAGGCAGCAGCACAAAGTCTTCATACTGAGCAAACCCACTGTCTCAGCTTCTCCTCGTATATCACTGTCTGGTCCTTTCACAATAGTGTTAAATTCTTTGTTCCTAAAGCGAGGGGTTACACAATAGAGCTACGTTCTATGGAAAAAAAGTGCATTTTCAACCCGCTCAACTGAACAAAAGCCTTTTTCACGTCTTGTGAGACAAGCAGAAAAGATCTGCTTTCTCCAAAGCGTTTGCTGCCTACCCCACTTCTGTCACTTCTGCTTTGTCGTTGGAAGCCGTGCAAAGTAAGCTCGACTCAACTTTTTCTCCATACAATTTTTCCCACGCCTTCATTCACTTCAATTCCTCTTTTCTACACTCTCATCCGATGTGCTGACAAAGACAACACTCAGTTACTCCAGACTAAATAGAACCACTGTTTGGGGTGAGTTTTCAGAGCATGCTGAATTCCTTTACATTATCCATTACCCGACTCCCTGCACGCTCGGTGCTGTATTAGCTATGCTGCTACGTGCTGAGCAATGGAGTCCTTGATGCTGGATGTATCCACATAGCACAGTACTAAGAATAATGAAGACCTCCCATATTATCTATGAATGTTCTTCTTTCAGCTCAAGTTAAATTGTCGGGTTAAAAAAGGTGAGAAGTACAGATTGTTGAGATCTGTCAGAATGGGCTGCTGTACGTGAGGGCTCAAAAGAAGAGTGGGGCGAGGAAAGGAAGGCCTGAGGGGCTGCTCCTGCTCTGCAGGAGGCTGGAGGGAGTGGCCAGAATAACTCCTGCTTCTGGGCTCTAGGTTTTCATGCACATCTGTTCAAAGTTTAAGGGGACAGTTTCTATGCTTACAGTATGCAAAACAAACCTGCCTGTTATTTAGTGAAACGACACAAAAAGCATAAAGATGTTCAATGCTTGAAAGATGCATGCTCTCTGAGTTGCTCAGCTCCCTCTGTACTAAGATTTGGGTCCCAGCTGCAGCACGTTCTCTCTGATGAGGGTGAGGTCACTCCCAGGTGTATTGGTTAGCAGAAGTAAGTAATAAGGACCATAAAGCTTAACAGCTGCTCTCATTTCTTGCTGGTAGGTGCTGAGGTCATTGCAGAAGTAATCCTGACATTAACCACCAAGGCTGTAAACCTTCCCTTGGACCAGGTAGGATAAACATTGCTAGGTTCCTTCCCTTGTCTGGGTGCTATTTCTCCTGGATGTGTTTAAGTAGCTGTTCTGCAGTAGGTTACCAAAGTACAGTGATATTCTGTAGAAGCTGTAAAGAGGAGTCAGAAGACTTCAATACTGTTTGTTTTCATGGTTATGCAATCCCGTATCTTGCAGGAGTTTCATTTCTTTCACGTTGTGACTTGAAAAATGTAAACTCTTCTCAATGCTGGCTCAAATGAAATTGGTAACAAAGCACTCCTGGCGCTGAAACAACAATCAAGGAGCGTTTTCTTATTAATATTAATGCTAACTGCTATGAAAGGCAAAAGAAAAAATCTATCAAGTAGATGAGAGAATTGTGCTTAACAGAATGTAAGCATCTGTGCCACAAGCAGTCATCAAATGAACGTTATTCTACTACAGGGTGATCTGTGCAGAGAGTTTTTGCAAGAGATCCTCCATGTTGTACTAAATATGTGCAACCAATTAAGCTGGGTATGAGGCTGTGAGATGGATGGATCTTCAGCTCACTGGGTTAGTTCTGAGTATGATTTCAGAGTCTTGTAGAGATGTTTAATCTATAATTAACAGCTGGTGCTTGCAACCATCTTAGGGGAAGGCTGCAACTGGAGTGAGAACCTATTTTATTTTTAATAGGCTTCAGCGATACCACGTGCAAAAATGACATACTGCTGTCTGTTTCAGCTACGATGCTTGAGATGATTAAGTACTGATACTGTGCACACCTGAAGTTCTAGTTGTAAATAAAGGCTTTGCAAGTGTAGGCACAAAACGTTCTGGATTCAAGCAGTTAATACAGATATTTAAGGCCTGAGATATTTTTGAAGTAATCCTAGATGAGGACCCTTTTGCTTTGCCTTTCATATATCATTTATTATCCTGCCAAAGGTTCTTTACATACTGGATCATGACATATTCATAAACTCGTGCTTTTTTCTCCCTAGTCATTTGGCTGAAGACTTAATTAAATGGTGCTGCTAAGTGCGGTTTAGTGAAGGCAGTCAGCTGGGTGTGCTTCCTGCTAGCTCAGCCCTGCAGGAGGAGCGCAGAGCTGCTTGCTGGCTGTGCTCTGCAGGGAGTGTGCTTGGTGCGGGGTCCAGCCCACCTTGCTGAAGCATACAGGTACCTAAATATCAGATGCCTACTGCAGCCCAACTTAATCCTTCTGGAGTAACCACATGCGGGCTGTACAGGACCAGAAATTACAGAGAGGTCTGTAAGTTGATGGTGACACCTCCAGCTGGAGCTCCCCGAGGTGCGGGTGGCCGGCTGGCTGAGGAGCACGGTCCCTCCCCGCAGGGCTCTGTGCCTAGTGCTCCTGATGCCTGTGCGCAAGTCAGGCATGCACACACTTTCCCCTTGGGCTTCTCAGCTGGGATGAGAGTAACCGTGGCTGGGTGTGGTTGCAGGCATTTCACACTGATGTGCGGGTTTGTTAAGTTGATTTTTCTACTCTGCGGTGTTCTCTTTTCCTTTCCATTTAAATGTAAAAAATATTTCAGTGTTGAGGCGTCTCTTAAATGTCCTTTGGTTTCTGCAACCCACAAGCCAAGTTTTTCAGAAGTACTGAGATGCATGGAGGAGTTCTAAAACTCCCAGCCATCTGGGGCAGAAGAGCTGGATTTTGAGTGTCTTTCTTATTGGTGTGCGTACTGCTTATGGCTTGCTACATAGATCCCAAAGGCATTTTGGAATCTAACTCTTCTGTGTTTTGAAAATACAATTAAATACACTTTTCAAGGGATAAAAGCTGTTCTAAGTTGTTTCATTATCAGAATTTGCTTCTGTAACTGTTGAGTCCCGGCCTGAAGTGCTGATTGAGCACCTGGGGAGGGGACCAGTCCTGGGAGCACAGGTGAAGGCAATTCAGCTGTGGGACAGGAAGGGGTGCAGCCTGGCTGCAGCTCTCTTAGACCTCATTTAAGGGCTGACTGCTGCTGGGGAGGCACCTCTGGCTGAAGCTCCCTCCCTTGTGGGGTTTTCCCTGTGAACCTCGATCTTGAGATGGGTGAGCACCTTTCCTTTTCCTCTGTGACACTGTTCCAATCATGCCAGTCCTTTTGCCACTACAGTCCTGTATCGCCCTTCTGCTGTGTTGACCTTTCTAATTGTAACAACTTCCTAGAGCTATGTATTTATACCTGTCTTCCCTTGGATTCCTGCTGCCCTTTAGGTAATTGGATGTAGTAAAACTCAGTTTTAGCATAGCTTTTCTGTTAGAGTGAGAATGAGTGCTTTTCCTGTGCTGACTGACCGGTGCTCTGCAGCAATCCCTCTGCTCTGTCACTGCAGCAGCTGCCCTGGGCTGGGGTTTTAACTGTGCTCAGAAGGATGCTGATTGTGCTTAGAAATGTGAAGTCTCCAGTTTTCCAATGAATATGGAGCATCAGCAGAGGGGCGCTGCTCTGGGAAAGCTGTTCTCAGCAGATGAGCACCGGTCAAAATGCAGCCTGTGAAAGGCTTCAAACGAGAGGCAATAGTGTGAAGCACTCAGAGCTTGCAATGCAGAAGAGGTGGATGTCTGCCTGAAATGCTGGCTTTGAGTCACAGCGGTCATTTTAATGAGTTTGGCACCTGGCAATCCCTTGTGCTTTTGAAAAGCTGAGTTTAGTTGCTTTAAGTATATAAATGTACTTTAAAATGCTTTCCTAAATAATATGGTGGTTAAAGCCTTGAGCTGCCTACTGATGTGGTTACTTTTCCTGTGGAGGGGCTGTGGGAGACCTGTTAGATAATTACAGCACAGGGAGACTCGGCTGGTACAAGGCATGCTGGTCCTGCCTGATGTGACTGCACGTCCCATGGGCTGAGCAGCTGCTCGTCAGCTGTTTCTCATAGTGAGATTTGGATGGCTTGAGACTATTGAAAATCCTCCCATGACTTGCTGAGAGCTACACTTACTGCACCAGCAAAATGCAGAATGAAGCCTTGGAAAGGACAAATAGGCAGAGGAAGCAGCAGAGATCTGAACCTTGGAAGCAAGCTACCTCTGCTGCAATATGTGAGATCGATAGCTTTTCTTGTGCAAAATTGCTCTTTTTCGTGCTGTCAGCTGTGCTGTGTGGGCTGCTGTATTACTGTGTGCTGCAGCGGGTTATTAGTGAAGTACTTCTGCTGAAGTGTGTTCTAAGAATAAATTATAGCATTATCTCTGTCCTGGAGAGCATTATTGCTCTGCTCTGCCTGCAGCTTGCTGGCGGATGTACCCAAGTGAGGTGGATGTTTCTGGTGGTTGTGGTGGATTTTCTATCTGAACAGTTACTTTTTTACTCCAAAAAGCATTTCTCCAATCATCTGTTACTGCTAATAAAAATAACAAGGCCTACAAAGCTTGGCTGCTCTATGGCAGTGCCAACACCTTTTGCTGCCCTTGCTTATGCTGATCTCTCAATTCTTTGAGAATTCTTTGTGAAGTGAACCATGAGCAGTGCAGCAAATCAGCTAACAGCTCCCGCGAGGGCTGGACGTCCTCCTGCTTACTGAGTACCCCCCTCTGCTGGAAACACAGCAAAACCAGATGGTTTTCTTAGGTTTGTCTTTTTTTTTTTTTTGCTGGGAGGGAATATGGCTGAGCAGAGAATCATTGATCATCATAAAGCGAAGGGAGGGAGATGTGTGAGTGCTGTGCTGGAAGCGTCAGTGCGGGGCTGGGGGCCCAGTGAGCTCTGCAGAGAAGAGCTGGGGGTCCTGATGGGCATGGAGCTGGGCATGGGCTGCAGCCTGCCTCTATGGCAAGGAGAGCCTGTGCTGTAGTGCATTAATTAGCAAGAGCACCACCAACTCATGGCATGTGGCTAATTGCTTCTGCTTGGGACCTGGGGCAACAGCTGCAGTACTGTGCTTAGTTTTGGGCCTTGTTTGTGTGGCGCTCTGCAGTGAGGGGTTACGCTGTGGGATCACAAGCGGTGCTGTTTCTATCCAGCAAGAGCACTTTCTGTGGAGTGGTTTTTGAACTGATGGTGTAATTTCTATTAACCCAGTGTTATGTGCATCTGCTTACTTACCTTTGGCCATCCTTGGTTTAAATGTAGCTCCAAAGTGATTAAACTGCTCTTTTTGCTCTGATTTTTAAGAATTATCAGCAGAACATGTGGATTGTCACTGAATCTAGAACAGCCCATTAGCATGTGCTTCCCTGATGGCTGTGTGCAAACTGAGACTGCTGTGTTGTGTGCCAGCCTGGCGAGGTGACTTTTAGAAGAGCAAGTGCAAATCATAGCTTCCTTTGGGGTGCAATGGTGAAAGAAAAGCTCATCTGTAACTCAGTGTTTCTACTCGGTGTGCTAGGAGTTTTCTTCTGTGGGGCTCTGGACAAGCAGCAGACCTTCCCTTCGGTGTGTCTGTCCACGTAGCTCTTACTGAACTCCATTGATGGCCTTGTACTGGGGAAGAAGAGTGATTATCTGACTGCTGCAGGCCTTTAAATAGCAGTTGCTTCAGATGTAGCCATATTGCCTCCTGGGTCCCTCATCCAGCAAACGAACTGAAGCAAAACACAAGCGTGCAGAATTGGTGAGGCTGGTCTGAAAAGCAATCCTTTATGTGCTTGCTTATTTGTAGCTTTTCATTTGTGAACTGCATCACAGCTGTGCCCGGCTCTCACAGTGCTTCATCGGGTCTATTATGGTACAAATGTGTAGCAGCTGTTGCTCAAACCCAGCCTGGCTGCAGGTGCCCTCTGCAGTTCGACTCAATTGGTTCACTCCAAACATTTTGTTACTAAAGCACTCATTTGCTTGTAACCATCCATACAAAGTATACATTAAAATGCAGCAATTTGGAAGGCAGTTACTGAAAAGATCAAAGGATGGGATCGTATGCAGGGTACGGTTCTCTTTTGTGCATGTTCACGCCTCCTGGCTGTTAGTGAGAGGCGGAGACTCGCACCCAGAAGGGGGAATGCTCAGACAGAGGCGGTAAAGTCGCCACTTCTCAGCTTGCTGCTGTTTGGGAACAGCCGGGAAGCAGGAGGCGCGGATGCTGTGCGTGCTTTCAGGCGCTCGCCTCAGCGGGTCCTGGTGCTTCCTGGTGCTTCCTCGTTCTCCGCGAGCCTCTGAAGGGCCGATGCTCCTCGGGGGGCGGCAGCTGGCGGCACGGCAGCAGCAGCAGCAGGGAGATGCTGGGAGGAGCCGGGGAGGAGCGGTCCTGTTGCTAGAAATAACGCTGAGATCTTCTTAGATCTTCTGCAGCGTCTGCAGGGCTCTCCAGCAAAGTGAGTGGCAGTTGTGTGCACGTGGTGTTACGGAGGCTGGTGCTGGTGTCAGTCGTGCTGCTTCCACCAGCTGATGCTGCACTATTTTAATCCTTAATTGGAAGTACGGCTGTCTCTTGAACTGCTGAAGTGAATTGGAAGATCCAAACAGCTTGCAAAAGGTGAAGAATGTATTAAGAAAACACAGAGCAGGATTTTTTTCTTGGGAGTTGCCTGTAGTCTTCCCAAATATTGCACATTTTGCAGAGATGACTGGGAAACCTGAAAACAGACTTGTGCCTGGCTGCCTGGTAGGAGCTGTAGGAGCAGTCTGAGCCCCAAGGGTCTAAAAGTCTAAGGCTGCAGTCACTGCAGTCTTGTGTCTACCCAGACTTGTGTCTATTAATGCCTGCACAATCTAGCAGGCACTGGGGTGACTCTTCTAGAGAGTCAAAGCAGACAAGTGACCCACGGCTCAGAGTTGAGAGCAGATGTCCTGCACTGCGGTGAGCAATAGCACCGGAAGAACACCCATAGCAAACCTTTACTTCTACCACAGAGTCCAGGAGCCTGCTCGGGGATGTCTGAGCGCTTCCAAAGGAGATGGAGCAAGCCCTTGCTTTTCTGGATTCACGTCCTTACCGTTTTCTGTACGTGATTGATTTCTGCCACACGGTGGTGGTAGTGCTTCTTTCTAACCGTGAAAAGTTGTTTCTAGGGCCAGCTGGGGCACGAGCTGCTTTATCTGTTACATGCAACTTAATGACAGCACGTTGTTTTAGTAAGGGTTCCGTGCAGCTCTCATGCTGCTTTTGCAACCAGTGTAACAGTGCTGTGCCAGCTTTAGACAGCAGATCTGCTGTGCTGTTGCAAGGCTGCAATTGCCAGCTTCCTAGTCTTTGCATTTAGTAATTTCCATTGCATTTGGTGATCTATGGCTGCTTTGTTCTGTTAGGAAAAAAAAGTGAGCTTCTTACAAATAACCTGCAGACAATTTACTTTGAGACATTAAACAGTAGTTTGTATAAGCTTTGTTTTCTTTGTGGGAATGTGATTTAGGTGTTGTATCATGGGAGTGTATTAGTTCAAGTTTGTATTAACACAGACTGAGTTCTGCAGATACCTTGCTTGTCAGCCTGGGAGCCATCTTGCTCAGGGAGAATGATCCGTGTGCTGTTGCTCAGCAGCAGAGGCAGCAGCACGTGCTGTGCATGAGCTGCTGAACTCAGCTGATATGGTCCAGGTCTCCTTGACCAAGTATTTTATAGGATCGTAAGGATATGGAAGCCTGGGAAGTGTCTTGGTGAGATGGTGGAGAAAGGAAATTGAGAAGGTGCGGATATCCAGCAGTCCTTAGCTGTCTGTCTGCAGGCTGGGATTTGGAGCAGGAATTCAAGTAGGAATTCAAATAAGCTCGATTCTAGTCACTGAAGAAAGTATAACAGTGACGTGGCCCTCTTTCATTCATCCCTTGTTAGTCTTGCTCTGGACTTCCCTTGTGTGCTGTAGCTCAGTGGTACAGACAGGTGACAACTCATCTTTCCAATGGATGCTGTGAAACTCCAACTAGTCCTCTGGTTTTGCCCTAAGTGGAAGCAGGGGATTTCCTTGGACAAGAGGATGAGTCAGTGGAAGCAGTAGGCTCAGAGCAAGCCTTTGCTTCTCTCCTGTCTCCTGCCTGGTTACTGAGCCTCCTGGCAAAGGCTGGGCAGGCCTGGGCCGTGTGGAGGGAGCCCTGGAGCATCCGTGTCAGTCGCTGCCTGGGCTGGCAGTGCTGGCAGGAACGAAGGCACAACACAAAGCTTCTATTCTGCTGCAGCCAGCTTCTTCCATCTCCTTCCGTGTGATTTTGATCATCTTATTTCTACTGTTCTTCCTAATCTGTGGGTGATGTGTATGCAGAAAGCGTTTAGAAGATAGACCTTCTTTATGCAAGCATTTTTCTCAGAGGACTAATTCAGGGGAGGAAAAAAGGAAATTTTCAAGTAGAAGGGAAACCACTTGAAAATCATCGTGATTTGATTAGAAACAACACTTGAAGAAAAATCCTGGAGAGAGGGCAGAGGAGCAAATTGGCCATGTGAAACAAGGACAGGAGGAACCGAGGAGGTGAGAGGCCTGGTAAGCATTCTCTCAATTAACATGTAAGTACTGCCTCTTCTGGAGACAAAGGGCCACTGTTGAAGCTTTTGTTGTAGTCTCTCTGATACCCTGTCACCCTAAGGAAGCCATACACTTGCATTTTAATTACATATGCTCTGCAGATCAGAACATCACTTATGTGCTGGTTCCTGTAAAGATTAAATGCATTGGGCAGCTGACAGTGCTGCTAGATGTGGGTACTTCCATCTCTATTTCATTAAGCTCAGTGCAATTTGACAAAGAAGGCACACTTTTACCTGAGGTGGGATGTTGTTATCCTCACTTGCAGCTCTGGCAGTGCAGTGCAGTGCACTGACAACACCAAGAGCATTCAGTCAACGCAACTCTTGCATACCTGCAATAGACTCACATAACACTGCAGTATAAGCTGCAGTGAGTAGGGTTTGAGCTGTATAGAGTTAAAGGTTTTTAAATTTCTGTACCTAATTTGTAAGCTATGGACAAAAATGTCAGTCCCTTAAATATTTTTCTGGGTCGCAGTGCACTATTATCAACGGGCATCCTTTATAGCAGATTACAACTCTTCAGTTTCTAGCCAACTGTTTCTTAAAAAACCAAATATTCTCTGACTCAAAGACAAGGTACTGTTCTAAAACTGTTAGAGCTTGTTGTTAAAAATGACATTCATGCAGCAGTAGGTTATTCTGTTTAAATAGCAGGCTAAAAATAAGCTTTTCATTTCAGCAGAGTGGATCTTGATAGGCCGAAAGAACTGTTGGGCTGTTAACTGAGCAGGGGAATTGGAACCTGAAGAAATTCCAGGACTTCTCCAGGCTTGGTGGCAGCAGGTGGAACAGTTGAGAAGAGAGACTTGATCCTCTTTGTGGTACTTGGGTAGGAAGAATCTTGTGAATAACTATTGAACCTAGAAAGGCTGAAAAGGGAAGGCCAGATCCATGAAGGAGCCGATGTGGTAGAGCTGGGGACTTCTAGTCGTTCTGCTTCATGTTGGACCCTGTCTGGTGGTGTGACCTAATGGACAGAAACCTTGGTGTCCAGTTCTGAAGTCTGGCTCCTCTCACCTTAGGCATACCTGAAATTCATCTTCCCTTCAAAATCAAGTTGTTCCCACCTTTGTGCAGCCAGCCTGTGATATTAGTGCTCTGGCTTCTTTTCAGCTGCTTCTGATGAATATTTATGCACAGTAGGGCAGTCCAACAGGAATGCCTTTCATCCTGTCCAGAATAGGTGGTGCCATAGAGATTAAGGTGGGTGGAGATTGAGTCCTCGGTCCACCTAGGAGTTGTCATCTCTCTATCCCAAGAGTGCCTCATCTCCAGTCTCAACACTACTTTTGGAAAGTGGGTTTTCTTCCCTCTGGACTGGCATTTTAAAAACTATTGATAATCTTTTTTAACCTGAAGTGGGTTGGAAACAGTAATAAAATAGAGTAAGGTTTTTTTTTTTTCATATGAGCTCAGCTAAGCAAATGCAGTCTTGAGTCCTGGGCAATCTCAGTGACCAGAAACACAACCAATCCCATCCACAGTTAGTTTATTATTCTTTCTTTTCAGCCTGTTTTTCCCCTGATAACACGTTCACAACGACTCTAATTTTAGACTGGATATACGGGCGCATTCAGCAGTGCCAGAAGTGTTGTAGTAAAGTGCTGAAGATTGACTTGATTTCATGTTGAATGATGCTGGAGGGAACGTGCCAGGCTACCCACGTCTCTGCAGCCAAAGAGCAAACCAAAGGAGTCATGCTTTGCATAGCCAGTTATATTTTCAGCTTTCTGTGTGCAGAACAACTATCTGCTGTTTGTTAAGCATGCACCTAGGTTACTCGCTGCACTGAGCTCTGTTTTTCACCCAAAAGGGCCTGTTTCTGTTTGTCAGTAATGTTAATACCCTGCAAATAATACTGTTAACATTGTGCATACAAATTGGCAGATGCTCCTTGAGTCTGTCATCTGAGTTCAAGCTGATTAGAAGCCACACAGGGAGTGAATTCAGGTTTGTTTGGTAAGGTGAGGTGTGCAGTCCTGACATTCGTTTCTACGCTTTCAAAGCGATGGTGAAGTTTTTGCTTTGCAGCACTCTTGATTTCAGTGCAGTACTAGGAATGTTTCTTGTCAGGGTTGGGCAGTTCAGCTTCTGAAACCTGTGGATCAGGGCTCTGCTCTCACAGATGAGGTGTTAAGAAAATAGGGAACTAATTTTCTGGGGAGACTTCAACCACTGAGAAGTGACAGTTCCTGAATGCTTCAGCCTACAGCCCCGTAAGCACAGGAGAAACGGCTGTGGTTTACATATAGAACTTGTTTGTTTGGTGATTTCTTAAAAAAGGCTCTTCTGTTTGGACCACCACTCGTGGGAAATGCCATTTTTCTCCACAGATGAGCATTTCAAAGGTAGTTGTGTGTTTTAAAATATAGATAATGGTCCCATTTTCTTAACAGCTGTTGAGATAAACAGATGTGCTGAGATGATATGGCCTCATTTGGCTCTAGCTTCACTAAATTTAGACTTTTCAAGCATAATTGTTGACTTGGTATTTCCAAAGGGAAGAGAGCAGGAACTGCGCGTGGGAAGACCATGCACCTCTCAGGCTGGAGAGCTCTGGTCAGGCAGCAGCCAGGCTGTGCTTGGTCCTTCTTCCTCAAGAATGAAAGAGCTGATATGTGTTTGCAAAGAGGACTGGCTCACCTGCATGTGCTTGTGAAGCTACATGGAAATATGGCCCTTCAGGCCTCATGAAATGCCATCCCTCGATAGTAGCGCAGATGAGCGCAGAGCTGACAGCTCAGACCTGGATCTGGAACACCTCAGGAGCGAGGATCTCGGTTAATTCTAGCCTTCACTGCTGCATATTTAAAAAGGGCATAGTGACAAAATCAGATCCAAGTACAGAGCTGGAATTCTACAACTTATCATAGATGTCTCATTTGGAATCTGGAATTTGGCTCGGATCCATCTCATTTAAGACATCTCCAGCTAAAGGTTTTACCAGAAGTTTCTAATGGCATGCTTTCTTAATGAAGATAAATGGCTTCAGTACAACCTGCTTCCTTGGGAGCTCTCATAGGCAGTGGAGCAGGTGGGCAATGGCACGGTGTGATCCCTGGCTCCCAGACCTGCCCTGTGCCACCTGTGCTCTGCTTCCCTGCTGCTGTGTGCAGCGGGTGGGTTAAAACCTGTGGATCCCTTCCAGGCTGTCAGTCTGTCACCTATAGCAGAGTTCAGTTTCTCTGTATGTGATGTGCTCTGATTAAAGCCAGGAAAGAATTCTGAAAGTACTTCAGAAGTTTGTGCTTAAAGTGCATATAGGAAATGTTTGAGGAGTGGTGGATCCTTGATGCAGCTCTGGGGTTCAGGCTGTATCCAGAGCACGGACTGAGATGGATGCTTAGCTGGGGGCAGTGCTCAGCTTCAGCCATACAACACTTAACACTCTGCTCTTATAAAATGGCAAAAACTGTAGCTAAATTTGTTTCTTGATCTGTCTTGTCTTAAGGGATATAATTTGTAGGTTATGCAAGATTTCACTGAATTAAAAAAAGAAAAGCAAACCCGATTGTTCCTTCTTGTTCTGCTTGTGCTGTAGACTTGTCCAACCAATCCCAAGAGCAGGCTGAACTCCAGTCCCCAGCTCAGCAGCCGGGGTCTGAGTCACACAGACTTCATTATCACAGAATCATAGAACTGTAGGGACTGGAAGGGACCTCTGGAGAGCATCCAGCCCAGCCGCCCACTGCAGGTTACAGTAAAAGCGCTGCTATGTAAGAATGGAGGAGCTCGGGGAGCGTGCTGTCCTGCAGGCACAGAGCTGGCAGTCAGCTGCCAGTACCAGCAGTGTCATCGCTGTGCCATCCCAACAGGTTGTTGCTGTGCTTAAGTCAGTACCGTGCCTGGTCTCATTTGCACGATGTTGTCTTTGTAGCAGCAGGGATAAAGCTGTGATTTGCTATCCAGCAAGCAGTTGTGTGATGCTGAGTAAATGCACCTGGAATACCTCAGCAGTACCCTGTAAGGCAGGGCAAGCGATGCAGGAAAGGTGCATGTCTGAAGCTTACATGG
This sequence comes from Pavo muticus, assembly GCA_016647715.1. Lineage (NCBI taxonomy): Eukaryota > Metazoa > Chordata > Aves > Galliformes > Phasianidae > Pavo > Pavo muticus. The sequence continues at coordinate 1,118,094 of JACDJE010000225.1, read as the reverse complement.
GCAGATAAAATATTTTCTCAGAGGTAATACTCATCCTGAGCCATTACAGCACGGTGAATCATGCAGCACAAGAGAACTGCCTAATTGCATAACAGTGCTCAGCGATTTCTGGGGCTTTGTCCTGCAAGTCACTGAACAATTCTAATGCGAGAAATGCAAAGAGTCCCTTTATAACCAGCTATCTGTTTACTGTCAATAACTGCTAGTACTAGTGCTTAGCTAGTGCTTTGCTGACCACTGCAGGACCAAGGGATTATTTAGAGAATTAAGAGAATTAACCATACCATAAACATACAAATTAAAAGGAAAATAAGCAATCTGTGGGTTTTTATTCACTCCATCTTCTTTCTTTTCTTCCTTAACTGGAGTTCTCTCAAGTTTCAGGGGTTCCCCCTGCACTGTGGCCGTGGTAATCACATCCCACGTGTCACACAGATGCACTACCCACTGATGCTGAAGTTCTCAGGAATTATAATGGACAAGGGCAGATGTTGCCAGGTTTAAAAATAAAACTAAAGCAACAGGAACAACGTAGCAGCTCATCAGAATTCATCAGCAACCAGGGTTTAATTCCGCGGTGCTGTACTGTTATCTGTCAACCATTCATGCAATTAAGAGAAAATATCTCCCAACGTTTCCATGGTGCTAAAGCACTCCAGGAGAACAGCCAGCCCACACAGGGCCAGGGAGCAATGAAATATTAATTCAGAACAAGCACATGTTCAATAATCTCAACGTTTAATGCAGGCGATAGTAATTCGGTCCTAGCAAATTATTCAGTTAAACAAAGCTGTGCCAGATAGTGTACTACTTGGCAGTGGGTTTATTTGCAAAAAAAAAAGCCTATTTATTGTGGGATTAGGACCACAGATATGGAAGCAGTGCCATGTGAGCAAAGCAGATACTGTGGCTGCCGGGCTCGGACTGACTGGCTGCAGGGAAGGCTCTGCCCCCGAGGTGTGCGTCTCCAAAAGAAAGGAGTTTGATGTGCTGCACCAAGGAGAGAATGATTCACCTGCTGCATGCTTTGGAGGTGACAAAGGGGGCTGGTTTCAGAGTCTGCTGCAAGAGCTTGCAGATGGAAATACAGTTTGAGTTTTGGGTGATCCTGTGTGTAGCTGGGGGTTGGACTTGATGATCCTTGTGGGTCCCTTCCAACCTGGGATGTTCCGTGAGGTCCAGAGTGGGTTTGGTGCAGATTTGTGCCTCCACTGTCGGCACCACTGCTGTCAGTGCAGCAGCCAGCTGTGTGCACCTTGCTGCTGGAGCATTTCCTGGCACTGCACGAGCTGTCTGATACAGCCAGGCTGAGGTGTAGCTGGAACGCTCCACGGGCCAGGAGATTGGACTGGATGGTCCCTTCCAAACTCAACCAGATGTGATTCTGTGCAGTGAGCTTCACTAACAGAGTTTGGCTGTGCTAGAATTGCCACCTTCTCTTGAATCAATGAATCATGCTTGAGGTGTCAACTTCTTGGAATGTTTTCCTTAAGAAATTTGAAGAGTGGTGCAGCATCTCTACATGGTGCACCTCGTATCTGGATGTAAGGAAAGAGGGTGGTTTGTTTATGTATTGTTAATAGTCATGGTAGCGAGGTGCAGGCGTGGGCTGCCCAGGGAGGTGGTGGGAGCCCCCATCCCTGCAGGCACTCAGAGTTAGACTGGATGGGGCTCTGAGCACATGATGGAGCTGTGGGTATCCATGTTCACTGGGGGGAGGTGAGACCAGATGGCCCTTAATGGTCCCTTCCAGCTCAAACGGTTCTATGATTGCGATCTCCTGAAGCCCGAATCCAGTCTGTGGTGCCTGGAGCTCTGTGCTGCTGCGGCATGCTCACAGCACAGTGCGGTGTGCTCTGGGTGGAGGCAGGAGCCCTACTGGAGTTCTGAAGACCTGCAGATAATGAAAGGGCCATCAGAAGCCCTTGGTTTCCTTTCATCTATTCTTCATAACAAGATGTTTTTGTTCAGGTTGTTGCTAAAAAGGGAGAGCTGGAAAGCTGCTAGGGGAGAGACCTGCAGTGAGATCAGGGTGCGACTGTACGACTAGCTGGGTAACTTGGCTTGTCATCAATTGCCTTGTAATAAAAAGGACGAGCCCACAGTTTGTCTGGTAATACTGCTTGTCGAGAGTTGGTGGTGCATTTGCAACGTGAGTAATGCGCTTTTAGAATGGGTATTTATAGTCACAGCTTGTGGAGAATTTGCAACTTCTCTCACGTTTTTATGGCCCATAAATGCCTGGCAAATAGGGTTCTGCTGGCTCCCTTAATAAGCCAGGCCATGTCAGAAACCGGGCCTTGGTGGCTGGGAAAAGGCTTTAAGGGGCTGAAGGGTATTTTAAACTTCTTAGGTGTTTGATCTAAAAAAAATCCCTAAAAAACCTGAAAAATGAACGAGGATAGCTTCAGCAAGAAAGGATGTGAAGCTGCTTAACAGGGAAAGGTTGAGAGGAGAATACTGTGCGTTTCTGCTTTTTGCTTTTTTTCTGCTAAAATTTCCCACTTCAGGGGCTAATTAACATTTCAGAGAAAGGAAGGTTGTGCTAAAAATCCAGCACTTCTGCTTACGGCTTGGCTTAAAAGTATGTCCTGGGGATCCTGAGGAAATCTGTAGAAGGACAGGCTAATATTGGCATTCCTAATAGTTTAAAGACAAAACCAAGAGCAGCTACAGCAGAGCTTTGCAGACAGTCTTTCAAGGCCATTCGCAAGCAAATTCACACAAGCATTTTTAAAAACACTTGGCAGCTCATCTTTAATGTGAGCTGTGCTGCTCTTCCCATGTTTTTCCAAATAAAGCATCCTGGGTATTCGGGCCCTTAAGATACTTTTAGACTTATTTCCACTTTGATGTTGAGCCAAGTTAGTGTACATACTGGTAGCAGCTAAAATTAGTTCCTTTCTTTCTTAGTACATCAACTCTTAACAATTTTAGTTCAACCCCCTGAGCCTCATTTGTCCTGGGTCCCTCCAGCAGAGCCCAGCATAGGGCAATCCCGAGGTGGGTGAGCACAGCTCCGGAGGAGAAAGAGGAGGCAAGTAGATGTGGGTGAGGGTTGGAGCAGCTGGGGGTTGGGAATGTTTCATGACAAGCTCCTGTGTTGGAGATGTGTCCTGCAAACTGAATTGTCAAAAAAGCTGCGTGCTTCTTGGAGCCGGCACAGCAGGCTGACGGAACAGAGTGGTTGGACAGACAGATCTAGAACCAGAGCTGTAATGCTTCTGGGATCTGGGTTATGTTATCTTGCATCTGTGGGTCTCACTTTGTCCAGAACAGATCGGCAATCCTGCTGCTTCTCCAGCGTCCTCAGCAGCACCGCTCGGCATGTACTGAAGTCTGTTGGCTGACTGCAGCTGCTCAGTGCCATGGACTGTGGCGCTGCTGGTCTCTGCTAGCTGCAGTTAACTGTTGCACCCATACTGGTGTGTGGGAGAATGAAATGCATAAAGTCAGGTGAAATGTTTCAGAACAGGAGTGAGCCAGTCTTTTGTTCTGCACATTACCTTTATGCTCGATTTGGTCGTAAGAAAAACCTTATTAGACAACTTATCCACCTCTGTCCCACCAGAATGACACACAAATGAGTAATCATTAACGTTAATGCATTAATACAGTGCTCCCATTTTCTCTTTCTTAGTAAGAATACATCTTGTTAGGGTAAGAAATACAATCTGACAAAGAACTGCTTTCCCCATCGTGTCTTACTGCTACAACAAAACCCCAAATGCAAAAGCTTCCAAAAGATGAATGCAGTATTCACTGACATTCTCTGATGTGAGACTGACAGCACTGCAGAAAAACTGCAACTTTCAGTTTATTTATGTGAACCTTTTCCGAAGTCATTCATCACCAGTTATTTGCAGAATGGTTTTTTTCTGATAAGGTTTTTCATCCTTAATGCTTTGTCAAACCTTCTGCTGTATGTTAATAAGTCAGCTGTTTGTGCGCTCCTGACGTGACACTACATTGTGTCTGTGACAGCACAGTCATCAATAAGTGCTCTGGAGTTGCTTTCCTCTGCAGTGCTTTAGTTCGTGCTTTTGCTTCATCCTCCCTGGGGAAAATGGTTGCGGGAGCCCAAATTAGCAGTGGGCACTGCTCTGTCCCACTGCGTGTAGCTGTTGTAGCATTACTTGGCCTTGTTAATGCCAAAACAATGTTCTTCCAACCTGTTGGAGAAAAGAATCCGTCCTTCTGGGAGTCGGCTGTGACTGCAATATTGAGGATCTCGTGTTAGGATGTTGGATGTTCCAGCTTTCCTCTGAGCCTCTCAGTACTCTACACTGCATGGCTTCCTAGCTACTTCCAAATCATGAGGTCTGCTGGTTTTGGACCTCCGTTTCTGGCTTCCAGCTTTCTTTACGAAGACTTTAACTTTGCCATCTTTCTCTGAAGGGCAAACGCTTTTTATTTTGGTTCCTGCTGAAGTTCAGTGCCGCTTAGCCCTCAGAGCCCAGGGACAGGCCAGCCTGCGACCAGGCAGCTTCCTCCTCCTCGGGCAGAGCTGAGAGGCCGTGCAGAGGAGGATTATGGCACACACGGTTGCTGCGTGGAAGTCACTGATCCGTAAAGGACTTTCAGTACAATACTGTGCACACTGGCTTAGCTGTGAGAACTCTGCTGTGGTCTTTGTGTTTTTGTTTTGATTTTTCTCCCAACTAATCCACTCCTAGGGCCAAGGCAAAGCCAGGAATCCTTTGGCTCTTTGTAGATTATGGCTGCGCTCCTGAAAGCAGTTCTGAGCTTGAGGATTGCTCCTAATATGCTGCCCTCGTTTAGCTGAAATACTCTGGATTTCGCCTGTTCTGCCCCTTTCATGCTATTTTTCTCCTTTGCTTTTGTTCCCTCACTCCATCCGTCTCAGTTTTCTGCCTCATCAAGGAGGAGCTACAGGTCACAACCGAATGCTTCCTGCTGCCTGCGTGCTGAAAGTTCTGTTGGGGCTTCTTGCCTCAAGTTTCTACTAAGGTTTCAGTGTGGGGGCTGTGAGAACTGACCCATATTGCCTTGCTGGAGTTACCACACTTCTGGTTGAGCTCTGCAGGCCATTAAACCAAAAGAACATCACCTGTCTTACAGCACAAGTTGCAGAGAGCAGCAACCTGCTTTGCGTATCACTGCAAAGTGGGGCTTTTCTCCTCTTACTTACTGCAGGTATCTGGGACTTGGCGTGTTTTTAGCAGGGAGAATCAGTGCTGCTGCACTTCATTGGAAACAATCCAGTTTTTTAGGTCCAGTTCTCTCTAATGCTCATTCTAACACCAAAGTAATTAATGCTACTCATTGATGATGTGGTGCTTAGGTACGTGGTTAGTGGGCATGGTGGGGATGGTTGGATGGCAGGACTTCATGATCTTAGGGTTCTTTTCTGACCTTAATGATTCTATGATCATTTCCAGCAATGGATGCTTTGCATCCAGGGTTTCTGCAGTGCCTGGGGAGATGGCAGGGGCAGCCACGTTCCCGTCCTTCCTCAGACCTTTTGCATCATGCATCTGTGCTTGGTTTTGTCCTTACTGCTTCCGCTGTGCCCAAGCTCATCCGTAAGTATACCATGCTGCCTCTTAATTAGGTGTATTAATTCTGTATTCATAGGTCATTTGAGGCTTACTTGAATGCTTAAGATCACTTCATAACACTTAAAAGAATGTGGATAATGAAGATTTGTTATTTGAAGACCATGCGTTTCTCTTTCCTGCTGGTCTGGGATATATTTTTCTTGCACATGTAGGCCATTGTTCCTCTGACTTTTATGTCCTTTTCAATATTGTATTGCTATCTGAAACATCATATTTCATCGCTGTACGTTATGTTATGGCATAAGCACAACACAGGTTGTATTTTATGGGTTAAATGGATATGAGCCTGGCAGTCTGAAAACTTGCTGGTTTATGGGCCCAGCCCACCTCCTTGATTTAATTGAGGTAAATGGATTATCAGGCTCCTTTTAATTGAATTCTCAGTGTAAAGACTCTGATACCTCCTCTGTTGCTTTTCTTGCCCCCTTCCAGCTGGGTCAGAGCCTGCTGTGGACCTCTGTCCACCATGTGCTTGTTTGAGGTGCTTCTGCCTCCAACCTCCTTACAGCCCAGCCAGGACCCCACATCTGTCTCTGATCTCACAAAGAATGAACTCCTCAATCAGAACCTCTGCAAACCAAACCATCCCTAGGGACTTTCAGAGAGGATGGCCTCAACTCAATTCTGAGTATGGCTCTTGCACCTCCCAGATGAGAGAGGACAACTGCGCAGCTCTGGTATCCAGTGGGAATCATCCCTACCTAACTTACTGCTTTAAATGCTTGTTCAGAAAGCCCAGAAACTGAGAAGAGAAAACAAAGTGATGGCTGAGTTCTCACAGTTTTACTGGCAGAATGACAACATCATATTTTATACAGTGCACATGCTGGTAAGGTACTGAGATAAGCAGGAAGTCTGAGATTTCCCTGCCTAACAGCTCTCTGATGCTCTTGATTTTGTAAATCTCTTTATTCTGCAGTATGTGATGGGAAAAGGCCACCTCAGTGATGAGAAAAGCCACTGTAGGGAATGACAATAATATGTGCTTATGTCCGGCTTTGGTTCTAAGCTCTTTTGTGCTTGGATTTATAAAAGCTGCTTTTATTATTGTTGTTTTATCTCTTCAGCTGGTCTGGAGACAGTGTATTAGTCAGATGTGTGGGTAGCGAATTACCCGTGATGTCAAACTATATGTTGGTAATTAAAAATACGTGCCTTTGACATATTAAGCACCCATTAAGAGCTCCATCGTCTGTCTGGAACGGCGCTGTGCATTGTGCTGGAGGAATTGGATGAGCTGGAGACCCGAGGGCTGGCCTGTGGAGAGCCCAACTGGGCAGATTAAATGTAAAGGGCTGTTGCTTTGGATTATACATTTGGTATTGCTTTTGCTTATCAGGCAAGGAATAAATCTCGAGGGCTTAGCTGGATGTCTGGGTGAGAACTAGCAGGTGAAGTACAGCCTTCTTTTACTGGTGGGATGTTGTGATCTGATCGGAGCAGTGCAGCACGGCCCTGCTGGTGATCGTATCCTTATAGCTGGGGGTGTTCAGGGAGATGAGAAATTGGATTTTGTGAACTTGATGTGACACGCTGCTAATTCAAACAATATTTATTTTCCCACAGGCAGTGTTTCCAGAGGTGTGTGCAAGTGGAGATTTGCAGCACTGTGGCATTGCCTTAAAACTGAGAGCTGGCTTCCCTTCTCTTAAGGAGCAGGCATATTAAGCATAAGGTATTGAGTGTGCCTTTGTTTGTGCAAGATGTGCCGAGCTGATACTCCTCAGCACCAAATAGGCTGGCTAGCAACATCTCTGGCCTCAGCTCAGGGCTGTGCAGTGTCCCCAGTGCCAGGCGTGGGTGCTGGGGCAGTGCCCAGCCAGAGCAGTTGCACCCAGCGGGGGCTTCTCTCCGCCTCCTCCCCAGGTCCCACGTGTGCTGTTCTGCTCCAGGCCCGCCGCTGTGTGCTGGAGCCCTGGCGGTGGGTTGGGGTGCTGCTCCCTGCAGGCACAGCCCTGGCTGCGCTCCTGGAGGCAGCGCTGAGCGCGGTGGCAGGGTGGGCACGGCTGGTAGAGGCGTGAGTTGGTTTTGTCAGAGAAGAATTATGAAATAAAAGGCATTCTTTTATTTAAGAAAACCAACAGAACAGTTGAACTGTAATTAGCCAAGGATGCTGGTGTTGTCTTTGCTCTCAACCAGAGCACAGATTTTAATGGGCTTCACTGTTCCAAGCAGTTATTCCAGGGAAAATGGTAAAACCCCAAAAGTGAGTTACTGGAAGGCTGCTGCTTGGTAACACGTGGGCTCTCCTGGGGTTACTATGGGGAATCCCAACTTCTTTAATTCTGTAACAATAGAAGGTAGACAGTTGCTTATTAACATGGCTAAATTGCAGTCACCTGTAGCATTTGCTGTAGGACTGGTTTCGTTTTAAGAGTGACTGCTGAATCCTGAGTCACTTCCCAGCCCATGAAGCAGTGCATGCTGATTGCCATCGGTGTGCAGCAAGGGCTGAGGTCTGCCCTGGTGACAGCCATCAAGCAGCGTGTGAGAAGAGCCTTCCCAAACGGCCGTGTGCTCTGCGCTTGCCCTTTGAGTTGAGAAACTGCACCTGATGTTTTCACCAAGGAGAGGGAGGTCCTACCTTATTTTCAGCTTCTTCTGATGATTCTGAACGAAACTTGTTTAATTGACTTTGAACTTAAATTGATTTATTAATAAAATATGGTCTTAATATGTGTAGCCCACTTTGGAATTAAATCAGTTATGATTTTCCACTAAAATGATGCAATACTGTATAGCTATCGGTGTTGTGTTTTATAGTTAATGCTTGCTGTACTTGAAGTGGGGTTTGATTTGCAGAGCTGTTGCTTGAATGGATATGTATGTGGGAGCTCAAAATAGATCGTCTCGCTGCGTATAGGCAAGAATAAGGCAAAATAGTTGCTTAGTGTAAGGAAGGATGGTGCTACCAGAAGTGATCCCTTGTGACAGGACATGAGGAAATGGTTTCAAACTAAAAGAGGGAAGATTTAGATGGGATATAAAGAAGTTCTTTGCACCAAGGGAGGTGAGGCACTGTCACAGGATGCCCAGGGAGGCAGTGGTGCCCCATCCCCACAGACACCCAAGGTCAGGGGATGGAGTCTGAGCACCTATGGAGCTGTGAGCGTCCCTGTTTGTTGAGATCCACCTCAAATGGTCTGTGATCCTGTGACTTTGAAGGGAGCTGCTGTGCTGCAGATGCCCAGGCTGTGAATCCTGGAGGAAACTGCTGAGCTGCAGCCCAGCTCTGAGAGTGTTTAGTGGTCTGGGGGCTGAGGCTGGGTGATAACTGCAGAGGCCTCTGCAGAAGGGCCAGCTGGGGAAGCCTGTCTGTGCCAACACGTCACTCCTAAAGGGAACTGATACTGCTACCAGAGTGACGTGACGTTTTTATTAGCATTTAGGAGAGGAAGTGGGAGCAATATTATACTTACTGATGCCTGGCATGAATAAGAGCCCAAGAGGAAAGAAGAGGGAAATTACACTTGGCGGCAGCGTTGGGCAACACTGAGGACTAGCAGTGCTGATAAGGAGAGTGGCTCTGAAGTGCAATTCCGGACTGAGAAATTGCTTTGTGATAGCACAGAGTGAGGCTTGGGTGGTGTTTTCCTGACTGCTGTGTCTGAAGATGCAGTCTGAGCCCCCGGAGCAGCTCCAGCCATTAATAAACTCTGTGGCAGCTCTGAATTTAGGGAGTGAGCACTGAGTGGTGACCTGTGGGGGTACGGCAGACCTCATTTCAGCCTTGGCTGTGCACAGACTGCAGAGTTTGTGGGAATAAAAGTCAGTGAGAACTTATTGCTGTCCCTAATGTCAGCAGCTAGCGCTGTGAGCTGACCTGCTGAGTCAGGTGGAGCCTTTCTGCAAAACCGCTTTTCAGAGGGAAAAATGCTTTTTGATGAGATGTGGGAGTTCCATGAAGATCCAAACCTCAGTGTGAGATCCAACTGGAAGAAAATAGGCAGTACAATGATGTATATATATAGATAAATGAAATGTAATGGGGCTCTCAGCATGACTAGAGGCAATATAGCAAGAGCTGAAGTGGTCTTGGATGGGTTTCTGCACACAGGGGAGACCTGCTGCCATACAGAGTGCTGCATTAATTGACAGAAGCCCCTTTTGTATGTTATGTGAGAAATGCGTGCTACTAGGAGTGTGTGGGTTTTATCCATTTCCTATGGACGTATTTAGAGTGTAATGAGCGAGAAGCTGGTAAGGAAAGGTGAAGTTTTTGAAGCTGCAGCTGTAAGGCACTCCAGAACTTGCCAAAACACTTGGACTGGGGAGGCTGCGGGGTCATCTGGCCTGAAATTGGCTGCTCGTGGGCTTGGTATCAAAGCAGTTTCAGAACAGATTCAGGTGAAAGATGGCAAAGAGGGACAGGATGAAGGGTGTCTGGATCAAATATTGCTTATGGCACTGTGGGAGTGCTCAGCTCCCTGGAAGAAGCACAGCCCAGGGGATGACAGCTCTGTGCACTCCTTGGGGTGCCAGGGGCCACGGGCTGATCTGCAGCACTGTGTGCTGCTTCACATTTTGCTTTGTACCTGCAGGGTCATGTTCAGTACAGGTTAATCCTTCTTGACCTGAGCAGGCTCCACAAAATGCTGCAGTGAAGAGAAAATGGGGGACCCTGTGGTGCTGGGGTGCAGCCGGTGAGCATGCAGCGCTGGGAGCTGAGGCTGTGCTGGGAGCAGAGTTGCTTAGCGATGCAGTGAGGCCTGTGCAAAAAAAACCAGAATAAATGAGGTTTGAACAGCAGTCACCTTAAGAATTTCCCCTCTGTGTGCTTCTGCTCCAGGTGAAGGCATGTGCTGCTCCCCCAGGTCGTGGTGGTTGTGCTGTGCTGGTGCTTGCGGTTGGGTTTCCGTGGCTTCTCAGTGAGTGCATCAGAGCAGCAGCGCCATGGAGCCGCTGTTGGGCGCTCGCACAAAAAGCCATTTCCGTGGGGCTCTGTAGCACCTGAAGCTGGTTTGATTGTGAATACCAACAGTACTCTTGGCTGTACATCCAACCTGTCATCAAGGACTGCATGGGCTGTGTTTGGTAAATTGGGGCTTTGTAAACCATTCCATTTATTTTTCAGAAGTAAGTGTGGAGCTGCAAGCTTTGTTTTCTTGCACTGTAGCAGAGATCGTAATGGTCCCCCGGTGTCCTCTGAACAGAAAAATCTAATTAAGGGAAAAATACTTCAGGCACACACAAGATTCACAGCAGAACTGCTTGGTGCCTTTGAGGCTTTTTGTGGAATCACAGCATGGTGGGGTTGGAGGGGAGCCCTCCAACTCTAATGGTTCCGTGGTTAGAAAAAACAAACCCAGAAAACAGACCTACTAAGTTTAAAGTTGAAGTTTAAACTGTGGGAGCTGGTTTTTATAGCTAATGAAGTTTAATGTAGATAAATGTAGGCTCATGTGACCATGGATTGAGTTAGGGGAGCAGTGTGTCTCTTTGTATCAGCGAGCTGCTGAGCTCCAGCCAAACTCACTGCTGGCCCCTGGGGTCTGTGTCCACAGAGCAGCCCCAGGGACTGCAGTGTTTTCAGCCAAAGAATGTTCAGAAGAATTTAAGCCACGGCAAATGCTTGCCTTTAACCTATGACTTACTGTAAAGGCATCTACAGGGACGTGGAGATTCCAGAGCTGTGATCTGTTCAGGCTGGCTCTTGCTGTCTGGAGATGTATCGGTCTGTGTCACCCGGACCTGTAGGACCAGCTGTGCATAGGCTGAAAGCTCTCCTTAGGATGCTCAGCTGCATGCAAAAAGGACTTTTTCAGGTTGGATATTAGGAGAAATCTCTCCTAATAGAGAGGTCAGCACCGGCAATGCCTACGGGGGAGGGGGGGCTCAACAGCCCTGGGGGTGTTCCAGAGCTGTGTGGATGTGGCACTGAGGGACGTGGGTAGGGGTGGGCTGGGGTTGATCTTGTGGGGGATCCTAGATGTCTTCCAACCTTAATGATTCAATGGTTCTGATTTCTTTCTTTTTCTTTTCTTCTTCTTTTCTTTCTTTCTTTCTTCTTCTTTTTTTTTTTTTTTATAATGAAAGAATCTAGGGCTTTCAACTGCAGCTTGAGATTGAGCCTTTGTGGCCTGCTTGGCTCATTGGTAGAAGGCAGGAGGTGAGCCCACAGCCCCTGGCACAGCTGGGGCCTGCCAGCTCAGGTTGGGTGAGAGTGAAACAGGAATATAGTGGTAATTACAGGGAGATAAAGAACCTGGGGGGGCTGAGCTCCAGGATGAGCTGTGCTGCACGCAGGGTTTTAAAACAAGCTAAATCTAAGAATGAGGTGTGAAGCTGAACTGGTGCTTATGTGGTGCTTTGAAGATAGCTCGGGCCCTGAGCAGTGCTGTGTCTGGAAAATGAACTTAGATGTTGTCTTTCTGTAAGTAGTCTCTGCGATTCAGTCTTTTTCTGCGTAGCACATCTCTTTGCTAATTCTGCTCCTTACAAGACAGCAATATTTTTTGAATGAGGATTTAATTTTCCTACTTAGCCATGTAATTGCTGATTTTTTGTTTCCTGGTTTTATTGATGCATTTGGAGGCATCTTACTGCAGTTTTGTTTCTGCCCCAGCTCCTCTGTAACTTCCAGCATCGCAGCCAGTGGCTCACGGCTGATACCACATCTCACTGTTGAAGACTTTTTGATAAGGAGTCCAAGCCCAGCAGTGCAGCATCTGTATGGCACTGGTGGTCCAGGCTGCGAGTGCTGGTGTTGGGAGGGCTGTCAACAGATCTACCATGCTGGGAAATGTGTCAGGAACAGGTCAGACCATGAAGTGATCTCATCTTTAAACCTCTTCATTCCTCCTTTTGTGTCCTGGGGAGTGTCTCCCTCCAGGGCTCGTTTGTGCTGGTAACCAGTATTGCGCTGGAAGAAATAAAGCCCATTAATTTATGGAAGGACCACAGAGATTACAGTTATTAAAGGCTGCTTACTCCATCTGTGCTTACGAGTGGAATGATCATCCTCAGGAGTCAGACGATCCCCATGTGTATGCTATGCCCAGGAATGGCTGGAAGTGTCCCATGCTTTCTCAGGAAAAAGCAGCGAATTGGAACCCAAAATCTTGAGGTGGGAAGTGCTGCCATTCATACAAAGCACCCCTGAGAAACCAGGAGGTAAACCTGCATCCTCAGGCTGAATTTTCTGTTTGCTTTGGAAAAAACCATCTCATTAGAGCTTCTGCTTTGTAGATACGGAGTGAGCCGGGCAGGGGCTACACGCAGGATAACCTGAGCTGGTTTACCTTGCTCAGCTGCTACACTGCTGGAGTTGGAGCAATTACACTGTGAAATATGTCATTGTATGCATGCTCTTCAAATGGAGAAAGTGCTGTAGAAGTCCTGAAGATCTGCGTGCAGATGGGCAGTGGTGGGGTGCTGCTTGCTCCTACATTGACACGTGGACAGCCCTATGTGCTGTGACAGCCCTGGTAGCACTAAGATTGGAAAAGCCCTCTCAGATCCCCATGCCCATTGCTCACGTCCCTCAGTGCCACATCCCCGCGGCTCTGGAGCACCTCCAGGGATGGTGACCCCCCCCCCACGCCCTCTGGGCAGCCTTTGCCAGTGTCTGATTGCTCTTTTGGGGAATAAATATTTCATAATATCTTACCTCACAGGTGGGGACTCCAGGGCCATGTGCTGGGACTGGTGCTTGGCAGCACCTTGAGGTGGAGCCTGGCATACCCCAAATAGTGTGGATTCGGAAGGACAGGGTTTGAAGCGGCAGAGAAGCCAGGTGACAAGAAGGCCCATGCGATGTGTCAGCTGTTTGGTGCTTCAGCCCAAACCGGCTTTGTTAGGCAAAGTGAAATACTGTGGGCGGTTAATCCTAAACCCACCAGGGATCCTGAGCAAAATGGCAGCACGAGGCAGACACAGCAGCGTGGGAGCATCTGTTGCCATGCCAACCTTTTAATTTAAAGCTATAGCCGAGCAGATGCTATCACATCACAAATATAGGTTTACCTTGTAGTAACGATGCTGTTCTAGGCAGTAGATTTGCCTGTGTGTAGGGATGCTCGGGACCTGAAGTATGCATAATAAATCACAGTGCTGTGATAGCAGTATTTATCTTCTGTGAAATAAGGATTAGGCTTCCCTGGACTCCTCGTTTTGCATGGCAAATAGTGAGTTTCAGTTTTTTCTAGAAGACATCTTTGCACATCTCTCACCTGGAAGCCCTGCTACCAAACATCCCCTCTGGCCATCCCACCACGCACCCCCTCCCCACAGCATCCTGCTCCATGCACCCCATCTCCACTGCCGCTCCCCTAGCGCTCAGCTCCATGTAGCACTCATTGCATTTTCACTTGGAGAGATCTTTCTGTAAGCCAAGCTTTTCTGTCAATGTGCTTTTTTTGCTCTTGTGGTGAAGAGAGCAGCTGAGCAGCGCTCACCTCTGTGGGGAGGGGGCTCCCCATTGCGTGCTGCTGTGTGTCAGGGTTGGAGGTGCTGTGCTTCTTACCAGGGAGAACGTGGGAATCTGCCTTAAATCTAGCAAGAAGAGATCAGCTGTAGCATCTCCTTTTCTGAGCAGGATAAAGCAGAAATGTGCAAATGCCGTACCTGAGGCTGATGGGTGCTTAATGTTCCTGGGGTGTGGGCAAGAGGTGAAGTGTTGTCAGTGCAGTGGGTAGATCTGCTGCAAGTCATAGCTGGAAATGGCATAGCAAAGTGGACCGTCTGGCTTTCTGGGGGCAAAGGGTTCATGTAGAAGTCACTCTGTGGCAAATACTGTGCCTGTTGAGTCTGGAAACGGTCAGGAAGATGGATATATTCTGCTCAAAGCACTTTACCTCAAATATGACCAGGAAGCCATCATTCAGCTCCCATGTGCTTGTGGCAGAGCGAGTGCAATGAGCTGCCAGAGGTGGGACGTGGAGAGAGGCTTCACCCTAAAGTTGAGGCAGCACTGCATGCATTGGCACGCATGTCCTGCAGTTCAATGGAACTAGCACACACCATGAGGCCTGTGGAGCGTTAACTATTTCCCTTATGTGCTTGTGTGAGAAACTGATGAGCAACGACTACTACAGTTAGGTGAAAATCCCTTCCTATGTTCCCTTTTCTGATCTCAGTTTGAGCAGATGTGGCAAAAACTGACGTTTGGGTGAGGTCCAGAAGGTCTCATTCAGGGAAAGCCATTGGAACTGTGGATTTGTGCCGCACGGTACGTGAGCAGCGATGTGGCTCAGGAGTGGGGCACACTGTGCAGCGATGCCTGGTTGCAGTCCAGTATTTCTTCATTAATAATCTGCCAACAGCACGTTCTGGAAGCCCCGAGCCCCTCCAGAAGCCCCATCTCACTGATGGGTGCTGGAAGTCAGCAATTTCCACCCGGAACCTGCCGTTCTGCCTGTCGCTATGGGACGTGCCGGGTTTTTGGGGAGCTGATATTTAAACCTGTGTTTAAAAAAAAGGAACCTACTGGAATGTTGAAGTAGCAGAGAGCATTGTGCAAGAAATGGCACGTCTGCTTTTGGAAATTCCAGGTCTGCTGTGGAGAGCAGCTCTTCTGCCAGCCGCAGCCACTCGCCCGCGTGGTGAATCATTACCACTGGCACAGGATTAGCCACTTAGCAGGAAATTGCCGCTGCCTTCACAGACCTCGATAACTGGTGTACAGTGTGCGTTTAAAGGAGAGGGACAAAAGGCGCTCGTTTCTAAGACCACACTGCATAGAAGGATGCTGGTCCCGGTGCCAGAGCAGCTCTCAGCGCTTTGCCAGCTGAAACATGTAAAAACACAAAACAGTGGGACCTGAAGTGGCAAAATCTGTGCGTGTGCAAGAAGCAGAAAGAGGAGGGTGCAATGAAAGCAGCTGTCTTGATTTTTGACAAGGCCCAGCTCTGTGCTACCAGCCTGTGCTCGCTCATAGGACCAGATGTTTTAAAAGATTTTATTCCCTTTTTTAATGGATTCGCCTCTGGATTGTGCCTCTCTGCTACATCCATGGAGTTTTACTACTAAACTTAGACAGGAGAAAGGGGCAGAGAACGGCTGTGTCACCCTATGGCTGTTTTGCTTTGTATGGCTATTTTATGCTGGAGCAGAGGAGGTTCAGGGAAGACCTCATCACTCCCTACAGCTTCTGATAGGAGGCTGGGGTCGGGGTGGGGGGGTCAGCCACTGCTCCCAGGGAATGGGGTAGGATGAGAGGTCGTGGATGGCCTCATGCTGTGCCAGGGCAGGGGCAGGCTGGATGCTGGGGGACATCTCTGCTCCAAAGAGCGCTCAGCACTGCACGGCTGCCCAGGGGTGGGGGGTCACCATCCTTGGAGGTGTTCCGGAGCTATGGGGATGTGGCACTGAGGGATGAGCATGAGGTGGGGGGAGGGGGGCTGGGCTTGGGGAGCTTAGAGGTCTTTTTCAACCTCAGTGATTCTATTTATGCTGCTGTCTCCAGACTGACCATGGGCACCTCTGCAGGGCCATCACTCAGATGTGCTCTGGAATTTCTCTAGCAGATCCAGATTTGTCCTGTAGCGAGACTGACCTCTAGTATAAACACTTAGGAAAGCTTAACACTGTGTCCCAATCTCAAAGCAGCATCTGTTCTGACCAAGGTGCACTAATGCTCTGCAGAGTGCCTTGTGGCAGCACAGTGGTCTCATTTATGAGCCAGGGCTTTTACCTTCCTTTAGCTCTGGCCCATCTAACATTTCTATTTTCACAGCTGCCTCCCCATTCTCATCCCTCACAAATTCCCTGCTACCCTATGGCAGCCATTTACAGCAATTTGTTCACTAAGTCTTCTCTAAGTAGGAGGAAATTCGTTAGCAAATAGCACGGGCTGTGTCAGGGCACCCCCACAGGGATTTTTTACCTGTTTGACTCAACGGACAGTGGCAATTTGATAGATCTCCATGCAGGCATGTCATTTGGCAGCTATTGCTCCTAGATGAAATATAACATGGAAACAGCAAGCAAAAGAGCAGAGAGAGGGGAACAACCCCCTTGCTCTTGTGGATGAGGCCAGGCACGATGGATATGTTCTTCTTTTTAAGGCTGTCGCCATGCTACCCTTAGGTAGGGGAGAAGAGAGTGTTTAAGAATTCAGCTCATTTAGAGTGATTTTTAATCTCTCTTCCCAATTATTTAATCACTGAAATAGCACTGAGGATGTCATAAATAATGCTGTGTCTGTTTCTTCGAGCTAGCTGCTCACTTCTCAGCTGTGCACACTGCAGCAAGACAGAGTTCCTTCATCTTTTATTCTGACTGATCTGAATCGTGTTCCCCAGTAACACTAAAGCAGTCTGGGAAGGAAACCAAAGGTAACTGTATTTTCCCTCGCCTTAACAGATACTATTGATAGTCACCAACCTGTGGACAGCAGTCACCTTGCACAATTAGATGTGCATGCACACGCAGTGCCTCCAGTAGCACTGCTCACCTCCATACAGGCTGTTTGCTACGGCGCTCCTGCTTTAAGCTGAGGAAAGAATCGCTTCACTGGGTAGTGTTTGTGCAGCAGCTGCATGGGTGTGTGCTTGTGAGATGCCTCCTGCCTGCAGAGTGCTTTCAGCTCCGAGATTGAGCCTTTGTGGCCTGCTTGGCTCATTGGTAGAAGGCAGGAGGTGAGCCCACAGCCCCTGGCACAGCTGGGGCCTGCCAGCTCAGGTTGGGTGAGAGTGAAACAGGAATATAGTGGTAATTACAGGGAGATAAAGAACCTGGGGGGGCTGAGATCCAGGATGAGCTGTGCTGCACGCAGGGTTTTAAAACAAGCTAAATCTAAGAATGAGGTGTGAAGCTGAACTGGTGCTTATGTGGTGCTTTGAAGATAGCTCGGGCCCTGAGCAGTGCTGTGTCTGGAAAATGAACTTAGATGTTGTCTTTCTGTAAGTAGTCTCTGCGATTCAGTCTTTTTCTGCGTAGCACATCTCTTTGCTAATTCTGCTCCTTACAAGACAGCAATATTTTTTGAATGAGGATTTAATTTTCCTACTTAGCCATGTAATTGCTGATTTTTTGTTTCCTGGTTTTATTGATGCATTTGGAGGCATCTTACTGCAGTTTTGTTTCTGCCCCAGCTCATCTATAACTTCCAGCATCGCAGCCAGTGGCTCACGGCTGATACCACATCTCACTGTTGAAGACTTTTTGATAAGGAGTCCAAGCCCAGCAGTGCAGCATCTGTATGGCACTGGTGGTCCAGGCTGCGAGTGCTGGTGTTGGGAGGGCTGTCAACAGATCTACCATGCTGGGAAATGTGTCAGGAACAGGTCAGACCATGAAGTGATCTCATCTTTAAACCTCTTCATTCCTCCTTTTGTGTCCTGGGGAGTGTCTCCCTCCAGGGCTCGTTTGTGCTGGTAACCAGTATTGCGCTGGAAGAAATAAAGCCCATTAATTTATGGAAGGACCACAGAGATTACAGTTATTAAAGGCTGCTTACTCCATCTGTGCTTACGAGTAGAATGATCATCCTCAGGAGTCAGACGATCCCCATGTGTATGCTATGCCCAGGAATGGCTGGAAGTGTCCCATGCTTTCTCAGGAAAAAGCAGCGAATTGGAACCCAAAATCTTGAGGTGGGAAGTGCTGCCATTCATACAAAGCACCCCTGAGAAACCAGGAGGTAAACCTGCATCCTCAGGCTGAATTTTCTGTTTGCTTTGGAAAAAACCATCTCATTAGAGCTTCTGCTTTGTAGATACGGAGTGAGCCGGGCAGGGGCTACACGCAGGATAACCTGAGCTGGTTTACCTTGCTCAGCTGCTACACTGCTGGAGTTGGAGCAATTACACTGTGAAATATGTCAATTGGCCTCTTGCATGGTCAGCAAAGTATGGGCACAGTACTGTGCTCCTGCAGTGGGCTACGGGCCAGCGCAGTCCTGGCATTGCATGGGCTGGGGCTTACTCTGTGCTTGTGCAAGAAGTCCCTGTGTGGAGTTCTGGAAATACATCCTTGAAAGTGCCCTGGGCTGGGACTTTGCTACTCTTAAGATTGCTTCTTATTTGCTTAATGGGAGTGGGCGTTTCCCATGCCCTCTGCTCACCCATGAAGCTGAGGCATGCCTTGGTGTTCTGCTTCCCAGGATCCTGGCCACAGGTGAGAGCCGTGCCGTGCTGCCCCCGTCCTGCTGGGTACAGGGAGTGCAGCTGCAGGGAGCCCAGCCGCTGAGGGTGCGGCAGGAAAAACAAATCAAAGGATCTCTTGTCGCAAACAAGAGATGCACGCAGGAGCTGTGCTGCATCCCATGCACAGCAGGCAGCTCTTGCTTGTCACTGCTCTTACCCCGAGGGCTCCTTTTGCTCTGGCACACACACATGTTGCAGCATCCACCAAACGCAGAAAATTGCATTTCCAGCATTGTAGTGGTGCTGCAGTGCGATCTCTGGCTCCAGGCTGGTGCCCAGCAGAGGCATTATACAGTAGCCTGCACTTCAGGAAAAAACCATGGGCATGTCTCTGTCCCTCTGTACCTGAGCTCCTGGTGAGCAACTTGAGTGAGCAGCTTCCTCCCTGCTGGCTGCTGTGCCACCCAGGTGTCTGCTTTCCAGGAATGCAATCCAGCTCAGAGAGCAGAGCGTGCCAGCTTAATGGAAAGCAGCTGGCACCAGTCCAGGATTTTTCCACAGTACATCATTCTCTGATAAAATGCAGCAGCCATCCCCAGTTAAGGGAGCACATCTATTCTGTCGCTCCCGGCTGGATTTGTGGGTTTGTGCTGTGCCGCAGCTCCCATGCTGCAGACCCAGCTCTGGGGAGAGTTGTAGCATCACGGAATCTTTAAGGTTGGAAAAGAGCTCCAGGATCATGGAGTCCAACCGCCAACCCACCCCCAGCGTGCCAACCAAACCGAAAGGCACCGGCTGCTGCAGGGAGCTGCCCTGCAAAATGGGGACTGCTTTTCTTCGTTAATCAGTTCCTCCTGAAAATCAATTAGCTGGCAGAGGCAGCCCAGACAGTCTTGGTAACTATGGAGACAGACTGAGGAACTGGAGGGGAAAAAGTGCGGTTTATTCATGAAACACCCAAAATTTGTGTTCTAGTATTTTTAACCTTTTGGGGAGAATAAGGAGCTGTTTTCATTAGAAACGCTGACTGCCTGCTGCGGAGTGGTGCTGCTGGGATGAGGAGCTGCCCCATGGCAGCGTGTCCAGCTGGGGAGAGCTGTGCTGGTTCCTGCTCTTGGAACCCAGCTGCTGCCGTGAACCTCACAGACGCCACCCCTGGAGGGGCTTTGTGTGCCCCTGGTGCAGGTGGGCTGTGCTGTCCCCGCCTCGGTGCCGCTTTCAGGCTGGGATTTATGCAGAAATGTGCTGAGTACTTTCTGCTCCTATTAAAATAACAGTAATTTTCACTGAAAGCCAAATGAGAAAAGCTGATGATTTAAGCATGGAGCGTGGTAATTAGCACAGGGCTGGCAGTGCGCTTCACACAGGTTCCTCAAGTCCCACTCCAGCACCTGAGTTCCTGCTGCTGCGCTCTGAAGGGACCCAGCCAGGAGTGTCATGGGAGCTGGGGCAAGCCTAGAGATCCAGCTCCTGTCCATGAAGTTCACACCAGCACCTAACTGAGGCAGCAGCAAGGAAGTGAAAGTAGAGGTGACACCTCAGGGTCCTGTAATCAGTCACCCAGTGATTTCTGCATCCAATCTGCCTGCTGTGCAAGGCAAAGCATATTTCTTCCAGCATCTTATTTCCTGCATTTTAACCTGGCTGTGAAAAATGAAGGTATCTTATTTGCACTTATATTCGCTAGCCAGCACCATGCTAGAAGTCAGTGTCAGCTGTCTTGTGAAGGCAGGAGAGGACCAGCATGGTGTTGGCTCTGCAGATCCCACAGCCCTCAGTGCCACATCCCTGCGGCTCTGGAACAGCCCCAGGGATGGTGACCCCTCCACCCCCCGAGCTGTGCTGACTCTTCTTTGGAGAAGAGATTTCTTCTAACACCCCACCTGACTCTCTCCTGGTGCAATGTGTCACATCTCATCCTATCTCTAGTTACCAGGGGGAGATACTGGCTTGAACTTGCAGGAAGGGCCTTAGCACAGGGAAAAGCTCTGCTTCCACGGGCTTTTCCTAGAGGAAAAAAAAGTGCTGGGTTTTTTTTTTTTAATTTATTTTTTTAGGTGTCCTAACTTGAGTGTTTAGCTGCAGCTAAGTGCTTGTGCCCATTGCAGCAGTGTTCTGGCCTCTTGCCCCCCCAGCCTTGGTGCTCCCCACTGCCAAAATCTGGGTGCTGCAGGGAAGAGGAGGGGAGAGGTTTGCTGAGCTTTGAACTGCAAAATGAAATGAATGAATAATTCTGTGTAAGTAAACAAAATACTTACGATGGCTTGCCATTGGAAGGTGTGGTGGTGATTTAGATTAATGCTTTTGGCAGTCACACGGTGCTTGTGGCCAGAAATAGTCCTGCTTTATGGGCAAGAGAGAGAGTGGATGAAAACAGCTTGGTACAATTTTGGAGAGAGTCCTTCCAAAATGAACTGTGTGCACCCCAGTGAAGATGGCCCATTGGAAGGTCGAGAGACCCCAGGAAGAAAGCAAGTGGAGCATACCGAAGAGAGAGTTCAAGGTTTTATCAAGTCTTTATGGTTGCATTGTTTTTAGAGTTACAAAATATCACGTTTAACTTTTCTGAACAACCCCATCTGAAGAACCGACCGCACCGCAGCACGAGGCTGTGCGCTCCCTCCCTGCTGACCGTGGGCTCCTCTGCCTGCCGCGTCAGAACATTTAGGCTCTGCGCAGTCGCGGTGTGCAGGCAGCGAGCCTGATGCAGTGACAGGGTGACAACACAGCGCGCCTTGGGACCTTTGGGGGCAGCAGAGGCTCAGGGGTTTGTGGTGGGTTTGTAGGGTTTGCAGCAGGGTCAGAGCAGTGGCTGGGTTTTGGCTCAGCGCTTTGCAGAGATGTGAAACTGAATTATTTCACTGAATCGGAAGGGCATCCCCTTACTTCCGCAGTGCATCAGAGAGAGCACTGTAAGTTAAGGAGACTCCTGTAAGACAGGAGCTGGATCTCTTTAGCAGAACCACTCAAAAACTCTTTCCTCTATAGCAGTCCAGAACTGGAGAGTTGGTAATGTAAAAGCAATGTGTTTGTTTTCCCCTCTTGTGTTAGAATTGTAGAATACCCTAAGTTGGAAGGGATCTGTAAGGATCACTGAGTGCAACTCGTGGCTCCACACGGCAGTGAGGTGGAAATGGTTCTGGTGAACCAGAGATTGAAGCCGTGTGGGAGCAGTGAGTCCCAGCGGTGCTGGTGCTGTGCTGGTACAGCCTGAGTCCTGCGAGCCGGTCCCTGTGTGTGTGCTGGGGGAATCGCGGAGATCCAATGCGCTCTGCTCAGCTCAGGCTGAGCCCTGGGGCAGATTGCAGCAGAACTTCTTCCTCGTGTGTTGCATTTCTTACCCGGCACTTTGCCTGTCACTGAGGTGAATTAGGAAGCCTCTTCCCAGGAGGATTTTCCAGGCTGACTGTGCAGGCTTTGGGAAGCAGCGCCCAGGAGCCTGAGCTTCACTAAGTGGGTGGCATAGAGCGGGTTTTGGTCTTGCTTAAAATAATACAGCGAGCTGCTGCCATGCGTTGCCTTCAGGTGCAGCACTGCACTTGGGACACTCCTCGTATTCCTTTTTCCCCCTGTGCTACGTGGTGGAGACTTCTTTCACTGCCACAAACTGAAAACCTCCACTACTGGCATCGAGGAACCCGAGGGTGACAGCAGCAGCTGCTGCCTGTGGGGACTGCAGTGCATTTCCCTGTAGAAAACTGTCACTTTTCTCTGCTCTCTCTTTGCAGTGCAGCACCTGTAAAAGCTTTCAAGAGCATCCTCTGATAGAGTGCTGCTCAGCTGGGCGCAGAAAAACAAGGTCTGAGGCACAGCCTGGTGCCTGAGGGTGTTTTGGTCCCTCACCCCACACCTGTAAGGGAACAGGCAGCTGTAATCAAAGCCTTTCTCCCAGAAGCTTTTTAATAAAACCTGACCGTGGCACAAGGCTTACTGGTACAGTGTACCTGCACGGAGGGCAATGTTCTCCACTGTATTTTGTGCATTTCCTCCTGTATTTTCATATAAAATGTGCCAGGTGACAAACTGTCAGTGTGGCACATTTATGGAGACAGTGAGCTCAGTGCTGGGGCAGCAGGGATGTGCCCTGGGTGCTGCAGCCGGGGCTTCCTTTCAGTGAAGCATCTCCAGGAAGAAGGAAGTCATCTTGTTCAGTTTAACAACAGCAATCCCGCCTCTGATTAAAATGAGACGTTCCCGATGGCATCCTAACAGGACCTGATGACTTTGTTAATCTGAAGTGGCAAAGCGACTCTTTGTCAGTGTGTGACATCTGACAAGGCTGGATGGTGGCTGCCCAGTGCTGTGACCACGTGCTCCTTCCCCAGGTGCCTCGATCAGGGCTGGCTCCTGGTGCTCCTTGCACGTCAAGGCAGGGAGCTGGTGGGGGAGGAGAGCTGTGTGCTAACGGAGTGCCTCGCATTTGGATCAGCCTCTGGATGCTGGGGAGAGATGCTGTGCCTTGCTTTCCTGTCCCGTGTCTGTTGGTCACCTCCAGACCCATCGTCAGCTGGGGAGGACAATTTTTTGCTGCTGAAAGACATACCCAAAGGCAATCGGGGATGTGGGCAATATTCTTCCAGTTCCATGGGAAGTGGCAGGCAGGAGGAAACTCCTGGCTTTGAAGGAATCCTTCATTGATGATTAGAAAAATGTTTTGAATTGAAGTTGTCATGTGCAAGTAGTAAATACTTGGAAGCTTTATGCTTCTTTTCTTCATGCTCCTCTGGGTGTGCTGAAGGTTTGAGCCCTGCTATGGGTGAGGTCCTGCAGCTGAGCTGTTAAGTGACTCTATAAAGCCTTTACCTCTGTTAGGCTCAGGGTTATAGAATGGTAGAATGGTTTGAGTTGGAAGGATCCTTCGAAGGCCACCTGGGCCCACTCCCTCTCAGCAAACAGGGTCACCCACAGCTCCTCGAGGTGCTCAGACTCTGTCCCATGACCTGGGTGTCTGCAGGGATGGGACACCACTACCTCTCCCCCCTTATCACAAACAACTTCTTCCTTATATCCAATCTAAATCTCTTTCCATAGAGCCTTCTCTTCTCCAGGCTGCACAGCCCCAGCTCTCAGCCTGTCCTTGTAGCATCCAGCACATCATCTCCCAGCCTTTTTAGGAGCTGATAGAAACCACATATTGCACGCTCAGTGCAGCTGAAGCTGATGGCTCTCAGACAATGCACTTCATTCAGAAGCTTTCTGGATGTCAAAATCGCTCGCTATTCTCTGACTGCTGTCAGCGTAATTGTTCTTGCCATAACTAAATCCTGACATCTGCTTTTTGCAGGGGGCATGGAAAGGATGCAGAGGATAATTCCAGAAATTGTTTTATTGCCCCCTTCAGATTGTGCCCACCCAGAGAGCACTCAGAGCTGCTGCCTTAGCGAAGCTCCCGGGCCCTTCTTGTCCCTTAGACCAGACGGAAGCGCTGTCTGGATCTGAGATTTCTTCCAGTTGTACTGGAAGACTTTTAATTCCCCTACAGGTTTATAAGAATACAAGCACGTGGGTTTCTGCCTTGCTGGCAATAGTTGTCCATGCCCAGGATGCAGTTGGCCTTCCAGGCTGCAAGCGCACACTGCTGGCTCATCTCCAGCTTTTTGCCCACCAGGTCCTTCTCCACGGGGCAGCTCTCAAGGTGTCCTTTTCCCTTTCTGTACACATAGCTGGGATTGCACTGACCCAGGTGCAACACCTTGCACTTGGCTTTGTTGAACCTTATTAGGTTTACATGGGCACAACTTTTGAGTTTGTCAAGGTCCCTCTGCATGGCATCCCTTCCTCCTGTTGTGTCAGCTGCACCACTCTGGTATCGTCTGCAGACAGCTGAGGGTGCACTCCATCCTACCGTCTGTGTCACTGATAAAGGTGTTAAAGAGTACCAGTCCCAAGGCAGACTCCTAAGGGACCCTGCTCATCATCAGCTTCCACCTGGACATAGAGCCCCCGACAACAACCCTGTGTGTGTGCTGGCTTTGCGTGTAGCAGCATGGCACTGAGTCACGGGTGTGGTTACGTTAGGGGGGAGGATATCAGGCAGTATCTGCCACCCCTCTAGCTGACTGCTTTGTAATTCCACTGCATCACAAATTTATAAGCAAATTGTATTTTGTTTTCAGAAACCCCAAGAAGAGAGGATCTGACAGCCTCCTGGGAAATGTTGTGCTAAATCTGTGTAGTCCTGAAGCATCAGTGCTAACTGGCTGTGAGGCTGGGCTCAATATTGTAACCCAAGCAGATCTGGCTTGCAACTCTGAAGGATTTTTCTGGTAAACTTGAGAAGTGGCTTCCCTTCTTGAGCAGGGGATATCTGCTTTGCAGTGGTCAGGTCCAGGGACTGGCAGAGCCCCACGAGACCGAGCTGCCACCTGTGTGCCTGCCACGGGATGTCCTTTTTGTCCCTGCAGGGCTCTGTCAGCTCCTGCTGCCCCAGTAAGGCTTTGCAGCCTGCTGTCATTTGGACTTGATAGCCTTAGTGGTCTTTTCCAACCTGAAGGATTCCATGATTCTGGCTGCTCTCCTACTTGGACGTGTATCAGGAAGTTCCCAGCTTTGTACCTAGAGGGAACTCTGGACGCATTGGTGCCTCTCACACCACACTGCCTCCAGCAGCTGCTCACTACGGCCTGCTCTGGGTTATAGCAGCAGCAGGAAGAAAGCCAGCAGGAGCGTTTCTGTCCTGGCTCTCAATGGTTTTTGGGGGGGATGGGGAGCATCTCTTCTATTTATACACTGGTGCTCTGGTGCGAGTTCCTTGGCTCTGCCACCTCGTCTAGTTCTCACCTTGCCCTGAGGATAGTGCTGCTGGTCTGTTAGTGCAGCAGGTGCATGTAGGTCTCTGCCTTCGTGGAATCCTAGGATGGTTTGGGTCAGAAGGGACCCTGAGATCATCTGGTTCCAAAGCTGATTTCCCACCTCTGGGCCACATCTGCCCTCTGAGCACTGAATGTATGCTGTGCAAGGAGCAGCTCGGGCAGCCTGCACCGGGGAGGCTCCGAGGTGCTTGGGAAGATTAGAAGGATGATTAAAAATGGAGAGCAAACCCCAAGCTGGCAGCCTTTTAGGAGGGGATTTATTTGTAATTACAGAAAGAGGAAAATAAGGTCCCAGCCTGCAAAGCGGGAGTCGTGTTGTGGTCTGCATGCTGCTTCAGTTGGATTTCACCATCTGTAATTGAATACCATTAATCTGGGGAAGTGTCTGCCTGCTTATACTGCACTGGAGTATGAGAACACGTTGTTAGCAAACCAGCCTGGAGTGTCTGCATTTCCTTATTTCTGATGACGTGACAATTTTGATCTACCTTGTGTTATGGCGATGCAAATATNTCTGGAACAGCCCCAGGGATGGTGACCCCTCCACCCCCCGAGCTGTGCTGACTCTTCTTTGGAGAAGAGATTTCTTCTAACACCCCACCTGACTCTCTCCTGGTGCAATGTGAGGCCGTCACATCTCATCCTATCTCTAGTTACCAGGGGGAGATACTGGCTTGAACTTGCAGGAAGGGCCTTAGCACAGGGAAAAGCTCTGCTTCCACGGGCTTTTCCTAGAGGAAAAAAAAGTGCTGGGTTTTTTTTTTTTAATTTATTTTTTTAGGTGTCCTAACTTGAGTGTTTAGCTGCAGCTAAGTGCTTGTGCCCATTGCAGCAGTGTTCTGGCCTCTTGCCCCCCCAGCCTTGGTGCTCCCCACTGCCAAAATCTGGGTGCTGCAGGGAAGAGGAGGGGAGAGGTTTGCTGAGCTTTGAACTGCAAAATGAAATGAATGAATAATTCTGTGTAAGTAAACAAAATACTTACGATGGCTTGCCATTGGAAGGTGTGGTGGTGATTTAGATTAATGCTTTTGGCAGTCACACGGTGCTTGTGGCCAGAAATAGTCCTGCTTTATGGGCAAGAGAGAGAGTGGATGAAAACAGCTTGGTACAATTTTGGAGAGAGTCCTTCCAAAATGAACTGTGTGCACCCCAGTGAAGATGGCCCATTGGAAGGTCGAGAGACCCCAGGAAGAAAGCAAGTGGAGCATACCGAAGAGAGAGTTCAAGGTTTTATCAAGTCTTTATGGTTGCATTGTTTTTAGAGTTACAAAATATCACGTTTAACTTTTCTGAACAACCCCATCTGAAGAACCGACCGCACCGCAGCACGAGGCTGTGCGCTCCCTCCCTGCTGACCGTGGGCTCCTCTGCCTGCCGCGTCAGAACATTTAGGCTCTGCGCAGTCGCGGTGTGCAGGCAGCGAGCCTGATGCAGTGACAGGGTGACAACACAGCGCGCCTTGGGACCTTTGGGGGCAGCAGAGGCTCAGGGGTTTGTGGTGGGTTTGTAGGGTTTGCAGCAGGGTCAGAGCAGTGGCTGGGTTTTGGCTCAGCGCTTTGCAGAGATGTGAAACTGAATTATTTCACTGAATCGGAAGGGCATCCCCTTACTTCCGCAGTGCATCAGAGAGAGCACTGTAAGTTAAGGAGAATCCTGTAAGACAGGAGCTGGATCTCTTTAGCAGAACCACTCAAAAACTCTTTCCTCTATAGCAGTCCAGAACTGGAGAGTTGGTAATGTAAAAGCAATGTGTTTGTTTTCCCCTCTTGTGTTAGAATTGTAGAATACCCTAAGTTGGAAGGGATCAGTAAGGATCACTGAGTGCAACTCGTGGCTCCACACGGCAGTGAGGTGGAAATGGTTCTGGTGAACCAGAGATTGAAGCCGTGTGGGAGCAGTGAGTCCCAGCGGTGCTGGTGCTGTGCTGGTACAGCCTGAGTCCTGCGAGCCGGTCCCTGTGTGTGTGCTGGGGGAATCGCGGAGATCCAATGCGCTCTGCTCAGCTCAGGCTGAGCCCTGGGGCAGATTGCAGCAGAACTTCTTCCTCGTGTGTTGCATTTCTTACCCGGCACTTTGCCTGTCACTGAGGTGAATTAGGAAGCCTCTTCCCAGGAGGATTTTCCAGGCTGACTGTGCAGGCTTTGGGAAGCAGCGCCCAGGAGCCTGAGCTTCACTAAGTGGGTGGCATAGAGCGGGTTTTGGTCTTGCTTAAAATAATACAGCGAGCTGCTGCCATGCGTTGCCTTCAGGTGCAGCACTGCACTTGGGACACTCCTCGTATTCCTTTTTCCCCCTGTGCTACGTGGTGGAGACTTCTTTCACTGCCACAAACTGAAAACCTCCACTACTGGCATCGAGGAACCCGAGGGTGACAGCAGCAGCTGCTGCCTGTGGGGACTGCAGTGCATTTCCCTGTAGAAAACTGTCACTTTTCTCTGCTCTCTCTTTGCAGTGCAGCACCTGTAAAAGCTTTCAAGAGCATCCTCTGATAGAGTGCTGCTCAGCTGGGCGCAGAAAAACAAGGTCTGAGGCACAGCCTGGTGCCTGAGGGTGTTTTGGTCCCTCACCCCACACCTGTAAGGGAACAGGCAGCTGTAATCAAAGCCTTTCTCCCAGAAGCTTTTTAATAAAACCTGACCGTGGCACAAGGCTTACTGGTACAGTGTACCTGCACGGAGGGCAATGTTCTCCACTGTATTTTGTGCATTTCCTCCTGTATTTTCATATAAAATGTGCCAGGTGACAAACTGTCAGTGTGGCACATTTATGGAGACAGTGAGCTCAGTGCTGGGGCAGCAGGGATGTGCCCTGGGTGCTGCAGCCGGGGCTTCCTTTCAGTGAAGCATCTCCAGGAAGAAGGAAGTCATCTTGTTCAGTTTAACAACAGCAATCCCGCCTCTGATTAAAATGAGACGTTCCCGATGGCATCCTAACAGGACCTGATGACTTTGTTAATCTGAAGTGGCAAAGCGACTCTTTGTCAGTGTGTGACATCTGACAAGGCTGGATGGTGGCTGCCCAGTGCTGTGACCACGTGCTCCTTCCCCAGGTGCCTCGATCAGGGCTGGCTCCTGGTGCTCCTTGCACGTCAAGGCAGGGAGCTGGTGGGGGAGGAGAGCTGTGTGCTAACGGAGTGCCTCGCATTTGGATCAGCCTCTGGATGCTGGGGAGAGATGCTGTGCCTTGCTTTCCTGTCCCGTGTCTGTTGGTCACCTCCAGACCCATCGTCAGCTGGGGAGGACAATTTTTTGCTGCTGAAAGACATACCCAAAGGCAATCGGGGATGTGGGCAATATTCTTCCAGTTCCATGGGAAGTGGCAGGCAGGAGGAAACTCCTGGCTTTGAAGGAATCCTTCATTGATGATTAGAAAAATGTTTTGAATTGAAGTTGTCATGTGCAAGTAGTAAATACTTGGAAGCTTTATGCTTCTTTTCTTCATGCTCCTCTGGGTGTGCTGAAGGTTTGAGCCCTGCTATGGGTGAGGTCCTGCAGCTGAGCTGTTAAGTGACTCTATAAAGCCTTTACCTCTGTTAGGCTCAGGATTATAGAATGGTAGAATGGTTTGAGTTGGAAGGATCCTTCGAAGGCCAACTGGGCCCACTCCCTCTCAGCAAACAGGGTCACCCACAGCTCCTCGAGGTGCTCAGACTCTGTCCCATGACCTGGGTGTCTGCAGGGATGGGACACCACTACCTCTCCCCCCTTATCACAAACAACTTCTTCCTTATATCCAATCTAAATCTCTTTCCATAGAGCCTTCTCTTCTCCAGGCTGCACAGCCCCAGCTCTCAGCCTGTCCTTGTAGCATCCAGCACATCATCTCCCAGCCTTTTTAGGAGCTGATAGAAACCACATATTGCACGCTCAGTGCAGCTGAAGCTGATGGCTCTCAGACAATGCACTTCATTCAGAAGCTTTCTGGATGTCAAAATCGCTCGCTATTCTCTGACTGCTGTCAGCGTAATTGTTCTTGCCATAACTAAATCCTGACATCTGCTTTTTGCAGGGGGCATGGAAAGGATGCAGAGGATAATTCCAGAAATTGTTTTATTGCCCCCTTCAGATTGTGCCCACCCAGAGAGCACTCAGAGCTGCTGCCTTAGCGAAGCTCCCGGGCCCTTCTTGTCCCTTAGACCAGACGGAAGCGCTGTCTGGATCTGAGATTTCTTCCAGTTGTACTGGAAGACTTTTAATTCCCCTACAGGTTTATAAGAATACAAGCACGTGGGTTTCTGCCTTGCTGGCAATAGTTATCCATGCCCAGGATGCAGTTGGCCTTCCAGGCTGCAAGCGCACACTGCTGGCTCATCTCCAGCTTTTTGCCCACCAGGTCCTTCTCCACGGGGCAGCTCTCAAGGTGTCCTTTTCCCTTTCTGTACACATAGCTGGGATTGCACTGACCCAGGTGCAACACCTTGCACTTGGCTTTGTTGAACCTTATTAGGTTTACATGGGCACAACTTTTGAGTTTGTCAAGGTCCCTCTGCATGGCATCCCTTCCTCCTATTGTGTCAGCTGCACCACTCTAGTATCATCTGCAGACAGCTGAGGGTGCACTCCATCCTACCGTCTGTGTCACTGATAAAGGTGTTAAAGAGAACCAGTCCCAAGGCAGACTCCTAAGGGACCCTGCTCATCATCAGCTTCCACCTGGACATAGAGCCCCCGACAACAACCCTGTGTGTGTGCTGGCTTTGCGTGAAGCAGCATGGCACTGAGTCACGGGTGTGGTTACGTTAGGGGGGAGGATATCAGGCAGTATCTGCCACCCCTCTAGCTGACTGCTTTGTAATTCCACTGCATCACAAATTTATAAGCAAATTGTATTTTGTTTTCAGAAACCCCAAGAAGAGAGGATCTGACAGCCTCCTGGGAAATGTTATGCTAAATCTGTGTAGTCCTGAAGCATCAGTGCTAACTGGCTGTGAGGCTGGGCTCAATATTGTAACCCAAGCAGATCTGGCTTGCAACTCTGAAGGATTTTTCTGGTAAACTTGAGAAGTGGCTTCCCTACTTGAGCAGGGGATATCTGCTTTGCAGTGGTCAGGTCCAGGGACTGGCAGAGCCCCAAAAGACCGAGCTGCCACCTGTGTGCCTGCCACGGGATGTCCTTTTTGTCCCTGCAGGGCTCTGTCAGCTCCTGCTGCCCCAGTAAGGCTTTGCAGCCTGCTGTCATTTGGACTTGATAGCCTTAGTGGTCTTTTCCAACCTGAAGGATTCCATGATTCTGGATGCTCTCCTACTTGGACGTGTATCAGGAAGTTCCCAGCTTTGTACCTAGAGGGAAATCTGGACGCATTGGTGCCTCTCACACCACACTGCCTCCAGCAGCTGCTCACTACGGCCTGCTCTGGGTTATAGCAGCAGCAGGAAGAAAGCCAGCAGGAGCGTTTCTGTCCTGGCTCTCAATGGTTTTTGGGGGGGATGGGGAGCATCTCTTCTATTTATACACTGGTGCTCTGGTGCGAGTTCCTTGGCTCTGCCACCTCGTCTAGTTCTCACCTTGCCCTGAGGATAGTGCTGCTGGTCTGTTAGTGCAGCAGGTGCATGTAGGTCTCTGCCTTCGTGGAATCCTAGGATGGTTTGGGTCAGAAGGGACCCTGAGATCATCTGGTTCCAAAGCTGATTTCCCACCTCTGGGCCACATCTGCCCTCTGAACACTGAATGTATGCTGTGCAAGGAGCAGCTCGGGCAGCCTGCACCAGGGAGGCTCCGAGGTGCTTGGGAAGATTAGAAGGATGATTAAAAATGGAGAGCAAACCCCAAGCTGGCAGCCTTTTAGGAGGGGATTTATTTGTAATTACAGAAAGAGGAAAATAAGGTCCCAGCCTGCAAAGCGGGAGTCGTGTTGTGGTCTGCATGCTGCTTCAGTTGGATTTCACCATCTGTAATTGAATACCATTAATCTGGGGAAGTGTCTGCCTGCTTATACTGCACTGGAGTATGAGAACACGTTGTTAGCAAACCAGCCTGGAGTGTCTGCATTTCCTTATTTCTGATGACGTGACAATTTTGATCTACCTTGTGTTATGGCGATGCAAATATCCCTGTCTCTCCGTTCTGTGACTTGCAGGCTGTCTGCTGTTTGTTCTGCTCATCTTCATACAAGAGCAGCATCTATTCTGGTGGGATTTGGATTTTGGGTTTGTTTTTTTCTTTAAGGATCCTCAAGGGAATAATCAGGCAGCACATCCATAATTCTCCTTCCTGGTCGTTTGTCCCAAGGCACAGCCTTATGCAAAGGAGAGCTCTGGGCACCTGACTGGGGAGGGGTTGGATGGGCAGAACACAGGGAAAGGTGCCCTTGTATCCACTTTCCTCTTGCTGATATCCAGGAATCAGGCAAAGGGCCTCAGAATTCCACTGAAGTGTACACTGTAGCTTGTCACGAGTGCTGTAGAGCATCACTGAGTTGTCTGAATAGCATAAAATAACTGCGAAGAATTAGAGGCTGGACACATCTGGTATGTCTAGACGGGGAAAATAGATTAGGGTTGAAAATGTTAGTGCTTCCCCAGAGTGACTCGTGACCAGTTAACGTATTTCTGAAAGTACTGAGATGCATTTGCACTGGGAGAAAAACCATGTTTGAATTCCTATGAGCACAGGTGTTTCCAGGTGTGCCCACTTCTCCTCGTGGGGCACTGAGAGGAAATGTGAGTGAGAGTGTAGTGGGAAATGCTCAAGGGGGGTTCTTGGTTGCCCCCAGTGTGTGCTTTGCCAACCAAGGTTGGCAGGGAGGTGTGGGCATTCCCACCCGTGTTTTTGTCCCTAAAACATGGCAAGCGCCTGTGCAGGTAGCGTGGCACGGAAACAAGACTTGAGCTCTGCTCAGAGATGTTCTGCAAGACTGGTCACAGGAGTTGGGTGTTCTCAAGGCTTAGAGGAGGATCCTGGCTGGGATCTGGCTGCCTTGCTCCATGGCTCTGGGACCGGGATGTGCGTTTGGGCAGCCCCCAGTCCCTGTGTAGTTGTCTGCACAGAGGTAACCATGAGGGCTCAGGGGAAGGAGGGCTGTCCTGGTGGTGGCAAACCCACCATCTTCAGCTGAAGTCTTTCATTTGTCTGATTTACACAAAATAGGGGAAAATCAGCAGGATGCAACAGGAAGGAGATGGCTCTTGAAAGCTGCTGCTGAGCAGGCAGCTGTGTGGAAGGGGTTCACTGCTCCTGAGGTGAGTGGGGGAGTTGCGTGGGGCTGTTCCAGGGCACCAAGTTGCCAGTGGCTGCTGACTGCCCCTGGGCAGCTCTGGGACGTCTCTGCAGCAGTGCAGACTGCCGGAGTGGGTTCCTCCCAAACGAGGCTATAAATGCTGCCAGCATCCCAGCCTGCTGCCGTCTCTCTGCAGCGTGGGCGCCTCTGCATCCTGCACGGGGCTGTGGCAGTGCTGCTGGACCTGTCCCTGTGGATCTCAGGGCTCTGGCATCACCACAGCCAGCCCTTGAGAAGCTGTTTTGACAGGGACAGGCATTGGCTGTGTGAGTGTGTGTTGTTCAGAGCGGGCTCAGTGCAGCAGGTCCTCAGGCTGCTGAAAAATAAATAATTGTTCTTCTTTTTAGCTGAACGGACACTGATCCCAAATTCCTCTCATAAAGGATTTACTTGACCCACTGTCTACAGTTTTGGCAACTTACACCCCAGGGCTGCGACCCGGGGGTCACAGGCAGCACTGTGGTGGGGGAGCACAGTGTGGAAGGGTGGGGATGAGCAGTGCTACTGGGACGGGCTGTCACAGCCCTGCCCAGCCTGCACCGCTGCTGGGTGCTGCACAAGGAAATGTCCGTGTGTGCCGAGGGTTTCAGACTTCTGCACGTGTCAAGCCTGTAAAATCCAATAACTATGGATTTCATCAGTCTTTGCTGAAATACCATTTGCCTGAATTCCAGATATTTGATTAGGTTGAATTTGATTTCATTCTTATACTTATCTCTCCGAGGCACTAACTTTGAAAGTCAGACTCAATGACCGTCACAAAGGAAAACAAACACTTCTGTAAGATGAGCATTAACACGTTCAGCAGGCGCGGGTGAAGTCAGCGCCGTTCTCTTTTTAGCTCCTTTATCCCTCGTTCCGTGCTCTGACAGCGCTGTTCCTTCCGCTCAGCCCAGAATAGCTGAAAGCCTCCCGGGAGCAGCCTCACCACTGCGTCGTGGCTCTTAATAGGAAAAGTCAATGTTGCAGGAAGTTGTGCAGGGCAAAGCACCTCCAGCACGCTGTCCTTGTGTGGTCCTTGCCCACCACGACCAGCTGCCTCACCTGCTGCCTTTAGGATCATAGCATCATAGAGTCATTTAGAGTTGGAAGGACCCTTTGAAGGCCATCTGGTCCCACTCCCTGCAATGAACAGGGCCACCCACAGCTCTATAGGTGCTCAGAGCCCCATCCCTGACCTTGGGTGTCTGCAGGGATGGGGCACCACCGCCTCTCTGGTCACCCTGTGCCACTGCCTCTCTACGCTTAGCATAAATAACTTTTTCCTTACCTCCAATCTAAATCTCCTCTCTTTTAGTTTGGAACCATTTCCCTTGTCCTGCCACAACAGACCCTGCACTGCGCTGCTTGTGCAGCAGACATTAAACCAGTCTCACAGTCTTTCTTCCCTCATCTGTACTTTGACCCAACTTGTGGTGATGCCATTGCAGCCAACAGCGCAAGGCTGCTGCACACCCACAGCCCAGCCATGCTGCTTAGCACAGTACCAGCCACGGTGTGCCACTGGTTCTAAGTTAGCGTGGGAGTGTGCCCATTTCCAATGGGAAACAGCATAGAACAGCAGCTATAACACCAACTTTCTGCCTCTGTGAGTATTTGTGAACCGAAGAACAGAAAAGTCATTAATACTTATTACCTGCCAGTTTTTGGAGCTTAGGTTTATGTCATTAAGCACTGAAGGGGAGCTGAGCTCCCAGTATGAAAGTGGAGCTCTAAACTTGTGAATAACTGCAGAAAGCAGGGTGGCCACGCTTAGTGCTTTGGAAAGTCTTTATTCACAGTACTTTATTTTGAAGACATCTTCTCACCCGAGTTGTTTTTCTTTTAGCTTGTTCCATCCTTTCTCTTTTAGAATATCAGTTTTAGATTCAAGACTTTGTGTTAATAGATGTTTTTATACTTCTGAGTGTGTCTGCTGCCTCTGGGCACTGCTGGGGCTCCTGCACCTCCCAGCACCTGTGCTGAGCTGCACCCGAAGGCACCACGTGCCCAAGTGTTGTGCATTTGTACTAATGCTGAATCACTGTAGCTGGTGTAGTCTCCCTGGGTGTGTTGACAGCAGCCAGGAAGGACTGAAGCACAGTGGTGTGAGCAGGAAGCAGCTCAGCCTAATGCGGCCAGTGCTGAGCTGTAGCATTTGGGGCAAGAAGACTGCTGACAGGGACATCCCAATGAGCATTCCTGCCCTTTGCAGATGTGAGTGTTGCAGGAAGGGAATTTCCCCCCATTTAGTATTGCAGAATCCCATGAGAGCCCTTACATCCCCTCCAGCTTTGCTGTGGGCTGGGTGCCACCCGCCAGCTCAGGCTGCCCAGGGCCCATCCATGGCTTTGGGCATCTCCAGGGATGGGGCACCCACAGGTCTGGGCAGCAGTGCTGGGGCCTTACAGCCTTCTGAGCAAAGGATTTCCTCCTCGCATCTGACCTAGATCTGCCTGACCAATCTGGAGCCTTCTACGATGGAGTGATGGCAGTGGTGGACAAAGGAAGCATAACTGATGTCATTTACCTGGACTTGTTCAAGGTCTTTGGCGTGGTCCAGTGCCACATCCTCATCTCTAAATGGGAGATAAGGATCTGAAAGCTGTGCTGTTTGTTGGATAGCATCCTGGTCTGCAGATGTGTGGGATGTCAGCATGTCCAGAAATGGTCCTACCTTGTCCTTAACTCTTAGCAACAGCAGAAGAAGCTGTTGATGCTGGTGCCCACTTCCAGTAGTACTTCTCACTGTAAAATACATCTCTGCAGCATGCTCTCCAACAGATGCAGTCACTGACTTTTCCTAGAGCAAATGATGCAGAGCGTGCTTACGTGGAGAAAGGATTTCTTAGCAGAAGCAAACAAAAAAAAAGCAGGTTTAAAAGCAGTCAGAAGCTTGAGATTTTTCTCAGTTACTTTTGAGGGTTCTCTTCTGCCCCCCAGCTGATAATGGCTTGTGGGAACCAGCAGAGCTGGAAGGGAGCAAGGCACGTGTCAGGGCGTGGGATCTGTCCCCAGCAGCAGCTCCACAGAGGCCCTGGGGGGTGAGGAGCAGGATGCTGCAGGGGGCCTGGGGAGGGCCTGCAGCCTCTGGCTCGCACCCGCCTTCACACTGCCTTGTTAGATCAGCAAGCACTTGACATAATTGGATCCCAGCACAGCCCTGAAGTCTGTGGTGCCACCGCAGTGCAAATAAACAACTTCACCGCAGCTGTGGTGGTGTGAGACTGGAAAATGTGCTCAATGGGTGAGGCTGTGCACCAGCAAGAGATCTGCTGACACGGGGTCTGGAACCAGCCATCCTTCTGCACTGCTGAATTATGCCTTTTGTAGGTTTGTTTTTTCCCTTAATTCTTATCAGCAAAATGAGCCCAAGCTGGCTGGCATCAGCACAACAGCAGCGCTGTGGGGAGGAGGGCTGGGTTTGCTCTCAGTGAGCATGGCTGCCTGAAAGCTGGTGATGGTGACAGCACATGCTGGGAGGAAGGAGGGGAGCTGGTCAGGGAATGGTGGAGTGAAAGTGAAACGCAGGAACAGTGGTTTGCCTGGAAAGGCAGCGTTTCAGAAATGTTTTCTCTTCTTGATCTTGACGTGGCTCTTTGAAGGTTACCTGGGAAGGAGATAAGTGGTTTTGCTGCAAGCACATTTTATTTTCCATCATGTCCTCAAAGCATGTTATTGCAATTACCATTTCCCTAGTGAACTCTTCAAATCTAATTAACACAAGTGGTGGCACTTTGGAGAGGAGAGGTTCATCCCCTGCAACAAAGTTTGGTGGAATTCGTCCGTGCTGTGCAGAGGCCTGGGCTGGCAAGCTGCTTGGTGGACTGTGTCAGAAAAATCATCATAGTTAACATCATCAACATTTTTGTGGTCATCCTCATCGTTCTCATTGCATGTGTGTGTCCCTGTATGCTGCTGGTGGTGCTCTATGGTTAGTGGCACAAAGTAGCACCTATTGACCAGTACCCAAAAATTCAAAGCATCAGCAGCCAGCTGGGGTGACTCAGAGGCTGTGGTGGGCCCTGGTCCCAGGGCTTCCCCCTGCAGCACCTACCTGCACCACCAGCAGTGCTGGGAGTTTTGCAGACTCCGGCCCCCAAACGTGGCATGCTGTCTGCTGATAGAACTGTGTCAGGAGGCCAATGTGCAAAGAAGTTCAGTGTGTAACAGACATCCTCCACATCTGGCATATGGTATCTGTTGAGTGTTTCTAGTTGGATTTTAAGCTTAGAATTGCAGTTGTCAGGGCAGGATGGCCTGGCAGGGAGCTTGCTGCCAGCTCCAGCACCCGCGCCGTGTGGTAGGAGGTCTGGGAGCTCAGGCCCAGCCCTGCGTTCCTGTCCTGCCCCTCACACGCAGACCCAAAAATGCGTTTTCCAGCATTTTTTCCCTGAAGTACTTTCTTCCTCAAAGCATTCCAAGGTTGACAGGAGGCTTTGCTGTGGAGGTGAAGCTTTCTGTGACGCTGTGTATTCAGAATGGCTGCTCTGTAGCCAACTCATCTCTTAAAGCATTGTTATTTGCAGTGTTTCTCATAAGTGGATGTGAGTTGGTTAATTTTGCTAATAAAATACCAGGCAGCAGAGCATATGTTGCTGCACAAGCAGCTGTGTCCCAAAGGTGCTGCATGGCTTTGCATACTCTGCATCCCTCGCTGCCATTGCAGAGCTGTTAGCTCTCCAGTGAGCAAATCTTGCTGGTTTTCGAACTGTTGTGGAGATGCCACCATCCTGTGAGAGTCAGGAATTCTGTGCTGGGTGGGGCTGCAGTTTTGGGGATGGGGGGCTTCGCTCCCATCCGCACTGCTGCTGCAGCTCGGGGACGGCACTGTCCCTAAATGCAGCTCAGAGCTGCTCATCCCCCTCCTTTCCCAATGGCACTGATGGCTGGAGTCCCCTCTTTTAAACTGAATTACCATTGCTTGCGCCTCACCAGTCCCAATTTCTGCATCTATTTAAGTTTCTGAATCATGTTTCCCCTCCTTAGCCCCTGCGGTGCCCTGCCCTGCCTCATAGCTGCCAGCACACAGCAGAGCTGGAAGCTGTTTCCAAACAGAAACTGGTAACAAGTGTGGCCAGAGCTGTGTGGTGAAAATGCAATTGTCTCTGCTCCGTGCAGAATCAAATTCCCAGTTGAAGCGATTAGCAGCATTGCTAACAATTTACTGTACTCAACTTCAGGATACTTGGAGGCTCCAGAAGTGCATTTGCTGAATGAATTGACGCCCAAGGGTTGGTTCTGTTGAGCCTGTGATGGTTCCAGGGCACGCTGCTGTCCCTCTGCGCAGGCTGCAGCTGTATGCGTGGAAATAAGAGCAACTACTTGAAATGCTGCAATGGAAACAGCGGGATGCTCACTCCTACAGACACCGGTTTTTAATTTATTTCCTTATTAGTTTTACTTTACCTTACTTTACTTTACTTCACCTTGATGCTTGCCCTGCCAGCATCCCTGCTGAAGGTGCCTGGGGGAGCCACCGTGAGCACAGCCATGAGCTGGCAGCAGCACCCAGTTGCAACGCGCCTTACATCGAGCTTCCAGGAGGGGAGAAGGTCAGTTTTTGCCTAAAGCAGTGGCTCCCTTCAGGCTCGTGGGAACCTCTTACATTTCACACGCCCGTTGTGGTCTCAGTGGGTGGGAGTGACCTGCAGTGCAGTGCCCATTGCCCAGCTGGGGATGAGGGATTTAAGGCACGTGCTGTAGTTTAGGTCATCGAGGTGTTTAGAGATACCTCAATGTGGTTTTTAGGAATAATGCAATTTTTAAAGGGATCTGTATTGTTTTTTATTGCAGTCTCATACGTTCCAATTGATTTCAAGTGAAACCTGCATAATTTGGTTTCTGTGTAATGAAGTTGAAAAGTATTACAGCAAGTTAGTAAAAGGTCCTTTTGTTCTGCTTTGGAGATCATTGTGAAAAGGCAGCTGGGGTGCTGGGGTGCAGCCGAGCAGGCTGCGGTATGAACCAGGGCTTGCAGAGTGCCTGCAGGAAAGCGACAGGTAGCAGAGAGGGCAGAGTGATACCCAGAGAGCTGGAGAGCAGATGGCAGGAAGGACAGAAAGCATCCATCAGCTTTGGTGGGGCCGTGCCCAGGAACAGGCTGCGTGTGCCAGAGGTGCAGCAGTCCTCTCCCAGCCCTTGTGCAAGCATTTAGAAATGAGGTCTGCTTTAAAATGCAATAGCTGTGTTCTCCTTTTTTCTTTATTTTTAGAGCGTTAGCTCAAAGTTGGTGTGATTCTATTGGTCAGCGATCTTTCTGAAGTCTGGCTGCCAAGTCCCCAACATGCAGCCACATTTGCAGGCTGCCAGGTTTGCTTAGGGGGTAAAGCTGCAGTGTTTTCCACCTGAAACGATCCACGGGATTCTTGGGGCTGCTTCTGCATTCAGACAGGGGAGGGAGGCAGAAATATGTCTGTATAGATGTCACGTAAGGCCTGCTTAATAGAATTAGCAGGAGTGAGTCGGTGAGACTCCACTGAAATCAATTGAGTTGCTCCCACTTAATTGGTGAATTCGTCATCAAATACTTCATTTGTTCTATAGAGGGACAGAAATTTCTGCTATATACTCTGGAAGTTAAAAAAAAAAGTGTTGGATTTTCATTGTTACTAATACAGCCCAAAGGCCTCATGTGCAGCCCTGGGGGGGGCACTCAGTGTCGGCAGCGGGGTGGGAGGTGCTGGGTGCTCTGTGTGCACACGGCTCTGTGGGATCTGCTGCTCTCTTGCTGTGCCACCAATGGGTCTTCCCAGCTTTTCCTTCCCCCTGCCTGCCCTGCACAGAGAGGCGGCGACGCTGTGGGTCGCTCTGTTGGCTGAGCCCGGTGGGGAGGCTGCAGGGAGGCACCAGTAAGCACGGGCAGAGGAAATCAGGGCACCGAGTGGAGCCTTAATTAAACATTAGGAGCTGGGCTCCAGAAAAGCAGATTAAGGTATTAGATGAGGCCAAAGCCACAGCGACAGCATGGCAGCGCTTCATTTCCCCCCTGCGGAGGCTGAGTGCTGGCTGCTGGGCAATGGGTTGGAGATTGCTGAGTTGGTGCAGGAGGTCTGCCAGCCTCCCCTGCCCAGCCTAGTGCCATCATCTCCCAGTAATTACGTTTTTACAAAATGAGACAGAATAAATGTGTGCTTTTTTTTTTGCAGGCATCAATATTTCCGTGGGGTCAAATTGGCAGTTCCCTCGTTTTGAAGCGCAGACGTCAATGTTTCTAAGGCTGATTTGTCTGCTTTCCCCTTGGCTGGATAATAATAGACTTATTGATTGTGACTCAGAAAAACAGAGTGAAGGAACTTAGCCTTTATTCTGGCAGCATGCACTCCAGCGCTTGGTGGCTGCGGCCCCGTCGGCCCAGGACCGCTGGGTCTGGGAGCAGAAGGAGAGACAACCTTGTGCTCCCCTTATCCTCCTTTTCTCATCTCCCTGGAGCAAAGAAGATCGCCGTGAGCTTTTCTGGGTGCCTGTGTGTGGGTACAGACTTTCCAATTTTCTAAGTCATCTTAGAAGTTACTCTTAGCCAGGTATAATAAGCAGAGCACAGCTTTCTTTACTTCATGAGACTGGAAGGGAGGGCATGCGTTGCAGTCATTGTAAAACTCCCCCCAAAGCGGGTAAGCCTTTAGCAAGCCGTGATGAACCCAGCACAACGAAGCCCTGTAATTCAGAGAAGTGGAGGGGTCACATCACTGGGGTGTTCCAGAGCCGTGGGGATGTGGCACTGAGGGACGTGGGCAGTGGGCATGGGGTGGACTTGGGGATCTTGGAGGGTTTTTCCAGCCTGAATGATTCTATGGTTTTATGATTCCATGAATTAGGGCAGCCAGCCTGATGGTTGTTAGCCACGTCCTCCAGCAGTTACTGCATCATAAATGAAAGAGATCTACACCAAATCCCTCTTTGGTTTTATTGCATCTTTGCTGTATTTCTACTCGTGGCTTTGATACTTACACATCCTAGGCACCACTGGAGGTGGTTTCCTGCAGCATGTGGGGGCCTGAAGCAGCAGTCCGTGAGTTGGTGACCAAGTTTGTTAAATGGCACAGAGAAACGTGCTCTGCAGCATCTGCCATTTCTCACTTGCTTTGAACTGAATTAGCTGCAAAGACTTCCAGGCATATTTCCAGCCAATGTGAATTGCTGCAACGTCTCTGATGTCAGTAGAGGTTTGTAATCTTAGGACAACTGATAATTTGGCCCGTGGTCTTCAAAGGAGTGCAGGCTTTTGTCCATGACAAGGAAAAGTCATTAGGAAATGAAAATTGCTTCCTTCACTTTTTCTGTCTCTCCTCATGATGGTAAACACCAGTGCAGGAGAGCACAAGCAGGCCAGGAGAGCCCACTAGAAACAAATAGGAAATACTGAAAACATGAGAGCAGGGAACAACACAGCGTGGTCTGTAGGTGCAGAGCATCCCGCTGCAGGGCAAGGCAGGAACAAGAGGTGTAACTCCAGCATGGACACCTGGCCTCCTGAAAGCGGGGGAAGCTGAGAGCTCAGGGCAGAGCCTGGCAGCAGTGCAGGCATCGACGTCACAGCCAAAGCGCTTGGACTCGATTGGGTTCAATATCTGCCTGGCTCAGCTTAGGGTTAATTGCACGTTGACTTCGCAGGCTCTGCTCAGAAGGCTCTTCATTTATTTGATCGGACTGGTCTTATCCTCCGTTTGCCCAGGGGTAATTTCATGATGTCGCAAGCCGACAAGAAATGAGATCGCAATAAGTGGCTTCACTCCTGCTGCAACCTGTTTGTTGTTTCAGCCCTGAGACACCAGTCAGCCCCAGCTCTGTGGTGGGAGCAGCCCCTGGCATGCAGACCCCAGCCCAGCTCCAAAACCCACTTTGGGCAGCGGAAAGAACGTGCACTGCTAACAGCTGGGTGCTGGGCTGGGTCGGTGATGGTGGCATAACTGGGAGCAGTGCCTCCAGGGGGCTCGATGTTGCTGAAAGCACATCGCAGAGAGGAGGCAGAAAGAGAGGTTGCAGGCAGTTAATCCCTAGGATTTAGAATTCTCCAAGACTTTCTGCATTCACACACATAAGTGTGCCCATGAAGAGTCAATATTTGGAGGTAGTGTATAAGAGGCCAAGGCGGCAACGAACTGAGTTGTGCCCGGCTGAGCCCTGCGCCGTGCGGGTGGCTGTGGGCGGGGTGGTGGCCCGGCCTCCGGGCTGCTGTGGGACTGGGGATCCAGCGGGAATTTGTGCGGGAAATGTGGATTCTGTGCCCAATCTGGGCTCGTCTGTGAAACGGGAAAAGATGAGCTCAGCTGTGTTTGATGCTTGAATTGGTTCAATTAGGCTGAGTGCGGCTTGGAGTCCTGTGTTTCTTTCATGGGTTGATTGTGTATGGGTTATGGATCCGAGCTAAATTTTCCCGAAGCTCCGCCTGCTTCCATTAGGGCTGAATTGGTTGTGCTGTATCACAATGCTGATTTCTGTGCTCTGACTGAATGAGTGCAGTGCTTACAGGGCTTGACCCAAATCTTCTTTTCTTCTCTTGCTCTTGGATTAAGCCCAAGATTGAGAGGAGCCTTGGAGAAATGCTCCTCATTGATGTTTAGCACCTTCAAGAAAGTGAAGTGAGAACAAGCTGGGAAGATTTAGCAGCCATTGAACATTTCTGCATCGCTTCAGAGTCCTAAAGGGGAAAAAAAAACCAAAAGAAAAGAGAGAACACAACCCCCACTTATTTAGATGTCATCCTTACACCTATTCTACGCTTTAATTAAATCTGGATAAGTAACAAGCAATGAGTCTAGTTCTGTTGAGACATCTTGGCATCCTCTATCCAATGGCACAGCACCTCAAGGAACTGAGTTAGTTTAAGCAGGCCATGAATAATTAGGGAAAAAGAAAAAGGAAGACTTGAGAATAATTGAAAGAGATTATAATTACATAAACTTTGATAAATGCTTTCTTTGAAAAAAATAAAGGGGAGCAATTGACCTGTAATAGATTGACCTGTAATAGAACTGGTTGGCCACGTAGGCAGCAGGCCGGGAGCGCAGGGGCCAGCAGCAGCTGGGTGGGCAGGAGAGGCGCGTGCTGCCCTGAGCTCTGTGTGACGGGTGCAGCAGGCAGTGCTGGTGCTCCCGTGTGTGTGCTGGCTCTGGTGGTGGCCGATCAGCAGTAGTACTGGGATTGCAGAGCTGCCTTTCCATGTGCAGAATTCAGTGATTACTGCATAAAATTCCTTTTTTTCTTAATCCTGATGTGCGTGATCACTC
The DNA here is from genome assembly GCA_016647715.1 of Pavo muticus. Lineage (NCBI taxonomy): Eukaryota > Metazoa > Chordata > Aves > Galliformes > Phasianidae > Pavo > Pavo muticus. The sequence goes on along the minus strand of JACDJE010000225.1, from coordinate 1,075,248 downwards.
AGACCATCAAGGCACGTGCTTAGGGACCCTTTAAGGGCTCTCAGCACTGATTCTGAAACTTGTTTTCCTGCAATAACTGGTCTCTTTTGGTCTCCTGCCATTGCTCTTCAGCTGTTGTAGTGTTGTCTTTGGAATGGTCGTGCATTCTGGAATGACTGCATTGCTGTTTTATTCTTAGGCCGGTGCTGTGTAAAGTAGCAACAACCAGCTCTTGGTGGTGGTCCTACAAATGAGGAAGGAAAAAAGCCCAAGCTAGCACAGCTCTGAGTTCTGGTACTGTGATTCTAACCACTGAAGTTGGAAAAGCCCTCCAAGATCCCCAGCCCACCCCCCATGCCTGCTGCCCACGTCCCCACAGCTCTGGAGCACCCCCAGGGATGCTGGCCCACCCCTGGGCAGCTGTGCAGTGCTGAGCGCTCTGTGGGAGAAGCAAATGAATTGTTGCGTGGTCTGATGTTAACCACAATCATACCTCACTTCAAGGGATTTCTCACTGTGTAGCATGGCTGTGGATGTGGGCTCTGTCAGGTGAGCGGATGGACAGCCAGGGTGAGCACAGGGCTTCCAGAGCAGAGAGCTGGGCTGGAGCGGCTGTGCTGTGGGCAGTGTGGCTCTGTGGCTGGGTTTCCAATTTGCACTTCTGTCTGCAAATTCATGAGCCCTTTCAAACTGAAAAAAAAGAATGAAAAAATCCATCAGAGTGCTCCTTGGTAGTTTTTTAAATGGCAATATTTGCAGAAGGTTCAGCATTTCACATAAATTAAAGGAAATACAACTTGGTTTGGAAATGCCATATAACATCCTAAAGATGGAGGCAGGGAAAAATACTGCCTAGTAAGTGATGATATATCAAGGTTTCTCCGCTCATTATCAGCACTGGAGACATAATATACATAAAATGTAGGTCATAGCATCCCATTTAGCACCGCGTGCATCCCTGGAGCGAGCGGCAGCTGTGCGGCAGTGAAGCAAGACCTGCTCAGGTACAGAATGTCAGAGGCCAGAGGCTGCTTGTCCTTTGGCTCAGCACACGTGCTCTATGTGCTTTATCCCTCACGGATGTTGTTTTGCAGCATCCTTGCAAAATCCCTCCCTCTTCTCCATCCCTACCCAGTGCAGGTGGGCAGTGCTGGGGGTGCTCCCAGGTGCAGCCATGGGGGAGCAGGGGAAGGCACAGAGCGTCTCCGGGGCACGTGGCAGCAGGGCAGCCTGGGCCAGCGATGGAAGGGGAGACAGGAGGAGAGGAGCAGCAGATTGATGGTGAAGGCTAGCGTGAGAGAAATACGGTGACATTTAGGAGTCCTGGTGCTGTGCTGGGAATTGTGATTAGGTAAAAAAAAAAAAAGCAGTTGATGAAGTGCAGTGCGGGGTGCTATAATAATAATAAAGCAAACTTTACCTTCCACAAATGCTCTCCCAAAGGATTTTCAAGATGTTTGGTAACATGGCCTGGGAGCTGTGCACACCGAGCTCCTCCTCGTGCAAGTGGAAAACCAGCAGAACAACTGTGCTTTGGAACTTCAGGGCAGCCTCTGGAGGGTACCTGCCCAGCTGTGGGCACTGCCAGGAAGATGCGAGCAGTANACCCCTCTGTCACTTTGCCCATTGTTATTCTCCAAGGACTAAGAGACCTCGGAGGTCTCAGAGACTTTTTCTTCAACGTCAGAAAGCAGATGAGCCCCGTCTGCCTGCTGGGTGCACTCGTGCACTGACATGATGAGGGGATGGTGGTGATGGTGGCAGGGATGGTGGCGGTGGCAGTGACGGCAGTATTGGCGGTGGTGATGATGGTGACGATGGCAGTGGTGGGATCAGTGGTGCTGCTGACGGCAGTGACAGTGGCATGTTGGTGGCAGTGACGGTGGCAGTGACACGCTGATCTCTGGCCCAGGCAGGGCCCCTCCTGCCCCGCCACACTCCCAGCCCTGCTGTTTTCCCAAGACTCCCCCGAAGCTCTGCAGAGGACAGCTCCTGTGCCAGCAGCTACTGGTGCTTTGCCAGAAACCACTCTCACTCTCTGCCCGGTCCCTGCCCCCTTGGCAGCACCACAGTCACCGTCCCATAGCCCACCGGCCTCTGCCAGCCTTGCTTTGCTTGCAGGGTTACCTAAAATGCAGCCTCAATCCATACCACCACGGCATACAACTCACCTGCTCTTCTCAGTCTTAAAATTAAAGCCTCCAGAAATGGAGACTGATGATTCTGGGAGTGTGGAAAAGGATGCTCAAGGGGACTTGGCACAACCAGAGGGAAAAAGTAGCTTGGGAATTCTGCAGGGGAGGTTTGCAAAGCTGTGCAGTGCTGTCAATTATTAGATGTAACGAGTTGTGCCATGAGTAACTGCTGCTTCTCTATGTATTTCAGGCTCTTTAGAAATGAGAAGAAATAATCTCATTTCAGTGTTATCAGTCTTAGGCCCGTGGTGGTGACACTGGTGAGGCCAGGTCTGCGGGATCCGCACAAGGAGCACGTACACATTTTAGTTAAATCTGCTGAAGGAATGCAATTTTAACACTTGAATTTGCCAGAAATATGAATGAAAAGAAACATCAAAGGCAGCTTCTCTTCTTTGATATACTTCCATGGAAGGAATGTTTTATCCCACCCTCCTGCTCAGGGCTGGCAGCCCCAGGGTGCTGCAGGCAGGGCTCGGCTGGTGCCCTCCGGCCAGCAGGGCTGGATGGGGAGATGCTAACAGTGGAGACTCCTCCCAGATCCCTGCTGAAGTCAAACCGTTCCACACCCGCTGCTAAAAGCAAGAGGTGCAGGCAGGCAGAGCTTTCCCAGATCAGGTCCCAACGTGGTAGTAACAAGAGCAGCATGAGTGTCAGGTTGTCCCCTCTGAAGGATTGTCCCCATGGCACAGACATGGGGCACTTGGTGCTGGGATGACCCCTGCGGTGCTCAGCCAGCTCCTGCTGAACACACCAAGGGAATGAGGCAGTGCTGGGAGGGCACAGAGTGAGGAGACCCCTTGCTGCCTATGAAGGAATCCTGCAGCACCCACCTGGCCCAGCATGGTACCAGTGGAGGTTCAGGTTGGATATTAGAGGAAATCTCTTCTTCCAGAGAGCAGCCAGCACTGCACAGCTGCCCAGGGGGTGTTGGGATCACTGTCCCTGGGGTGTTCAGAGCTGTGGGGATGTGGCACTGAAGGATGTGGTTAGTGGGCACGGTGGGATGGGTTGGAATTGGGCTTGGGGATCTTAGAGCTCTTTTTGCCGTGATGATTCTGTGGTTCCTAGGGGATGGGGAGAGGTGGCTGGAGTGCGATGCACCAGGTGCCGCCTCTGCTTGGGAGAATTCAGTGCGTTTGAAGGACTGCTTGTTGGAACACCTGAGGAGCTGCAGGCAGCTCAGTGACTGATGGAGCAGCATTCCAACCCACCCCAGCGGGCCGGCAGTGACGCGCGGCTCCGACACCCGCACGTTGTCCTCCGCTGCCGCGGGCACCTGGCTGCTCCCGGGGGCGGGGGACGGCCCCGACCCGCGGCAGAGCGCCCACGCAGGGTCTTTACATCACCCCCGCTGTTCTAGCCCGTCACGGCGCAGTCCGGCGGGGCGATGCCGAGCTACGTCGCCGCGCCGCTCCGCATCCCCGCACCGCTCCGCGGGGTGGGCGCGGCCGCTCACGCCCCCGCCGCCAGCAGCCGCTCCNCATGGGGGGGGGGGTAGGCTGGGAGTGGGCCTGGGGAACTTAGAGGGCTTTTCCAACCTAAATGGTTCCATGATTCTGCGAAGGTATGCATCGGCCTTACTTGGAATCAGTCATACAGATATAGGAATGAATCTCGAGTGGATGAAAGTTGCCTGAATCTTGGGGATGGGTGAGGCAGAGCTCGGGACTGGGACCCAGAGAAGGGCAGTCAGCAAGTGGAGGGGCTGTACTCATGTGGGTGGGGAGTTGGGTCGCAGGTAATGCTGGGAGAGCTTAAAATAATCCTGTAGCAGGCAACAAGGCTTGGACTTGTGTATAAGTCCCTCCAAAAATCAAAGAAAAGCAAGAGGAGTAGCAAGCCAGGGGTAGGAAGTCCTTTGGAATGCATGTACAAAATTAGTGTATCAGTAAGGTCAAGCACCCCAAGCAAGCAAGCATTTGTGCACAGTGTGCAAGATGGGGTGGGAACAAAATCATACCTTTGGAAAAGCATCAGGAATGGCAGAGGTTGGAGAAAATGTTGGTGGTGTGAAATAGAAAGCAGGGACATGGACGGAAATGTGGTGTTATGGACAGAAATAAACTGCTGCAGAAGCTGCAGAGCTGAGAGCCATGTACAGAGCTACGTATGGGTATGGAGAAGATGATCTTTAACATCCTTCCCAAGCCAGCCGTTCTGTGGTTCTAGATTCTGTGGAGCAACCACAGTGCCTCTGGGTAACTTGTTCCAGTACCTCACTGCCCTCTGGGTAAAGAATTTTTGCTCATGTCTGACCCAAATCTCCCCTCTTTTAGCTTAAAGCCATTCCCCCTTGTCCTATCACTATCTAGCTGTGTACAGAGTTGCTCTCCTCTTGTTTATCAGCTCTGCTCAAGTACTGAAGGCAGCAGTGAGGTCTCCTCAATGCTTTCTCTGGGCTGAATGCCCTCAGCTCCCCCAGCCTGTCTCCTTGGGAGATGTGCTCCGTGCATCCCTGGGCCCTCTTCTGGACCTGCTCCTACAGCTCCAAGCTGTTGGGCTTTGGTTGGGTAGGCTTGGATTGGAAGGTACCCTAAGGACCATCCAGCTCCAACTCTCAAATGAGAGAAGAACAGAAGGCTTAAGCTCGACATTGTACCTCTGTGAATCTATGTGCAAGTTTGTGCCCAGTGCAGTGTGCTGCAGCAGGAATGCTTCCTATACCAACCCCTCACGCCTAACAGTGCCATTAGAGGGGCATGGGGAGGGGGGGTCAAAATCTGCCTCCCAAGGAGATGCCCATGCAGCCAGGCTGGGGAGGAGGTGCAGGGATGGCCGAACACTTGCTGCTTGCTTCCAGCTCAGAGCTGTGGTATTGGGTGAATGGTGTTTGTGATCATATCTCTGAACTGAAACCCATGGGGAGTAGCACTGCCCGAAGTGTGACCTCCTTCATTTGGTGATCTCGAGCTTTAAGTTACAGCACATGTAATTAAGAAGCTTCATCTTCTTCCCCTTCCACTGCCCCCCTTTTCCCTGCTGGAGTCCACATGTGAGTGTGGCAATGGGCAGAGGCCGCTGGTGCCTCTGGGGCCCAGCATGGGACAGCAACAGGAATGGGCTCTGGGGGGACTTCAGTTCAGAAGTGCCACTCGCTGGTGAATGGCATCCTGTGCTCCTGTTAGGGCAGACTAGCAGAGAAGTAAATAGATGTGCTCACATGAAAAATTAAGTCTTGTTTTAATGAAATGTTTATTCATAGCAAGCTTCATATTAATGTTAAATCGATCTGTGGAGTTTCTCCCTATCAAAAATTGATGTGCCACCGTCCTGGCTTTCCTGCCCTGGCAATGTCTCCCAGTTATTGAGCAGGTGCACGCTGTAAATCCAGCTTGCAGCACGGGCTTTCCCAGGCCATTATTTTATTTAAGTGTGCAGCCTCTCTGTGAGTAATGAATAGTGATTTACGGCAGGATCCAACTCCAGAGCCATCACTGGGGTATCAGTTTTGTGGAGCGAGTACCAAATTTGGAGTGATAGGTGGCAAACACTGACAGTTAAGAACGCATAGGTAAGGGAGATGGTTACTGCACTTGCCGCACGTATGTTGAAATCTGATGGCTGTGCAGAAGGGCAGAGGGGACAGGCTGTGCTTTGCAACAGCCAGCACAAACTTCACTGAGCTAAGGCCAAAGTCAGACGCGCGGGGCTGACACTGGGGGGCGTGCAGTGGCCGCTCCCTCCCGGCTGCGGCGCTCCGGTCCCGCGGTGCGTGGCGGCGTGGGATGGAGGAGCAGCAACCGCCTCGCTCTGCATCCAGCAAGCCAGGAGAAGCCTTGCCATGGCAACCGAGCAGCGCTGCACGCCTCCGAGCAGCGGCACCGCCAGGCAGCGGCTCCGGCATGCTCCTTGCAAAGCTAATGCCAGCGGAGGAATGGTATGACTAAGTGTGAGGAGGAAGCAAAGCCTGCTCAGCGTGCCGGATAATCCCAGGGCTTATATTTAGGGCAGCGTGAGGTGGCTGATTTGCAGCAACGCCGGCTCCTTTCCCCATTCCCCTGCCAGCCTCGGGTGTCACTGCTGTGCGGAGGGGCTGAGACCGTGCTGCCCCATGCCGTTCTGCTGCCTCTATGCCTTTCTCTTCCATGGGACAGCCAAGCCTCAGTGCTGAGCTAGGCAGCTTGGGGAGAAGCACTGGGAGGCTCCTTCTCCAGGTTCTCTGCTCCATCAGCATCCTTCTGAATTTGGAGTGACACCCGAAAGTCCTGAGAAATAAAACCAGCACATGTGATTGAATGTGAAAAACTTCTCCAAAATATGTTCTATATACTTTTTGTTAACATGCATCTGTTTAAATGTTCGCACACACACAAATACCCCACTGAAATCAAGAAACCCTTCACGTATTCAGAACTGAAGATGTAAAAATGCTCTTGGAATGCGATGGGGTCAGTGCTGCAGTGCCTGGAGGGCAGGAGGTTTGAAAGCATAATGGTGTCTCTGGCTGTGATGCTTCCCAGGAGCACTCTTGCTGCACCTTGAATCCAAGCTCACATCTCCTGCTTTGCAGCAATGCACGATAAGTAGCAGCTGGGCTTTGCAGTGTTAACATCAGCAGCTGAAGCTCTGAGTCCTGAGCGTGAGCAGCCTCTGGTTGGTGGGAGTCTCAGGGGGAGATTTGCCAAGCTTGTACATAAAAATAACAACTTAACTGACAGCTGGGGACTCTTAGAGCTTTTCAAACTTGCAGACAAACGTAGGTGGAGGTGAGGGCAATATCCCTTCCTTTGTCACATCCCTGTGCTCATAACCCTGAGGAGTGCAGCACTGAGGCTGGTGTCAGCCTGTGAGGGTCCCAGCAATGGTGACACTGCCCAAGGCAGGGGGTTGTGGAGCAGAGGGGCTCAGGTTGCTGTGCCCTGCAGGTGAGGGGCAGTGGTTGCCAGGAGCTGGTGCTGGTGTTTGGCAGTGGGTGCCACGGGGGCACAGGGCACTGCGAGCCACGGGCACAGGATTTTGGCTTTGTGTATCGGCCCTTTGTGTCCACCTGTCTGTCCTGCTGTGGCTCTGTGTCCATCCCACATCACTTGGGTGAAGGAGACGTGATGGCTGCAGGTGCAGGGATGGAGCACAAACCCTGCATTCCACAGCTACCACGGGTACCGCAGCCCCCAGCTGGGTTGGATCCCCATGGGGTGCCCAAGGGGAGTCCCAGCATCCAGCCCCACGGATCCACGGCTGCTGAGGGGTCAAAACGCTGCTGGGAAGCCCCGTGGTATGGCAGAACCATCAGCTAGCGCGGGGGGAGCAGGAGCAGGACCACTACTGGCACAAAGCCACAGCAAACCCGGGGAATGCTGCAAATGAATAGCCCCGCGTAGCAAACCGAGGTAGCGTTCTCCTTTGTTCTTTGCGTTTTTATGTTAATTTTAAATCAAGCATGAGCCCTATCTACTGGATTTTACCTTTCTAATGGTAATTAACAGGGACTGGAGCTCTCGGGGGTGTTGTCAGCTGCTCGTTCCTGTACGTTGGCTCATGTTAGAATCTGCCACGCGCTCCCGGCGGAAGGCAGCAGCCGGCACCGGGCTTTCGCAGCGTCCCGCAGCGTTCCGCGCTCCTTGCCGGGCTGCTGCCCCGGGATGCCCGGCCGGGTGGCACCGAGGGGCTGCTGCTGAGGCTGGAGGCGAGCAGGGCTTTGCTGGCACGGGGATGCACTGCCGCCTATGGTAAGACAGCGATGGGGCCTCGGTGGGCGCAGTTTTGCGGTGCCCTTGGTGTGCTGTGGTTCTCACCCAGGTGTGCGGAGGCTGGGGGTGTGAGAAGTGGGGGGAGCAGAAGGATCCTCGCCCTGCTTTGGTAGCATGGATGCAGAGCCTGTTTTGGGGGCTGGGACCTTCTTCTCACCCCCAAACCATCTCAAAGCTGGGAGAAGGGCTGGCGGGGGGGACAGGTGCCGTGCCACGGTACTGCCTGGGGTGGAAGGGCAGAAAGTGACGCAGCAGCTGTGCTGGGCGGGTTTTCAAGGCTTCATTTTGGGGTTGCTTGGCAGCGTCGGGGATTCTCCCGTGGTCTGAAAGGTGGAGATGCCGGTGCTCGGAGGTCGGCACTGCCCCCGCTCCTCCTGCAGCCCTGTGCTGTGTTGCTTCCCGGCGAATGACACGGAGCTTGCGAAAGCATCTGCCTCCCCAGAGGCTCTGAAGCAAAGCCAGGAGCAAACAGATTGAGAGCTGCCTAAGCGACGTATTTTTAAAACCTTCCCTTCTTGCTCAGAAATATAAGAAACGAGCCCGAGCCTAGCCTGCAAAAAGATACGCGTGGTGCTTCAGAATGCTTGCTGTGATCAAAGGGGCGACAAGCAGAGAGCAGGGAGTAACTGTGTGTGCTGCCCAGCACTGCCTTCCTCCAGCAGCACTTGGTGGGTTTGGTCACTCTCACACTGTTGCATCCCACATGAGATGCGATGGGAGGGGCTGGCAGCTCCCGGAGCTGCCTTGGTGCTGGCTGTGCACCGCTGACAGCGTGGGTATTCTGCAGGATTAGAAACAGTAGATATTAATGCCATGAATACAGTCCAGCACGATCTGATGTTTCGGTGCCATTATCCTACCTTGGTTTCACTTCTCTGTGAGGAGAACTTTCACTGTGCTGCTGCTCATCCAGGTTCAAGCATCAGAAGGTGCCTGGTTAGTGCAGCTCTGTGGCGGTGTAACAAGAAACCCCCGTTTGTCTCAAAGCAGCAGAAGAAGCTTCACCTTACAGATACCGGCAACAAAGCTATAAGGAAAAGTGAGACAGTACAGCAGAGCACCTTGCTGGCTGTAGCACCTAGCTCGTCTGAAGCCACAATGGTGTGCGTTAGGTCAGTGTGCACTGGTGTGCATTGGTTCTGGCCAAGCCTTGCTGCTCGCTCTGCTGGCACATGGGCCTTCACAAAGCCCTCAGGTAGAATCTTGCATTGCGTATCAAAGCACAGAGTGTGCATGACTGCCATGGGCTGGTTCTAGCCACGGGTGGCAGCCCGGCAGCAACGCGTCCTGCTGGGGTGGTTCAGTGAGGGTTTGTCCCATCAACCCTAGTGCTGCCGTGGAAGGAGAGCTGCTGGGGCTCCTGCAGGGTGCTCGTCATGGGCGAGGAGCTGGGCATGGGCACAAGGCATGGGCACAGCTGGGGGAGAAAGAGGGTCCCCCCAGTGGGCCTCTGGCTGGCACACGTGAGCTGCCTGTCCCCAGTGCCCCGAGCTGCGAGCGTGGAACAGCTAATGCATGTGGAGGTCTCTTCTCATCTTCACTTGCTATTTTTTCCCGGAGAAAATAAATGTTTTAAGCCAAGTTTTTCACGGTGTCTGTCCTAGATCATGGATGAGAAAGGTTATCTGTGAATAATGCAGGAATGCCTCCCCTGTTGAAGGGAATGAAACTAGAGAAGCCTCATAAAGAGAAGTCCAGCAGAAATAATTAAACCAAAGAGAACGTTGTATTGTTAAGCATGTACTGAGCATGAAGTTACTCAGAAACCAAACAAAGAAATCATGATTAATTTGTTACCCAGGGGCAGAGAGGTGCTGGAACTGCTGCTCAGCAGGGTGGGTGCACCGCTCCTGGAGGGACCAGAGGCCATGGATGGGGTCCTGGGCTATGGGAGGTGTCCCTGCGCCAAGAGTTGGGACTGAGTGGGCTTTAAGGTCCCTCCAACCCAGCCATGCTGTGATTCTGTGACTCCGTGATGCTGTGATGCCTTGGGGCTGTTGGGGTGCTGGGGCGGTGTGATGTCAAAACATGTCACACTCAGCTCACTGATGTTGCCGGCTTTTTGGGATCTCAGCCTGGTGGCAGTGCATTTAGTCTCCCAGGTTCATCACAGCTCTTGCAGTTCCTTTAGGAAATACTGAAATTTGTTTATCTCTAACCAGCTAATGATTTCCTCAGCCAGAAAGCTGCCTTTTAGCCCCGTGCCACACAGCATTAGGGCATCCAATGGCACAGCCCTGTTGTCCCAGGCAACTGTTGGGTTTTCCCACANCCGCGGTGGGCGGTGGGCACGGCCCCGGTGCCTCTCGGACCCCATCGCTTTGCGCTGTGGGTTTCGTAGCCATCCCCCAAAGCTGCCGACAGCGAGCTTGGCACGGCTCCTGGAAAATTCCGTGCCCTTGGCAGCTGCTGCACCTCGCTCCCGAAGCGTCGGGGGGACGTGGCGAGGCGCAGCGGTGTCTCCGAGGCACCTTTCGGTACCGTTCCAGAAAGCGTTTCCCATTCCCGTGTGGCTCCGACGCGACCGTCCGTCCCCTCCGCACAATCCCGCTGTTGGTGGGAGGACGGCGGTGCTGGAAGTTCCAGCGGGGACCTCGGGACAATGGGAGCGAGCTCGGAGCCGCTCTCGGGGGGATCGGGGACCCCGCGGGCGCGCAGCTGCAGGCACAGCGTGCTCCACGGGAACGCCGGGCTGGGGAAGGGCGATGGCGGTGGTGGAAGCGCTGCTGGAAGTTCTCGATTGCGGGGAAATCGAGATGATGGGTGTCTGGGCATTTCAGAACGCTCCGACTCCGTCCAAACCCTTTGGTTTTGCTTCCATGCATCTGCGAATTTCGGCTAAACCCCAGCCACGTGCACCCTTGGTTTAACCTCGGGTGCTCTGAGTAAAGACCGCCGTTAGGACTGGGTGAGATACGAAGCGTTTCCCTCACCGGCGCCTTCGCCCTGCTCAGGGCGTGCAGGGCTGCTCGCCATGGCAACCCGCGCATCGCTCCGGAGCGGGGCTGGAAGGCACGGCCTGCCGCATGGAGCGCCGCTGCCGCCTCGGCTCTGAGCCGCGCGCTGTGCGGGGATCGGCCGCTGGCCGCGCGTTTGTCTGTTCGCACAGTCCGGTGACCAAAGCTTTCCTCATTTTCCAATAGTTTGTGCTTCAAAGACTGCGTTAATTCAGTGGCATTGCAATGAAATATTTCGATGAGCTACGCTGGCTTGGTGTCCCCATGAACTTGAATCCTTGCAGGTGATTGATGTGTACTGCTGCTTTTCAGTATTTTTTTCTCTTTAGGGAAGCTTTTCTGACTGTTTTTGTTTTTGTTTTTCAATGGACACTACAAAGAACAGTGGCTGTGTTTGAAGCCAGCTCCTGCAGCTCCTGGGGCAGAGGTGTCCAAATGGCCACAGCCGGGGCTGCTGTGTGGCTGCTGGCTGTGTGTGCGCCGCGTTGCAGGCGATGCCCCGAGGAGGACTGTGAGAGCTCCTGGGCGAAGGCCTGGACCCCTGGTCCTGTGGGGACTTGGAAATGCTCCTCAACCACTGAGTAAAAAATGGTTACCAGCAGCAGTTGCTTACCTAGTGGGGTTTGAATGGAAGGCTGGCCGTTATAGGATGGGAATTGATGACCTCATGCTGTGCCAGGGGTGGGTCGGCTTGGATATATGGAGAAATCTCTTCTCCAAAGAGCGCTCAGCACTGCACAGCTGCCCAAGGATGGGGGGGGTCACATCCTCGGGGGCGTTCAGAGCTGTGGGGATGTGGCGCTGAGGGACGTGGGCATGGGGGGTGGGCTGGAATGGGCTTGGGGATCTTTGTGGGCTTTTCCAACCTCAATGACTCTACGGTTCTATGGCTATCCCTGGAATATTTCATGCTGTTAAAGTCACAAAGCTTCAGATTAATGAGCGATGAGTACCCCCCAAGGTATTTGCATCTGTGCAGAGCTGCACTGCTCTCAGACTTACCAGCAATGCACCACGCAGCAGAGCAGGGGACTTCCCCACAAACCCAGAGAATGGAGGATGAGGGCATTGCAGCTGTGTGGGGCAGCCCAGAGCTGTGTGGGGCAGCCCCAGGGGGTGGCGATGCGCCCAGCAATAAGGAGCAGGGCTGCGTCGGCCCCATCCAGGCATCCACGGCAACAGCAGCGGGATGGGGACTGTCCCATGTGCAGCTTCATCAGTAGCCATGGGAGATGTGAGCCGAGCACCCAAGTGCTGTACCAAGCCCTATTTAAGGATTTGCAAGAGCCACCGTGTGTCTTTGGGTTTCATCTCAGCTCTCTCTAATTTTAGCATGGTTTCCGTAGGCTTTAATTTGCCGGCGCGGCAGATTGCATCAAATCCTAGCACAAGTCCTTCAGAACTGTGAGCTTCTTGTCAGAGCTTGCTTTTATTTATTTGATTTTTTTCTTTTTTCCCAGGGATTGCAGCAGTTTGTTGATAGCAAATAAATCCTACGTGTTCTGCTGTGCATCTCCATGGGCAGATACCTGCCTCGGAGCAGATAGAAAGCAATATTCAGCTATGGGAGCTCTGGCTTAGCGGAGGGAAATGCTGTTTTCTTCCAAATGTTTTGCTGGGGGAGAAGAAATGGAAATGAGAACTGGTGCAAAGAAACCTAAGAATGTGAATTTGTTGCTTGAACAGCACAGGAGATGGGGTGATGGGCAGAAAGAACCATGCTGTGTGCTATCTGGATGGGGTGCAGTGGTACAGGTTATTCAGGTGCACTGCCTGGCTGCTCCTTCAATGATGTGCTTGGGATGCAAAGATGTGCTCATGAGACCTTTCGTACCTCCCTTATTGCTGAAGTTGGTTGGTGGTGAGGTATGGAATGCTCTATAAATAGAGCAGTCAATAGCGATAGGTTGCAGGTCCTTCCCTCCTTCCTTCCCTCCTTCCTTCCCTCCTTCCTTCCCTCCTTCCTTCCCTCCTTCCTTCCCTCCTTCCTTCCCTCCTTCCTTCCCTCCTNCCCATCCCATCCCATCCCATCCCATCCCATCCCATCCCATCCCAATGGAGGGGTTCTGCTCCAGAGCCAGAACCTTTCTCAGCATGTCATGGCATGCAACATCAACTCCCCTTAGCCCTTATTTACAGTACCAATGGAAAAGAAGGGACTGATCCCCCTCAGCCCCTTTTTGGAGCTGTAGTTGGTTCCAGCCCCAGGACTGGCTGAGACACCGGCAGCAGCCAAACTGAAGAGGTGGCACCAGGGCCCCTCCCAGGCTGACTGTTTCTAGGCATTGTCCTGGTCTCTTCCTGGGGTGGTTGAGACATCAGCCAAAGGGACACCTGACTCTTCCCCTGCTGAATTGTCTCCTGGGCTGTTGTCCAGGCTTGTCCCTTACACGGGGACACAGTGGGTGCTGCACGGTGGGCCTGCTCCTGACCTTCAGCAGCACAAACCTCCGTGCTGGTACTGGCCGTGGAGATGTCAGTTAAATAGAGTGAGAGCACTTGGCTTGGTAGCGATACTGGGGTCTGGGCTGTGTGCTATGCCATTCTCTTTGGGAGAGCTTTTTGGGAGGAGGTTGTGTTACATCCATTTTAAATCTGGGTATGGTGAATATCCTACCCTGATCTAGTGAACTGAATGGGCTTTACTGTCCCTTCCAACCCAGTCATTCTGTGATTCCCTGCTCCCACCTGCTATGACCCCAGAGTCTCTGCAGTACACTGGTTATCTCTTCCAAGGTTATCAGCATAGAACCACAGAACCGTTTGAGTTGGAGGACACCTTTGAAGGCCGTCTGGTCCCACTCACCCGCAATGAACAGGGACACCCACAGCTCCAGCAGGTGCTCAGAGCCCCCATCCCTGACCTTGGGTGTCTGCTGGGATGGGGCGCCCACTGCTTCCCCTTGTCCTATCACACAGACCTGCTCAAGAGCCTGTCCCGATCATTCTTACAGCCCCTTTAGATACTGAAAGGCCACTCTCAGCTCTCCCTGGAGCCTTCTCCAACTGCACAGCCCCAGCTCTCAGCCTGTACTCATAGGAGTTCTGTTCCATCCCTGGGAGCATGTTTGTCCTCTGGATGCACTCCAACAGCTCCACTTCTCTCCTGTACTGAGGACTCCACATCCGGACACAGAGCTCCGAGTGAGGTGTCAGAGTGCAGAGCAGAGGGGCAGGATCACCTCCCTCACCCTGCTGACCACTCTGCTTCTGGTGCAGCCCAGAGCACAGTTGGCTTTCTGGGCTGCGAGGGCGCATAGGCATAACATCCCACTTCTTTGTTGAAGATATTAAGCTGAGTGGAAAGGCCTGAGAATCTGACCTGCAAAGCAAGGTGTTCAAAGCCAAAGCTAAAATCACCACCTCCTGATGGCTGCTGCCATTGTTCCACGGGGATAATGGGAACAGGGGCAGCTCGTGGTGGGGATGGGGAGCTCTGATTCATAATTTGTCAGCCCACAATGTTTACAGTGCTTAGGGTGGGAAAAATACCTGTTCACAGAACGGATCCTCAGTAGGCTTTGCTTTCTACTTACTGCTATTGCTTAGTAACAGCTCTATTTTTAAATGCTAAGAGGGTATTAGACAAAAAAAAAGAAGAATGTGCTGAAAGTTCCCTCCATCTCCAGCCTTGCTGGCATTAAACGCTGTGAGCTGCAGGTGCTGGGCTGTGACTGCCCCGTGGTCACAGAGCAGGGGCTGAGCTGGGGCAGAAATGGATAAAAAATCAGCAAAAGCTGTGCCCCCATCTGAGAGCTCCCAGCACTGTGACACAAGTGGGTGGCACCGTTCTGCTTTCTTTCCTCACCTGCAACTCACTGACATCTTTAGGGGACATAAATGTGCAGGGCCAGCGAGAACACAGCGCTGCTGAAGAGCTGGGGTTTCTGCTAACAAGTCTCTAAAGACCTTTGCCATCATCACCTGCTGCTGTGGTTTTTGTAATTGTATTTGTATATTCTCCTCATTTAAGGGATGAGGTTCGTGGTATTAAATACGTGCAAAAAATCAATGGTTGGTTACATATGAAAGTAAGGCTGAGAGGTTTGGTAACTGCAAAGCCACTCTGTGTGTCTTTGTGAGCATCGCTGCTACTGCAGAACGGCTCCAGTAAGGCAGCATCAAAGCAGGGCAGCATGGTTTTAATCACTAATTTGGGGTGCAAGTGTCTGGAGGGGCCGGAGGGCATGAGGCAGGGCACAAGTGATGAGTGTGCGCTGGTGCTGCAGTGCCTGCAGCATGCTCTGACACACTGCTGCAGGAAGCAGCTGCTGCAGCACAGGAGGGAGCCAGGCTCGCTTCTCTGGCTCCATGTGCACCCTGATGGAGGCACAGCAGGGATGTGGCGGCCTCAGCTGTGCCCGTGGACATGGTGTGCATGTGGGAACCTCAGTGGCACGGCCATGCTGCATTCCTTGCATTAGCAGTGGAGCTGGGAGTGACTTTCATCTGCTGCTCACACGGGTGGCTCTGGCAGGGAAGGTCCTGCATGAATTGTGGCAAAATTGGATGAAATGATGGATTGGAAAGGCAGCCCGAATGAGGATTGGGGAAAACGTTTGAAGATTTTGTACTGGATCCACCTGTAGAGCTCAGCTCTCCCCAGGTGGGATTAAAGCAGGGCAGATGGGCACGGCCAGGATACCAGCACAGGGATGTGTGGGGGGGGGAAGGGACAGGGCAGCTCTTGGCTTCGTGTCTCCAGCCCAGCCCCATTCACCCTGCATGCACACAGGTTTGCTTTGTGCCTTACCTGTTACAATGTCATTTCTACCTTTCTTTTGTAGAATCATACAGTTGTTTGATTTGGAAGGGACATTTAGAAGTCCCTTTAGTCCAACTGGTCCAACTCTCCTATTGACCTGTTTTGGTGCAATTTGACCTATTTTGTGCAGACATCCCTGCAGCACGGCACAGCGGTGCAGACACCCAACGTCATTCCAGCCCAACAGCCAACCACAGCTTGGCCCTCAGCACTCCTCACCCCTCTGTCACTTTGCCCATTGTTATTCTCCAAGGACTAAGAGACCTCGGAGGTCTCAGAGACTTTTTCTTCAACGTCAGAAAGCAGATGAGCCCCGTCTGCCTGCTGGGTGCACTCGTGCACTGACATGATGAGGGGATGGTGGTGATGGTGGCAGGGATGGTGGCGGTGGCAGTGACGGCAGTATTGGCGGTGGTGATGATGGTGACGATGGCAGTGGTGGGATCAGTGGTGCTGCTGACGGCAGTGACAGTGGCATGTTGGTGGCAGTGACGGTGGCAGTGACACGCTGATCTCTGGCCCAGGCAGGGCCCCTCCTGCCCCGCCACACTCCCAGCCCTGCTGTTTTCCCAAGACTCCCCCGAAGCTCTGCAGAGGACAGCTCCTGTGCCAGCAGCTACTGGTGCTTTGCCAGAAACCACTCTCACTCTCTGCCCGGTCCCTGCCCCCTTGGCAGCACCACAGTCACCGTCCCATAGCCCACCGGCCTCTGCCAGCCTTGCTTTGCTTGCAGGGTTACCTAAAATGCAGCCTCAATCCATACCACCACGGCATACAACTCACCTGCTCTTCTCAGTCTTAAAATTAAAGCCTCCAGAAATGGAGACTGATGATTCTGGGAGTGTGGAAAAGGATGCTCAAGGGGACTTGGCACAACCAGAGGGAAAAAGTAGCTTGGGAATTCTGCAGGGGAGGTTTGCAAAGCTGTGCAGTGCTGTCACTTATTAGATGTAGCGAGTTGTGCCATGAGTAACTGCTGCTTCTCTATGTATTTCAGGCTCTTTAGAAATGAGAAGAAATAATCTCATTTCAGTGTTATCAGTCTTAGGCCCGTGGTGGTGACACTGGTGAGGCCAGGTCTGCGGGATCCGCACAAGGAGCACGTACACATTTTAGTTAAATCTGCTGAAGGAATGCAATTTTAACACTTGAATTTGCCAGAAATATGAATGAAAAGAAACATCAAAGGCAGCTTCTCTTCTTTGATATACTTCCATGGAAGGAATGTTTTATCCCACCCTCCTGCTCAGGGCTGGCAGCCCCAGGGTGCTGCAGGCAGGGCTCGGCTGGTGCCCTCCGGCCAGCAGGGCTGGATGGGGAGATGCTAACAGTGGAGACTCCTCCCAGATCCCTGCTGAAGTCAAACCGTTCCACACCCGCTGCTAAAAGCAAGAGGTGCAGGCAGGCAGAGCTTTCCCAGATCAGGTCCCATCGTGGTGGTAACANCTGGGCAGGGCTGGCTGCAGCTGATCCACCTGCACAGTCCAGAGGTCTGGGAGCATCTCGGGCTTGGGGCTGGTTTCAAATTCTTTCATTGCTCCATTTTCTACTTGAATAGAAATTCCTCTGTGAGGCCTTGGTTCACTGAAAGTGCCAGCTCTTGTGCTGGGTGATATCCTCTCTTTCCTCTGTCAGTGACTGCTGTGAGAAGGGGCTTGGGCATAAACCTGGTCCCTGGGACATGGAGCAGCAGCCTCAGCTGCCATTGATCAGTTGAGCGTTCAGGGCTTAAGCTTCATCTGTCACACATGAGACTTAGTGGGAAAAGTACAGATGTTTCCTCAGCTTCTCTGGATGTTGCTTTCAGTTCCATGCATTCCCTGTCTCTACTGGCACTGCCTTTGTCCTGAAGTGCTGTTCCCACAGCTGGGTTGGTAGAATGCAGAGCTCCCTGGGAGCGTAAGATGCTCACAGCTCTTCCAGGCTTTTAGGCAATGTTCACTTCTTTCAGAAGCAGAAAATTAAGGCAGAAGAAAACAGGCAATTGGATTTGAGCAAGGAGCAGCAAACCAGGCTGGCCTGGAGAGTGACAGCTCCTGTCAAAGGAGGAGAACCTCTGCCCTGATGTCGTTCCTTTCCCCGTCTTCAGGCATAACTCACTGTGCGTCCTGTCCAAGCCCACCGCCTGTTCATCACCAGAGGTGGTGAAAAGGCACAAGATAACACTCCAGTACGTGCTTTTTCTTACCTTTGTCTGACTGTCCTTTCCAATCTGACTTGCAAAGAGTGCACAAAGAAAAAAAAAATGAGTAAGGAGGGGAAGTGAGCAGGGGGAGCTGGCAGCAGCCAGAAGGGGATTGTAGCTGCACGTCGGTCACAGGTTGGGGCCCCTCCAAGAAGAGCACTGCTCAATGCTGGCACACAAGTGCAATATTCAGTGCTGTCTGAAATTGATCCCCAGGTGTGAGACCCAGCTCTGGTCTGCAGGCAGAGCGGTGGGACCAGGAGCTGCAGAGCAGGGGCTGAGCTCCATCCCTTGCCTGGTCTCTCCGCCAGGCCGCTGGCTGGGCAGGCTGTGAGCACAGAGCGCTCAGTGGGAGATGGAAATGTTGGAGACGTGGCTGAGGGGCTCTGGGGCTGAGCATTGTGCATGTTGTCCCTGCAGCACGGCACAGCGGTGCAGACACCCAACGTCATTCCAGCCCAACAGCCAACCACAGCTTGGCCCTCAGCACTCCTCACCCCTCTGTCACTTTGCCCATTGTTATTCTCCAAGGACTAAGAGACCTCGGAGGTCTCAGAGACTTTTTCTTCAACGTCAGAAAGCAGATGAGCCCCGTCTGCCTGCTGGGTGCACTCGTGCACTGACATGATGAGGGGATGGTGGTGATGGTGGCAGGGATGGTGGCGGTGGCAGTGACGGCAGTATTGGCGGTGGTGATGATGGTGACGATGGCAGTGGTGGGATCAGTGGTGCTGCTGACGGCAGTGACAGTGGCATGTTGGTGGCAGTGACGGTGGCAGTGACACGCTGATCTCTGGCCCAGGCAGGGCCCCTCCTGCCCCGCCACACTCCCAGCCCTGCTGTTTTCCCAAGACTCCCCCGAAGCTCTGCAGAGGACAGCTCCTGTGCCAGCAGCTACTGGTGCTTTGCCAGAAACCACTCTCACTCTCTGCCCGGTCCCTGCCCCCTTGGCAGCACCACAGTCACCGTCCCATAGCCCACCGGCCTCTGCCAGCCTTGCTTTGCTTGCAGGGTTACCTAAAATGCAGCCTCAATCCATACCACCACGGCATACAACTCACCTGCTCTTCTCAGTCTTAAAATTAAAGCCTCCAGAAATGGAGACTGATGATTCTGGGAGTGTGGAAAAGGATGCTCAAGGGGACTTGGCACAACCAGAGGGAAAAAGTAGCTTGGGAATTCTGCAGGGGAGGTTTGCAAAGCTGTGCAGTGCTGTCAATTATTAGATGTAACGAGTTGTGCCATGAGTAACTGCTGCTTCTCTATGTATTTCAGGCTCTTTAGAAATGAGAAGAAATAATCTCATTTCAGTGTTATCAGTCTTAGGCCCGTGGTGGTGACACTGGTGAGGCCAGGTCTGCGGGATCCGCACAAGGAGCACGTACACATTTTAGTTAAATCTGCTGAAGGAATGCAATTTTAACACTTGAATTTGCCAGAAATATGAATGAAAAGAAACATCAAAGGCAGCTTCTCTTCTTTGATATACTTCCATGGAAGGAATGTTTTATCCCACCCTCCTGCTCAGGGCTGGCAGCCCCAGGGTGCTGCAGGCAGGGCTCGGCTGGTGCCCTCCGGCCAGCAGGGCTGGATGGGGAGATGCTAACAGTGGAGACTCCTCCCAGATCCCTGCTGAAGTCAAACCGTTCCACACCCGCTGCTAAAAGCAAGAGGTGCAGGCAGGCAGAGCTTTCCCAGATCAGGTCCCANAGCGCTGAGATGCCTACCTGCACGAGCACGTCGGCTCCCCCCCTTCCTTCCCTCCTTCCTTCCCTCCTTCCTTCCCTCCTTCCTTCCCTCCTTCCTTCCCTCCTTCCTTCCCTCTTCACTACAGGATCCCTCGGATCTCTCAGTCCCTCCTTCTTGCTCCTCCCGTGTCACTTTGTCCTCAAATATTAAAAACCCCATTCTGACACCATTTGTTTTGCTCCCAGCACCAAGCTGCCATCTTCCCATGGCTGATCTCTGTGGGACCACCAGGGGCTGCCCTCTCTCCCTATGGGCTCTTGGCCAGACGTGCAGGGTGCAGCCCAGCGCCTTCCCCTTGGTGTCCCCATGCCTCCACTGGAGGTGTGCTCTGCGTGGTGACCAGGTGCCCTCAGCTTAGCTTTGCCTTGGCTGTGAGCTCTGCTGATCCATGGTACGTGTGTCAGGCATCCCCACCTCCTGGCACACTGAAGCCTTAGCTGTTGTTACAATAAAAATTCTGAAATTTCAAAGCCTGAGTACTAAATTGGTAGCTTTCAGCAGTTCTCTAATTATGTGAGACATTTTTCATGCTTAACAAATGGTTCTTATTCTTGCCAGCACTTCAACCTGGTGTTCTAGGACTTGTGGGTGTCAGGGAACAGAACATATTTCTGTGTCTGTGAATATGATCCCACACGTTGTCTTAAGTGGGAAAATGTTCACAGCCCTTATATGGTGAGGGAATTTTTTCTGAGCCCATCAGTGCCTTCTCCTGCAACAGCAATGCAGTTCTGTCCTCAGTGCCGTGCAGGCTGGGTGCTGCTGGTGAACTCGAGATACCAAGTGTCCTTCCTGGCAAAAATATCTTCCTGGAACCATGGAATGGCCTGGATCTGATGAGGCCTTAAAGATCATTCAGGTCCAACAACCTGCCTTGGGCATCGGGCTGCCCAGGGCCCCATCCAGCCTGGTTTTGAACGCCTCCAGGGATGGGGCAGTCCACTGTGTCTCGTGGTGTAACCTGCTCTGTAGTCTTGCAGCCCACACAGGAAGTGTTGTTAGGGTTGGATGGTGCTTCCCGACCCAATAGAGAAGGACCTGAGGGCAGGAGGGTGCAGCACGTGTTCACCTGGCACTGTGTGTCCCACTGTGCTCATCCTGGTGCTGGGATGTGGGAGTGACAGCACGGTGATGCACGTCTGGGCTGTGCTGGGGGTCTGTTGCCTTGTGTCTCTACAATCAGTCCGAGTGCCATGGGATGTTCTGCATGGGTGCTGCAGGCAGAATGGTGACAAACTCAAGCAAAAGAGAAAGAAGGGATGAAGAGCTCTTCAGGAAGGTGGAAGAACAGAGTTATCTTCAAAAGGATTTGGGGCTGAAACACTCATCTTTGCTTTCTGCATTCCCACTCGGTGGTGAAACATCCCCCAAGAGGTTGTTTGAAGTGAAGGCTTTGTGATGGTCGTGGCTATAGGGAGGAGTTGGCTTCACCCCAGCTGGCTGCAGTGCTGGGTGAGAAGGAAGGGCATGGCCCACATGGATCCGTGGGGTCTGCAGCTCCGCATCCTCACAGCGCCCTATGGACAGCCCATGGGGCCACCCCTTCCCAAAGGCTCCTTGGGTCTGGGTGCCACAGACGTGCCACGGGGGATGGATGGATGGATGGATGGACGCATCTGTTGTCTCGTGGATGAAAGCAGTTGTGATCCTGTGTGCAGTCTCTGCAGTGCAGAGGCAGTTCGGGTCAGTGTCAGTAACGTTCCAAGGTTCAGCAGTTTCTTCACAGAGCTTCACCAGAGCAAAACTGGCTTTTGTGCTGAGGATGGGCTTTACGTATCGAAGCGAGTGGGTCGGGGATGCCATCAGTCTGCAGTTTCTGGGCCCTTCTTGGTGTGACAGCTGGCAGGTCCATCTCCTGCCTTCTGCCTGGAAGGAGCCATGGGAACTGCGAGATGGAACTTACTGCTGATGTTTTCAAACAGCAGTTTTTCCCGGGTACTTAACAGAGTAACAATGTGTAGGAGAGGTGCGAGCAAATGGATAGTTGTATTTGTGGCCACATGCTGATAGGGGTGAGCTATCCACCACGGCTGTGCTTTGCGAACCAAGTGCAGGACGTCTGCTCCATTCTCCTTGGTGGAGAAGTGCCACGAGGCGTGCTGGGCCTGGCCCCAGGCAGGGCTCACTGCGTGTGCTGCCCTGGTGGGAGCCGTGCAGCTGAGAGCAGCAAGGTCCAACGTGCAGCTCCCGTCCCCTTTCCCTTTCCTGCCCCTCTCCAATGTGCACGTATTTGCAACAACTTCCCTTAGTGCCTTCAAACATGGTTTCCTTTATTCATTATTCAGGGGCTGCAGAAGCTGCTGCAGTATTTTTCAAAGTGCTGGAGAATATTTTGTGCAGGAAAGCCACATTTCAGGATTCCTGCAGAAGTGTGTGTGAAAGGCATGCTAAGAAACGAGCGCTGAGATGCCTACCTGCACGAGCACGTCGGCTCACACGTCCGTGCTCACAAACCCACTCCCAGTGGGTATTTCTGTGCGCTCTGCAGGGCTGGCTGCTGTGTGAGCCTTCATCCTGCCAGGGAAAGGCACTCTGTAATGGCACGTCATTAACACTCTGCTGAGTGATCATTTCCATTTATAACGGCTATGATATGTTAACTTTGACAAGTTAAGAATTAAGGCAGTGGAAGTGCCCACTGCAGCAAAGGGCTGCTGGCACTCCTCAGTCACGGCTGCTATTTTTGAGCGGGCAGACTTAGCACAAAGAGGTGCAGTGCAAAGAGTCGTGTCCCATTTAGCCCTCGTCTGAGACATCTTACTTTTGGAAGTCTCTCTTTGTATTTCTTGATTAATTATCCATGGAAGGATGGAAAAATATTTGGATTCTCCTTTGCTTCCGCCCTGCTCCCTCCCCAGTCCTTCAGTGTAAGTGCAAATGGCAACGAGGGCTTCCAGCACAGGTGGGAGCCTGCCCTGCCTGTGCAGCCCGCGCCATGCGGTAATCACAGCGCTGCTGAATTTACGGCCAATCTGCAGCGCATGGAGCCAAATGGGATTGCACTGCTTGGAGCCAGGCTTGGCTCTGCTCCACTGCCGCCTTTAGGAATGCTGATGCCTTGTTCAGAGTATGGCAGGTTAGCGTGCTCCTGGGGTTTCTTTGTTGTCTTATGTGGTGATGTTTTGGTAGGCTCTGCTGTTTGCTGTTGTGTTTTGACCACTTTCAATACTGCAGACCGTCTGTTAGCAGAAGGGCTCCTCTGTGGCCGTCCTCCCCACCGCTGCCAGCCTGGCTCTGCCTGGAGCTGCCTTACCTGGGGAGTGGTGTGAGCAGGGGCTGGAGCTGTGCGGGACTTGCACCTTCTTCTGTGTGAACTCCGAGCCTAACCCCTGCCCTGTGGCTTTGGTAGATCTGCGCCGTGTTCCTTCCCTCTGCTGTGACCCACTTAGTTGCTCCTCGCTTGGAAGTGATTCTCTTGCCCGTCCTTTTAGCCCTATTTTGAGCATTTTCCTTATCTAGGGTGTCCTTTCCTTTTACTTCAATGAAGGGATCATTTTTCATAACTTTAGAATAGCTCTGGGAAACCTGAAAGAGAAATAAAGTGTGTCCTTGCTGAAATATTCTGCATATTTCTGGCCCATTAGTCTGAATGTTCTGACTTTGTCAGCATGGGGTGAGCGGCATGAAAAACACAGAGCTGGTATTAATAGAAATATCAGATTAGGAGAGCACGTCGAGTTTGTTCTTGGTAAGAAATGCACACCTGAGGCGTGGTGCCCTTTGAGAGGGAAGTTGGTGGCTGACAAGAAAGTAAAAAGAGGAATCGATGTCTTTATAATGAGCCGATAAGTCTGAATGTTAAATCATCTCAAGGAGCCGCCTCAGCCTTCAGCCAGGCTCTCCCTCGCTCTGCCTTCCAGCAGGGAACTTGCTGCTGCCTTTTGTCAGGGTGCAGGAAAGATGCCTCAGCGCTGAGTACAAAAGCTGTGCCCGGCCCTTGTCTCCAGCACAGCCCGCGTGCGTTTCTGTGTATAAATGCATACGAGTACGTAGAATATAGAGGATATCCATAAACATCTGAATTCACCTTGATTGTAGAGATCGCTCCGTGATTATCTTCCGTTCCAACAACCGTACCTGGGCTCCTTTAAGCAGCAGGCAGAACGCAGAGCAGCGAGGAGCTGCTGGGCTTTTCAATACCTTCCAGCACGTGGCAGCGCCAGGGCTCCATTTGCCCCTCCTCTGGGCGCTGGTTCCCTCTGACAGCGGCGTGCCGGAACAGATGGACCTGCGAATGGGGCGGGCAGCTCACACCGAGGGCTGCATGCGCTCACCCAGCTCGGGCTGCGGGCGGTGCGTGGAGCCTGTGCCGCCGCGGGGCAGCGCGCAACGAACGGCGCAGCAAAGGCAGCTGGGAGCTGCGCTCCTCCGGGCAGCAGGGAGTTGGTGCTCCTTGTCACTGCAGAGGAGACGTTAAGCAGTGCTTGTGGGTCTTCTGGGGCTGCATCCAGGCGTGTGGCTCTTTGCGTGGTGCCGATGAGTTCCTTGTTTTTCTTCCAGGTTTAGTCACAATTTCTGCATCGTCTGATCGTTTTTAGAGGAAGCAGTGCTGGAGGTAGGGAGGACGTTTTTTCTCAGGCCAGCCAGCACAAATGCATAAGCAGATCTTCCCGGGTCTTCTCCTGAGCTGCTCTTTGGTTCCTTGGTCTTGTGGAGACTGTTGCACATCAGCCACATGTCAGGCCCTCAGCAGATTTTTTCTGGATAGTAATTGCTCCCTGATAACTGTTCTCTTCTGGAGACAATGAGGACAAGGTGGGAAGAGGCAGTTCTCTGCCCGAGGGACTCTGCTGCTCTCCCATTTTGAAACCATCCCACCAGGCTCGAGCTTTCTCCCACCCTCCTGAAAATCCAGGTGCATTTGACTGAGATGTGTGAAAGGGTGCAGCCCCTCCTGCAACGGGGCGGGGGGAGCCCCACGCCCATGGATAGGGATGGGTGAGGGACAGGCTTGGATTCCATAGGAGCACAGAGAGCCCTACGGGGGGTCTGGCTGGCTCAGTATATCAACATTTACATGTTCTTTGAACAAGGATGAGGAAGCTGAGAGCTCTGTGCTCTCTTTTTCCTTTGCTCTGGCTCCCGTGCCTCCCTCCACTGTGTGTTCATAGCTGAGAGCCGGCGGTGCCGTGCCCTGTGCTGGGGGCAGAGGGGCCTCTGGGGCTGCAGGAGCCCGCTGTGTCCCACGGCGCTGTGCCAGGGGGCGCTTGGAAGCCGGGTGCTGGGAAAGGCTGTGGATGCTGGGGCAATTTCCCTTGTTTTCAGACGTGAGCTGTGATTTAGTATGATGACTTGTTTCCTAATAAATTGTGCGGAGCTCATCTCAGCATCAAAGCACGTTAAGCTTTTTGCTCTGATGTCCATTATACAGGCTAATTTAATTCATTTTAGGAGGGAGTTTGTGACCAGATGCACGAGACGTGGCTCCAAGGTATCATGGAGCTTGTCTTGCTCTCTGGATTTACCGAGAAGGTCAAATCCTGTTTGTTTCTCATCCTCAGCCCCCCTGGGGGGGTTGGACTCGATGATCTCTTGAGGTTCCTTCCAACCCCTGCGATGCTGTGGTTCACCATTTAGCTGAAGTCAGGAGAACTCCGGAGATATGAATGAAAGTAAACTCACGTGATATCAGAGCAGTGTGGGAGTGAAGGTGGGCGCACATGAGTGAACCTGCCTGAGGAGGCCATCCGCCCGTGTGAGTCAGAGCCATAGAGTCACTGAGGCTGGAAGAGCCCTCCAAGAACCCCCAGCCCACCTACCCCATGCCCACTGCCCACCTCCCTCAGTGCCACATCCCCACGGCTCTGGAACACCCCCAGGGGCTGTGACCCCCCACCCTCTGGGCAGCAGAGGCCCCCCCTCACCCCAACCCTCTGCCAGGAGCTGTGGGTAGCGACGAGGTCTGCCCTGAGCCTCCTCTGCCCCAGCTGGACACCGCAGCTCCCACAGCGCCGTGCTTCAGAGCCCTCACGGAGTCGCTGCCTTTCCTGGGACTCAGCCCCTTTCTGGCGGCGAGGGGCACAGCCCCACAGTCCAACACGCTCATCTTACCAACGCTTCCAATGTGTCCGCTGGAACGGCTGCTCTTTAGCTAATGGAGTTAGCTAAAACAGGGGTTTTGAATTGAAATGGAATTAAAATATGGAGTGGTGCCTACTGACACTATTTAACCAGGGATGTAACAGGAATGCTTATTATTATTTAGTGAGTGGAAAAAGCTCATTAGCAGGCTTCATCATGATGATGTTCTGGAGATGAGTGTGGTTCATTATTGAAGCTACTTTGAAAGCAGAGGTAGTCTGCAGCTAAACACAATTTAAGGTCATTCTCGCACATTTTGTCTCTCCAGTTTTTGCTCCTCTTGCTTATTTTTCCACGCTGTGCTAGGACAAATGATGAATTTCCATGGCAACCAGTGCTAGGTCAGCACGCGCATCAGGGCCTGCATTGCTCTGCATGGGAGCCTTGCAGTCCTGCTGCTGCCCCATGGCAAACCCAGCTTTCTTTTGCATCTCCTCTCCTTGCAGATTCCTGTGGAAGCGCCATCCCTGCCCATTTAATTTTCATTTTACAGTCATGATGACTTTACAGTATCAGCAGTGGTTTGTAATTGATGTCCTGGAGCAGTTTTATAACTCTGTGATATTTTAGCATCCTTTATACCTGTGGTGCTGTGTTTGTCACCAAGGAGAGCAAAAGCCGTATCTATATGTAGTCATTTTAAGAGTCTGCCACAACATGGACTGCAGGGCTCAGTGCAGACTGCCAAACGCTTGGATAGAAAGCCTGCTTCTGCCGTGGACCATACAGCACAGCATCGATGGTGTTACACAGGGGGCTCAGTGAAGTTGCTGGAATTGCTTCTGCAGCCTCTGTATGGGCACATTTATCGGTGGTACTGAGCGCCGCTGGATTCATTGCATCCAGGGCCTGCCCTCTCACTCATTTACTTTTCCCTTTCAGCAGTGTAAATCCAGTTATTTCTTGGGAGTTACTGCCTCACTCACGGCACAGAGGGCTGCATGGAATCGCAGCAGCCTGCAGGCAGCCCAGGAGTGCTGCACCAACCCTCGGGGTTGCTCTGTGGGCACAGCAGTGACCCAGCACACAGGGCACGGTGTGACCTAGCTGGGCTGGTGCAGCTGGCAGGGCACATGCAGAGCCCCAACAGACGTTGATGCCCCTGAGATGCTCTGTGTACAGAATTCCTAAGTGGCTTTCGGTGGCTGATTCCTCTGCTGTGTTTTTGCTTGCCCTGTGCAGTGTGTTAATGCGAGAGAAATAATGCCTTTCATTTCACTGCCACTGTTTGTCTGGGGTATGGCTTGTTTGTGCAAGTATGTGTGATGTCTCAGCTCTGGACAGTTGTAAGGGAAGTCCCAAATACCTTCATTCTCCTTAAAGCACTGAGGGGAAGACAGAGAATTATGAGTCCCTTCATGCTTTCAGAATCACCAACAAACTGGAACCCGATCCAAAAGTTCACCGAGGTCACTGGCACCTGCATTGACTTGCATGAGGCTTGAATCAGGCTGCCAGCACTTGCTTAATGAGCACAGCTCTATCAGAAGCTGTATTCTGGACAGAGCCAAATGCAGCTTTTTAACAAAAGCTACGTTTGTATGTGAGGTAGTGTTACAGTGTGATGGAAGCACAAAACAGGAGACCATTCAGAGATGCCTTTGGCAGTTCCAAAAGGCTGTTCTGTGCACAGTCCTGCTGCTTTCTCCTGAGAATATTCCAGGTTTTGCCCCACAGTTTTGCTGGGAAGCATCAGTTAGGACTCCGTGCATGTAAAACCCAGTGTTGCTTGGCAGTGGTGTGTGGAGAAGGAAATAGTGTCTCCTTAACCCACGTTCAGCTGGATTATGCTGATCCTCAGCAGAGCTGAGAGAAAAGGGGAGAAAAGAGGAAATCTGCCTGGAAAACAAGGCTCTGCTGCACAGCACAGCTTAACGTAGATGAATGCTGCTCATCCCTTTGGGTGACAAGTGCAGGTCCTCGGCGTGAGACAGCACTTCTGGCTTGGTGGCCGTAAGCCTTTCTGCATAAGGTGACCTCTTTCCTCCTGGTTTGCCTTTTAACACCAATTATGAACCAGGTTGCTTGCTGGCTGCTTGTGCCAGGCCCCTCCAGGCAGTGTCAGCTCGGAGGCAGCCCAGCTTCACGCTGCTCCTATTTGCAGCCTCGTTGCACTGGGACAGTGCTTGGCCCAACCCGAGCCTGGCTCCCAGGGCCTTGGGGGCTTACTGCAGAGCTGATGGATAGCTTATGGAATCATAAAATCATTCAGGTTGGAAAAGCAGGAGCCATGAGCTCCCCCACATGGGTGTGAAGGGTGCTGTGAGATGACTCTAGGAGGCTGGTTAGTGCTGGGGATGGGGGCCCTGCTCTGGGCAGGCAGCGTCTCTGATGAGCAGAGAGTGCAGAAAACAGCAATGAGGAGCTGCCTGAGCTGTCAGCTCTCCTGGCACGGAGCTGAGGTGGGCTGGTTCTCCTTGCCTGTGCCATTGTGTCCATTCGCCTGACTTTTTCTCCCTACCTTCAGCAGCAGGAAAGCACTTTGAGCCATGAGGAACCCAACAGTTGTGGGAAACCCTTGAAGCTCTGCCAGTACTTTTTAATAGATGGTAGCTGGATCTTTTCAGTATTTTTATGCCACGTTCATTTCTCGATGAGCAATTGAGGGCTGCATCCCGCTGTTCTCTGTACTGAAGCTCGGCGCATTCCTTGCCTCAGACTGCCGTCCGCTCCCAGTGACAGCAGGGGAGGCACTGAGGCTCCGTCCAGCAGCACGGCCCAGCTCTTGTGCCAGCCAGAGGGTATGCCCAAGCTCGAACACAACGACCAGATATTTTACAAGTCTGAACCCAGTTTTTTTTCTTTGAGTGTAAATTGCTGCCAGAAGACTGATATCTAAAAATATTTGGGATCCAGCAGTGGGACCCTTTAGCAGGGTTTGGTCAGAATGACCTTTGTTGTGAGTTGAAGGTATGTTACGTTGGGCTTGGTGGCTGAATGAGTGTTTTGCTAGTCCTCTGATGTGGGTGGTATTGTTAGGGTACGATTGGAGCTCAGGTTGGTGGTTTTACATATTCTGAGCCCTTCCACCTGAAAATGACAGCTGTACCCCAGCAGGCTGCCTGCCATGGGGGGAGCAGCACGCAGTGCCCCGAGCACCCCATGCATGGCACCAGGTGGGACAGGAGCTGGCGTCCAGCCGAGCCACTGCTCTCCACGCCTCGCCAGGCGCTCCCCTGGGCGGCAGCTTTGCCCTTTTCCTGCTCTCTGCCATTAAAAGTAATTGTTTCTAATCCTGAAGATTTTACTCAAGGGATGTTTTACCCTGACGAGATTCTCGTGAAAGCTGAGCTCAGTGCCTTTGGACTCAGTGCATGGGGGGGGGAGGGGAACCAAAATTAACAGCGTAGTATTGAATATTTAAGCACACTTTAAATGTCATTTTGTGGACCAATATAATTTACTATTGGAGTAAAGATACCTGCAGCATTCTTCATAATGGACTTCTTCTGAACTTAACAATCTGTTGAAGTAAAGCATTTAAACAACTTCAGAAGTGAACTGCAGCCACTGTAATCATCTCTGCAAGGCCTTATTGATTTCACCAGTTTACAATCATACTTCTAATTCAGCTGCTTTTAAAATTATTCTTCCCAGATTTGGTGGAAGGGAACTTTCTCCTAGGAAGAGTGAAATTGCCATAAAAGCCATGTTATTAAGTCCTCTGAGTAATTAATGTCACTCACTGCACTTGTTAGTTGCAGCCTTGCGGAACAGTGGCACGTCCCGCTCACGTACAGGATTTGTTTCAGCTGATGGATGTCTCAGGAAGTGGTTGGAGATGTGTCAGTAACGTCTGTGGCCCTGTGAAGCTGGCACACACAGAGTTAAAAGGAGTTACAGATGAGAGGGCATCGCTAACTGCCCTTGTAACTAGCTCCTAACCTCATCCTGCTGGGCCAAAAGGACAAAGGGAAACCTTCAGGAGCGCTGCTCAGCCCAGGGATGGTATTCAGGATTCTTCCACCATTCCTGTTTGCTTTCCTCTCAAGCCAAACGGATGCATCTTATCTGCCATAAAGTCATGATTAATGAACGACCTACAGCCCAGTTCAGCACATCTGAGCTTTTCTCACTGCTTTTAATTGACTCACCCAGCATCCAGTGTGAAGTGCTGCACTTGGATGGGTTCCTTTAGTCCCCGCCCTTCGAACGGGTCTTTTTCTGCTAACATCTCACGTTTGACGTTGAATCTCTTGAAGCTTTATTAGGAAGAAATGAGCTTCCGTGAGATCTGAGCCGAGCAGAATGGAGGTTTGGATCTGATCCTAATGTGAGAGCGCTGTTGCGGCTCACGCTCGGCGATGCGGCTCTCATTAATCAACCCTGTGCAGCCTGGATCGCCGGAGCCTCCTCCTGCAGGTCCACCAGCTGCAGGGCGTGCAGACGGAGCGGGCCGATGGCTTCATTCTGAGTTTCATCATCTGTTTTTATTCCAAAGGCTACAATACCCCGAACAAACGTTGCTGTCTGCTGCCCCAGAATCGCAGTGCAGCGCAGTGCCCCAGACAGCAGCGGGGACTCCTCTCCTCCCTCTGCTGTCTTTCACTGCGCCGTGCCGTTCCCTCGCTGTTCTTAAGTGCAGAGAGCAGTTCTGTGCAGACTGCAGCCCTTTCGTGCAGCTTTATTGCCTCTGATACACACCTGAGCTGTTGTGAACGTGGCAGAGGGAGAATGCTGATCTGTCAGAGGACGCTTTGGGTTCCGCAGATCACTGCGGTCGCAGCTTCCATCTCTACATACCCAGTTTCTGTAGTGTTCTTCACTGCACAATTTCAGCCTGTAACACTGGAGAGTCTTTTACTATTGATCACCTTTTCCCCATTTTTATTGCATGCGAACTTTGATCGAGTCTCTGCAAAGATTTCTTGTTGATGAGATAAACGGCCCTTCCTACTAGAAAGTTCCTTTCTGGTGCTTGATTGGTCTCCTGTCCCTTCCCTGAACTTCATCCATTTTTTTCCAAGCTTTTCTTTAATTGTGGGCACAAAGCCCGGAGTTAATAGAACCTCTCTATTGCAATACAGCATTGCCTTATTTACACTTCCAAGGGCTGCAGGAGTTCGTTGTACCACATGACTGCACTGTGATTGCCGTAACCCCGCCTGGTGAAGCTCGCTGCTTTCCAGGCCAGGTTCCTCTGCTGCCCCGGCTCTGCTTGCACTGCTTGTGCTTCTCGTGCACGGACAGGGCAGTGCTCGGGCGCAGCGTAACGTGTGCTCTTTGCTTGTTCCTTCTTGTCCAACCAAGGTCAGTCACCTGCTCCCTTTGTTATTTTCAGCTCAGCTATTTTTAATTCCCTTGCACCTAATGATTTCATGCCTTACGTCATTGGAGAAGAGGTGAAGTAGCAAAAGGCTGAAGTCTGGGACTTGTATTCAAACCACACTCCTGTGCTGGCTCTGCATGGACAGCTGGGCTCCTGTTCTGAAGTTTTCTGTTCTGGTTTCAAGTCCGCTTGCTGTAATGTCCTGACTTTGTAACACTCCTTTCTCTTTCAAAGGCCTTACGGCAGCAAATCCAGCGCCTGCTGGTTGCGCTGTTACCGCTGGCACTGCTATCCCCCACCTGTAATCCCTGCAGAAGAAATGTGGCTTGCTAACTCGACACAGTGTTTTTAATTCACGCATGTGCTGGCGCTTACTTTGTTAAGCCTCTGTAATTCTTTATAAATAACGTTGCCCACTGCTTATTCCGTCACGCCGTGCAGGATCAGTGTCAGGCTGACAGCCTGTGGCTGCTCAGATGATCTCCTTTTTCCCTGTTGCTCACTGGGCTCAGCAGCTGCTCGGTCCGTTCTGATTCTCACCAAGGACCCGATGTGTGTCGCATGAGAGGTTATAGTAGTTTTGTCCGTAACCAGCTGGTTTGGAGCGTGAGGAGAGCTGTCAAAGACTCCAGAAGCGTGCGGACGGTCTCTGAAGACATTGCCTTTTGAGAAGGAGTAGAAATGCACAGAGAAGGATGGCCTGTGCTTTTCTGATAGGTCTTTCTGAAATAAACCCTCAGGTTCCCATAAATTCTTGTTAAACTGATGGCAGACTGGCCTGCAGAGGCAGCAATATATTCCTTGCTGCAATAAGCCATCAGTTTCTCTTAGTCCTACATTTGCTCTGAGCGGCGGCGGTGAGCAGCAGGACAGCCGCTTGGCTGAGCGCTCTGAGCCGGCCCTGGGAAGCGAGCGGTTCTGCAGGGAGCCGCGCTGCGCCGCCCCCCGCGGCTGCTTTGTGTCCGGAGCTGGTGCTGGGTCTGCAGAACGAGAAGATGCCATTTTAAGAAAGGAAGAGAAACCCCCCCGGCTGCTCAGCCGCTGTGAAAACACACTGCGGCCCCTGCCGGGCTGCGCTGAGGTGAGCTTTGGTCACAGGGCACCGTTCTCCGCGTTTCCCTGATATTTGGTGAAACCGAGAAGGAAATTGGTGCGACTGAAGCTCTGGGTTCGTCCGCTGGAATACCGCAATGCTGGGCTACTCTCCTACAGCGGCTGCTCTCGTTTGGCATTGCCGTAGTGTGGGGAATGAGTTGCACAGAAACGGCTCTGACTTGCAGAGCTGTCGTCTGCCCATCGTCCCGAAGGAGGAGACGCTGGAAACGCGTTGCCCTGCGCCTGGCTCTCACCGCGTGTTTCTGCAGTGCTCTGAGCCCCGCCGCGCTGAGCGGAGCCGTTCCAGCTACAGAAAACTCTGCTAATTAAGAAATATGATGGAAACATAAACGCAGAGCAGCACCAGGGAAAGGGAAACGTGTCCTTTTCACCTTTCCTTTTTGTAACGGAGCTGCTGAGAACAAAGGGAGCAGGAAAGAAACTCTTTCTCAGGCCTTTTGTCTGTTGCTGCCATCGTCCTTGCAAATGGAAGTTCACTGCTGGCATTTCTGTGAGATTAAGAAGGAGGAGATTCCTATAGGAAGCAAAATAAGAGAAAAAGGGAAGATTTCATTTTGTTTCTTCCTGTGCTCAAGGAGAAGAGCAACCTCAGGACGATGCCCCTGGGTGAAGGGCTGGGCCTTTGGTTTTCAGATCCCCAGAGATTAACTGGAATAATTAATGATAAATATTTTGGCTACATGTAATCTATACGGGCGTTTTGTCTGCGTTATTTTTATCTCTTTGTCCTTTGTTTCGAGCTTTGCTCTTCAGCTTTGTTTAAGCTGTCGGTGTGAAGTCAGTTTAAAGTGACACTCTGGTTAACCAGCCAAGCCCAGGCTACTGCCATCCTGCCTCCGTGCCAGGCACTGCCCATGCTGGGAGGTGGTAAGGGCCCTCCTGGCATGCTCTGATGGGAGCCCCAGCTCCAAACTCTTGCAAAAGTTGTTTGTTGTTTGTTTGTTTGATAAAAAAAATGGAATTGCCATCTCCGTGTGATAGCATTCATCTAAAAGATCAGGTTTCTATTCTCAGCTTTGTGGTACCTCTGAAATTTGAGGAGAATGGGAGGAGAGGGGCAGGATTCTTCACCCCCCTCACGCCTGCATTTTGCTTTCTCAGAGCGCTGGTTCCTCCCCAGGAACAGCTCCGACAGCACCGGGTTCCTCTCTGGGTTGCAGTCTGTTTCACCTTCTGCCAGGTGAAGCGTAAACCACAAACCTCAGGAGTCCCGTGCCATCCTTGTCTGCATATCTATACGGGTACCAGATAGCACGACTTAACTCACAGTGAACGCATCTGTATTAAAAATTGATAGTGCAGGACTGGCTGTATGCAGCAGAGAGGGAACACAAAGTTGTACAGTGGCTGGGATGCTTTGCAGCTGCCTCAGGTCTGTGTATGTGGGCAGCCCTGTCTGGCTGCCCTGGGGCACAGCGTTGGGCAGTGCTGGCATGGCAGTGCAGCTCTATGGGGCCGGGCAGTGCTGGCAGTGCAGCTCTGTGGGGCCAGCAGTGCTGGCACGGCAGTGCAGCTCTGTGGGGCCGGGCAGTGCTGGCAGTGCAGCTCTGTGGGGCCAGCAGTGCTGGCATGGCAGTGCAGCTCTGTGGGGCTGGGCAGTGCTGGCACAGCAGTGCAGCTCTGTGGGGCTGGGCAGTGCTGGCAGTGCAGCTCTGTGGGGTCGGGCAGTGCTGGCAGTGCAGCTCTGTGGGGCTGGGCAGTGCTGGCATGGCAGTGCAGCTCCGCAGTGCCAGGTGGTGCTGGCTTGGAGGCACCACTCTGCGGGGCCGCCTGGTGCTCTGGCACTGATGTTCGGCAGAGCTGTGGCTGCGGGCAGCTCTCTAGGAACCGCGCTGGAGGCGGGCAGCCTGGCTGAGAGCTTTCCTGGAAGTCCTTCAGCCTGGCTGAGGATGGGCAGCCCTCGGCAGGTCACCTCTCCCTTTCTCTGTCTCTTCTTCATGCCCTGTCCTCCCCGCTTGGTACCAGAAGCATCCTTTACAGGTCCAGCTAGCGTTCAATTATTGCTGGCAGCTGTGAATGTTAAATAACATTAGAAAGCATCTGAGACAGCACAGAAATCCAAGTGGTGAAGTAATTCTCCTTTTGGATCTGACCCAGAACTTCCAGTCGGTGCTTTGTGATGTGTGTGAGGAGAATGTCAATCGGTTGGAGCAAATTGCTGGTGACAGATACACATGCACATCCACAGCCCCAAAGTGCTCAGAGTTAAGGAGGGCTCTGAAACACTCATGAATGGCTGCTTTTTGCCGGCCTGTGATGGAAACAAAATGGATCATTAATATTTAACATAGAACCTGATCCTTTCTTTCTTTATTTTTTTTTTGACTGTCAGTTGGAATGGGGAAAAAGAGAAATGACTTCTTTTTTATTGCCAGCAGGAGAAGGTTGGCCAGCGCTTTTGTGGGAGAGATGAGGGGAGACCTCATTGCTCTCTTCCAATACCTGAAAGGTGATTGCAGCAGAGCAGGGCTGGGCTCTTCTCGCTGGTGACAGGTGGCAGGATGAGGGGAAATGGCCTCCAGTTGTGCCAGGGTAAGTTTAGGTTGGATATCAGGAAGAACTTCTTTACAGAAAGGGAAGTTAAGCACTGGGATGGGCTGCCCAGGGAGGTGGTTGGGTCACCATCCCTGGGTGTGTTTAAGAACTGTCTGGATGTGGTGCTCAGGGCCGTGATTTAGCAGAGGGCTGTTAGAGTTGGGGTAGGATGGTTGGTTGTGGTTGGACTCAATGATCTTTAAGGTCTTTTCCAACCTGAGCAATCCTATGATTCTATGAATCTAAATGTTTGCAGCTTTTCAGATTTGGGCAGTGTGGCAGAGCTGGGGGCGGAGCGGGGCAGCCCGGGAGCAGCGCTCTCAGAAGGGATGCACGGCTGCTCCGTGCTGGGTGAGGCTGCTGAGCGGAGCAGCCGTGCAGGCAGGCGTAGCTGAAGGCAGTTACTGATGTTCGGTGGGGATTTTACATCAGTGGATAAAGATGGACTGTGCCAAGTGATAGAATACTCAGTAATTTCCTTTAGAGATGTGGAGTGTGACACGGGATGCATCACATCTCTGCTGCTTGTGCTGGGGGGAGAGAATAGGAGCTGGCGGCTGACGGGAGAGCTGGGGACGTGCTGCAGCATTTTGAGTCTCTGCTTATGGCTGTTGATCACGGCATACGTTTGTAATATAATTTAAATTGATGACAAGTAAATTGCGTATTGAATTGGCTCTGTGGTGACTCTCTGTGGTTTCCTGTGTGACAGGGAAAAGCCACGGTGGTTTACAGAAGTCCTTCGCAAGATCCATTGCCGTGCTGTTGAGCCGCATCCTTCATTTTGCCTTGAGTGGGACTGACACAGTGCAGAGCGCTGGGCCTCAGCACGGCCCTCAGCTGTGCCCACACTGCCCCAGGTACCCACTGCCAGGGGACCTCCAGGACCCGACCTCTATTGCCCTGCTTTCTGCAAATACAGATCCCCTTCAGTGTGAGAGCCGCTATCCTCAGGTGTCCCTGGGGGCTGAAACCCACCAAGTCGGCCCAAAGGCTTCAGAGCTTCAAGGTTCCTCCAGTTCTGTAAGAGGGGCCCGTGTAATTCCCATTGCTGTCACCTGGAGTTCTTCATAGACAAAGCGCGGGGAAAAAACTGAGAACTTGGATATTGCTAATGTCAAAATGAAGTTATTGATGTCTTTTAATTCTTAAGCGACAGATATTGAACGTTGCTACGAAAATGATTTTTCTCTCTCCCATGTCTCTCCAGTTACAATGGGACCTTAAATCTTTGTAGAATAATATGAATATCTTAGTATATAAACATAGCAAGAAGTAATAAATGTATAAAGTATAAGTAATACATAAAGATGAACACAAACACAGGGATTTCACACGATGGTCGGGGTGGTGGGGTCACATCCCTGGGGGTGTTCTGGAGCCGTGGGGATGTGGCAATGAGGGATGTGGGCTGGGGGGTCTTAGAGGGCTTTTCTACCCTAAATGGCTCTACGTGATGTGACTGTTCTAGCCATACTGATGGCCATGGCTGTTAGTGAGTAGCATGCACTGAATTACAAGTCAGTTTTATTTCGTTTTCTAATTAATTGAAAGCTAAATATTAATCCTGACAATCAGTTAATCAGCAGTTTGATTAAAAACTATTAACATCAGAAATCGATGTCGGGGTAGCGGGAAGGTGCTGGGGGGGGGGTTGCCGAGTGCTCCCCGTCCTGCAGGAGGGGCCCCTGGGTTGGTGCTGCGGACTGTCAGGGCTGTCTCAGGCATCTCGGGGCTCACAAAGATTCTATCTCTCAGCACCTTGGTAGGTTTGTCGGTAATCTGGGGCTGTTCTGGGTGCCTGTGGGCACTGCCTGAGTGGTTTCAGAAGGAAATCCGCTGCGTGAGGCTGGAAACCCGCAGCGAGGCAGGCCTGCTCAGCAACCCGCGGCTGAGGCACAGCAGTGCAGCGAACCGTGCTGCCCGAGCGGCGCTGCTGGAACTGAAAGCCCCCGGTCCGGCAGGAGAGGTGTCCGCACTCTAGGAACGTGAGGGCCGTGCCAGCCGGGTAAGTCCGTCCTCATCAGGCAGCGCGGGGAGGAGGGGGGCCCTCTGCCTGCAGGGGATGGGGCTGAGCGGGGCCAGTGGCAGCCCTGGTGCCGTTACACCACCGAGCACCAGGATGGGACAAACCAGCGTGCTTCCAAGGGCCACACACCATACCGACTTTGAAATAAATACCAGTCTAATTAATTAGTGGAACAATTTCAATAGCAACAGAGAAATTCAAGCAGGGATGGATCTGGCTGTACGTCTGTGTTTCCCTGGTGTCAGTTAAAGGCTCCGGGATGGAAGCCCCGTTGTTTTCATTTGGCTCTCTATGGTCGGACTGTCCCACAGCAAAGAGCACTGCACGCTGCTGGGGGGACCCTCTGTGAGCCATGGAGCTGTGGGTGCTGGGCACTGCCACGTGCTGCAGGGCCAGCAATGGGTGCAGGTCTCCAGGTGTCAGCCACGTGCCTTAGCTGTGAGGTAGCATTTCCCTCTTGCTCTGACTTAAGCTGTTCAGGTGTGCTTCGCTGCAATAAATAACCTCCTAACGTGAAAAGATTGCTGTTCAGTCACTGTGCCAGAGATGAACAGGGCACAAAGATAATTTTATACATGGAGGAAAAAAAAGTTAGGCTGTTGTGTGATCATAAAGTTAGGAGGCTGATTATTCTGCTAAAGATGCGTTCTACTTGAGAGCCTCTGGTGAGAGTGAAACCAAGGACAGATTATTTTAGTCATTCCACAGCAAAAACATGATCTGAGAGCTCTGTACTGCAAACTGACTGCATTTTCTTGCTCTGTGACCTTCTGACATGACTGCAGCAGCTGTTGCACATCAAGCCCTAGGGACCGCGCTGGTCTTGGGGTGGCTGAGGGTGAGCAGCTGGAGGAAGGCTCTGTGTGAAGCAGCCATGCAGTGATGGCTGTTCCAATCCCTTTCCTCATCTCCTCTGACCGGAGTGTGCTCAGATACACACGTGTGCAATCCTATAAGCGCTGGAATCCCAGCAGCTGCAGTGGCCTTGGGATGGAGGTTCTGCCTATGAGCATGAGGCTGTTCTGTGCGGGGTGCTCGTGGAGTCGCTGCGTTTACTCTTGAGTGCAGCCAGCAGGGAGGGGCGCTGGCATTTCTGGTGCAGAAAATGTTGGAGTCAAAATCTAATGGGCTAAACTGGAGGAATAAATCTGTGCTTGGTTTGCTTCCAGCACAAGTTCCCCCAGGGATTATCTGAATGTGTGAATATGGCTGCCTGAACGTGTCTGCTTCTGTGTCTCCGTTTTTGTTCTAGTTTGCTGTGTTTGAGGAGAGAAAGAGGCCGTGGTGCATCAGAAGGACAGTGGTGCTGTAAGCAGGGAGGCCCTGGGCTGTGTGCTGGAGGGCTGAGCTGGCCCCTTCCTACATGAGCCCATAGGTCGTCCCCATGGTGGGGAGCTTGCATTGCAGACCCCTGTTTACATCTTGCTACAGACAGGGCCAGTGGAATAGAAGTGCAAACACATTCCAGAGCTGTCACTGGGATGTCACAAAAGTGCCATCTATTCATTGTTTTTNCCTGGGCTGTGTGCTGGAGGGCTGAGCTGGCCCCTTCCTACATGAGCCCATAGGTCATCCCCATGGTGGGGAGCTTGAGTTGCAGACCCCTGTTTGCATCTTGCTACAGACAGGGCCAGTGGAATAGAAGTGCAAACACATTCCAGAGCTGTCACTGGGATGTCACAAAAGTGCCATCTATTCATTGTTTTTCTGGGCAGCACCATACAGAATTTCTGGTTAAAGCAGGAGTGAAGTGATTTCATGTCCCCTAAGCATGGATGGTTTATCAGTCCTGTTCAGGCTAGTTAGCTTCATCTTCGGACTGCTCAAGAAAGGAAGATTTTATTAAGTATCTTTTTTCTTGGATTTCTCTCTATGCTTTTTAAACCTGAGCTGTTAGTTCAGCTCGATACATGGGTGGTTTCATAAGGTTTCAATAGCACATAGGAGGGCTTGCTAGCAGAAGCAATGGAGCACTGTTAATCTTGGAGTGATATATTGCCTGTGTCGGAAGGAACATCTGTACAACGGGGAAAAAATGTATGCACTTCGGAAATGGGAGCTAATGAGTGAAATTAGCAGGCTAAAACATGAGCGATAGCCCAGAATTCCAGTGGGAGCCCCAGCCATTGGCACGGGGATGAGTGCTGCCTGTGGCTGCTGGCCTGGCTGAGCATCACAGAGGGCTGCTGGCCTGGCTGAGCATCATGGAGAGCTGCTGGCCAAGCAGCAGTGAGCAGGCTGCCCTCAGCAGAGGTGCTTTAGCTGTTAACACTTGGTTGCTTTCTAGCAAACAATAACAACAGAAGAGCAGAAAAAAAAGAGTAAAGGAATAACTGTGTAGTTATGGCTTGAGCTCTGCGTTTTTCCCTTTCTTTCACCCCAATGGTATTTGCTGTTATGGTTTTCTACAGACAGTGCAACTGTGAAGGTGTTTTTAATGCAGGATCCTACCACAGAATAAACCCTTGAGAGCGTCTGGAGGTGAAAACAAAATGAGGCATGCTGATAGGCCAACAGAAAGTAACTACAATGCACACACTACAGTGACTTGGGGTTCTTATAGCACCGTATGTGCTTGCTCTTTTTATTTCCTCCTGTGTGAAATAAAATCCTGCCTGGGTGGGGAAGAACGGGGCCAGCTGCTCCCTGCCCCGCTGCTGCTCTCAGCCGGTGCGCTGCAGGGGCTGTGGTGGGGCAGCGCTCCCGAACCAGGGAGCACCCTGAGTAGAGTCAGGTCTTGCACTTCTGAGTAGAGCACGAAAGCTGAAGTCATGGCTGATGTGTTCTATCTGCTGCTACAACCTGAGAATTCCTTTGTGGCTCTGTTGTTAGTACAGCAAATATAGGAGTAGGCAGAATTCCTGCTAGCGGGCTGCCAAGTGTTTATCTGCAGTTTCCCTGTATGTTTCCACGAGCTTCAGAGGAACTTACTTATGTTTCCAAACCCATTTAGTCATCAGTTCCTTTCGTTTTCCTATTACTTCCTTTTTTTCATCTGTTCTTTTCTGTTAATTAAGAAAAAGCATAGGATAAAGTGTGCTCCCGTGCAGTAAGTGCTACCAACACAGTTACCTTTACACCTTGCTGCAGCAACCAGAACTATAACTTATTTTACTTTAGAATTAAAGAAAGGGGAAAACAACTCCCCAGGTGTGCTGCTATTAATCTGAACAATGTGAAGCATAAAGCTGGAGCCAAATGCTGGGTAACAGATGTTGGAAAGGACTGTGCCCTGTGTCAAGGCCTGGCTGTGTTCGGGTGTCGGTGCTGTGATGGTGCGGATCCCTGCAGTGACCTCGGAGAAATGCGGATAGGTGATGTAAGTAGGGACGTGGATCTTCGTTGTTGTGAAGTGGATGTTAGCAACGCTTTGGGGCAAAACTTGTCAGAGTGAAACCCAAAGACTGAGGAAGATGTGAGTGACGCGTGGAGGGGCAGCGGCAGCTGGCTGTGTTGGTCATGCCGGGATCTCCTTGGTTAATTGGGAGCGGGAGCTGGGAAGCTCTGTGGGCCTTCTGGGACGTCTTACCTGTGCCACAGTGCGGGCTGCTGGCCCTCATTCTTTAGCAGAAGTTGGGAAATGCAAGGCGAGCTGAGTGCTGTTTTATTATAGGAGCATGCAGTTCTTCAGGTTAACTTTGACGTACTCGCCGTTGCCACGGAAGCTTTATTTGGGGCAGCCCTTTCCCTTTAAAATAACCACTCATCTTTCTTTGATTTTACATCACCATCCTTACACACCATCATCCTTACACACCATCATCCTTACACACCATCATCCTTACACATCGTTGTCTGTCATATAAAAGGTTTCGTTTCCACGTTATCTGCTTTTCAGGAAATATCCCAATATAGCTTTGTGTGATTTCTGAAATGTACTGATGAAAGCCGTGATGCCATAAAGGTGGCAAAATGGCTTTAAAAACCTGTTTGTCAACTATGATGGAATATATTTTCCTGACTCCCATGCCCTGCCTTTAGCCGCTGCTCAGATCCGCAGCCTGGATGTGCCTTTCATCCACGCTTCTTTCCTTTCCCATACTTTCCTATCAGACTGTGAAGCAGTCATCTCTCACGTACAGTAAATGCTGATTAATTTCTCTCCATCCACTTTTCTCTCATTCCTCTAATTTTCCACAGTAAGAGCCTTTCCTAGAGACACAGACAGTTTTTTCTCATCATTTCTCCTCTATCCTTTCAATATGAATCATAGAATGGCCTGGGTTGAAAAGGACCACAATGCTCATCCAGTTCCAACCCCCTGCTGTGTGCAGGGTCGCCAACCAACAGACCAGGCTGCCCAGAGCCACATCCAGCCTGGCCTTGAATGCCTGCAGGGATGGGGCATCCACAGCCTCCTTGGGCAGCCTGTTCCAGTGCGTCACCACCCTCTGGGTGAAGTGAACCAGAATTGGATGGAATCTCCTCCATCTCCGCTTTATGCAGTAATTTTCTCTCATATTAGAGCTGTGCTTGGCTGCTAATGTTTGGAGGAAGATTTTTCCTTCAATTCAGATTTCCCTACTGATAGCTGAAGAAAATGCAATGTCCCACTTTTCCTGTTTCTTGACTCCCTTTCACTCTTTCATAGATGTTTTCCATGAGTGATTCCCAGCTCTTCTCAGGTCAAGTTCTGCTGCTGCCATCTCCTCCTACCTGTGAGCTGATGGGAAATGAAACAGAGGAGAGCTTTGTCCAGCTTCATATGGGAGGAATCTCACTGCCTGGCAGTGAAGATGTGTATGTTATTTCTTAAGACCTCCCATCTTTTTTTGT
The DNA here is from genome assembly GCA_016647715.1 of Pavo muticus. Classification (NCBI taxonomy): domain Eukaryota; kingdom Metazoa; phylum Chordata; class Aves; order Galliformes; family Phasianidae; genus Pavo; species Pavo muticus. The sequence goes on along the minus strand of JACDJE010000225.1, from coordinate 1,033,919 downwards.
TGTCTAATACATTTGGGAAGTATTTGCTCCCATTTCTGCTTGGATTCAGTGTCCCCTGCTCTTTCACTTTTGTCAGTAGACATTTGCATGTACTCCCTCTTCATTTCTATGCTGACTCAGGCATGATTTTTCTTCCTCAAGCTTCAGTTGACCTTCTTTTGCCCCCTCAGTGCCACAGACAAACCTAGCATAGTTCCATAACCTATTTAAACATACCTCTTAGAATTTATTTTTCTACCCTCACCTGTAGTAATTATCTCTGTATTTTCTACTTATTATTATTATTACTATTTAGCTGTAACGTCTGAGGACCAAACATTATCTGTGTTGTTCATTCTTGGTTGACTTTTTTCCCTTACGTGTCTCAATGTCTTCATGAACCCCTTAGTATTTTGGCTAGTATACCGCTTTGTTACAAGATCTAAGGAAAAACTCCTCATCTTGATTTCTTTATCATGCTGGCCTTACCCACGGGGTAAAATCGGGGTGCTACCTTTGTGTGGTCTCTGACCAGCCCTGCTGTGACCTGTGGCTCTGCTCTGGCTGTTCTCTCCCTGTGCACACAGAGCTGCCTCCCCGCACTGCTCTGCTCTACCCGAGGCACCCAACAGCGCTGTGCAGCACCTCCCTGCTCGGGCAGCTGCGCACTGTGGGTGCCCCTCCCCGCCTTCTTAGCAGCTTGGTAGCTCCTGAATAGACACCAAGGGCCGTATCTTCAAGCTGGGCTTTAACCTCTGTCTATAAAACACACATTTACCTCTACAGAAAGACACTTTTATGTGCAAGTTGGGTAATTAAAAATTTAATCACCCTTTCCCAAGTGAAAGCAGTATTTTCTGCACAGAAACAGAAGGAAAGTTTAGAGGCTTCATTCCAGAGAACTATTTGCTTGCTCAATAGAGTCTGAAATGGCTTGTTTGCCTTAAAAATAACGGAATGAAAAATCCTTAACAAATACACTTTGCCAACTATCCAGCAGGAAAGGAGCCAGGCAAATCACTGACCCGCAGAGCTGACCTTGTTTTATCCGCTGGCGTACGGGCCTGTCTAGCATTTGATGGGCGTATTCCAGCTGAGACATCTTTTATTTCTGCAGAAATTACGAGCTGCTTTTGAGCTCTCAGAATCATAATTGGATGATTGGAATTGCTGGAAACATCACTGCTATAACCTGCCCATTTTCTGATCTGCTCATGAAAGATGTGCGTGGATTTGGGGTGAATGGGAGTGATTCCAGGACTGGGACAATGGGCTGTGTCTCCCTCCCGGGGACTTGTGAGCAGCATAGCTGGACTCAGCCATCCTTTATGGGACCCTTCCAAATCGAGGTATTCTATGATTCCATGATTCTCTTGTTTCTTGATAGCTCATGGCAACATGAATCAGCTGGGCATACAGATAAAACTGATCCGTGTTGAGTCATCATTCACTAATTTCAAGCAATGGTGTGACAAGCCTTCGAAGGTGTGAAAGTTTTGCCTGAACAGTGGCAGCATTGTTTTGTGCATAAGATTGCACATAAAACTGATGCTGACCTGATACTGGTGAAAGATCTGTCTAGATAAAAGCAGCTTCACCATATTGGCTCAGGTTGCAGAAATACATCCAGTAGATGAAGCCAGGAGTAATGGCTGATGAAACAGCCAGTTTTCAATTATCCCACACATTCCCTGCAGTTTCTGTGACCAACTGAGGCGACAGGAGAAGCTTCATTTTCCCCTACAATATATTTCAGCCTTGGGGTGAACAATATCTCCAATTTCTTGTGCTGTTGGCAGCGTCCCCAGTCTCTGAGTGTGTCACCGTGTTCACCCAACTGGTGGTCCTAAGCTCAGCCTCTATTAAAGACAGCGACTCCCACATGTGAGAAAACCTCTATTCCTTTCTGTCACCACAGAGCTCGTTTTGGAAGCCAACTGAAAAAATGGAACGTGTGCTGCTACAGGAAAAGCGTGCCCTGGAGGATCTTCCTATTGAGAAGAAAGGCTGCAAGGGCCCGTGGAGCTAGCTGTACAGCTGATTTACAGCGTCATGGATGAGAGAATATAGCCAGAATCATGCATAGATCATTTGTTACATTCTTTTGTTCTCTTTTTTTCAACGCCACCCTCTATGACTCCGGAAGATGATGGATGTTGCCATGTGCTCGTGTGATGCAGACTTGCATGAAAATTAATCTAGTATCATGCTCTGACATTTTAGGCCACTGTGCTATTGCAAATGCTTGTGGTTGCTCTAACTTTGCTGGTGCTTGTGCGTGAGTCAGTGCACCATTACCTGTTATCTGTCTGAATTAAGAAGGACCTCAAGTGTTACAGAATTTTACCTTTCTGGTTTTTGGGGGTTGTTTTTTTTTGTAATAAACACTCTTATTGCATAAGAAAATCTACCACAAGAGTGGCACGGCAAGGGATGTAAGAGCAGGAAAATAACTACTTCTGTGCTTTTGTGGTGCAGGAGGTGCCAGCCCAGCTCCTTCTCAAGGAACGGAGCTCCTCATAGCGGTGAATGGGCTGGGGGAAGGAGCTGGCTTCCCATCCTCCCTTTATGCCTATGTTGTTCTTGTTTGCGTTCGCTGGCAATAAACTCATGCTGGTATGAGTCATATGAAACATACATGTGGATATATTACTTACAGTGGCTCTGATTTCCCACTGCTAACTGCCATCAATTAACCTCGGTAAGATAAGATTGTGCTGGAGGTTTCTGAGATCCACCTCCAGACGTGGGCTGACTGCTCTGCAGCTTCTCAGGAGGTTCCAGTTCAGCCAGCTCTTGGCAGGCACTTCTGTACCTCAAGGTAAGGCCACGTGATCAGAAGGGCCTGGAGTCCCCGAGCTCTCTGTTGGGACCTCAGGATCACATCTGGGGACAGAAGGAATGAAAGCTCTTCAGTGGCCTCACGGGTGTCCCACTAAAGACGAGGGTTGCAAAGTAAACCTGTAGTGGAGAGAAGCCCAAAACAGAAAAAGCTTCTGTTGACCAACAGGACATTCAACAAAAAGCATGTTTCCATAGCAAAGCAGGCTTTGCTACTGCTCAGAGCCTCCATGCTTATTTTCTGAATCTTAACCCAGTGAAGAATGGGACAAAATGAGAAACGTGGTTTCACTTGCTCGTTTTACAGTTTTATTTTGGTTAGCAGCTTCTACTTGAAACCTTAGAAAAGAATGGCTATTTTAAGGCTTCTCTTTTTTTCGTGTGACAATGAAAACTGTTCATCTGAAGAAATGGGATTGGTTCTGCTCAACTGCAATTCCTGGATTGTTTGCAGATAAATTCCGTGCTGTGTGTGATGTATTTCATTTCCAAACTCACTGTGTAAAAAACTGCAAGGGGACTTTCTGCTAGCAGAAGGCAGCAGCTTCTGCTGCTAAGGGCTGAGCTAGATTTCTCTCCTAGGCTTGAATCCCCGTTAGGATCCTCCTTAAGGATGCACCTGACTTTTCTTTTAATATTAAATGGTATTTTAAACAAATATTTTCTCTTGTGTACCAGATAGTAATGTTTGGTAGTGCTTCATACTGCATTGTTTCTATGATCGTCTGAGATCATAATGCTCTGCTGCAGTTCCTCACATTTTGATATCTGAAAGCGTGACACGTAAGTTTTGATAATGACTTCCCAACAGCTCGTGTTTGGTTTCCTAGGAAAGCAGAGGCTAGCAGTGCTGTGCTGTTCTTCGATCCCCATTGTATCACATCATACAACACGTTCTGTCTCCTGTTGAAAAGTTGCAATGCCTAAAATAGAGCATTCATCCTACTGGTGCTTACAGGAAGTGCCGTTCTCCTCTAACGAGCTTGGCTGTCCTTGGGAAAGTTCTGTTCCGAAAACAGCAGTGAGAGTGAAAAAGGGCTTTGCTGCTTCCTGAAGCCCCATTCAAACTTCCTCACCTTCTGCAAATGTCTGACAAACGGCACTGCAATCAGTGCAGTGCGATGGTAAGTATGGAGGGCAGTTGTCACAAGGTCGGTTTTCTCTGCTTTGTGCCGCTGCTCTGGGATTTACAAGTTGTGAACAAACTGTATCAAGAAGTGGATAGAAGTCTTTCATGATCATTAGTAATCCACTTACATGTTGTAAGTAGTTGAGTATGGAAGAATGAGGCCCTGCCACGCTGACAAAGCTGATCCAATTTATGATGCTCTCCACTGGTAACCATCTGTATTTATCACTTAATCCATAAGAGACGTTTTTATGGTGTAAAACAAGTTGTCTGTGCATTGAAACTCTTTGTGCTTGCAGCAGTGCTGTGCAACCGAGCTGCCCTTATTGCATCCTGGCTGGGGAGGCCGCAGCGTCACAGGGAAATATGGCTCACAGTCTGGTTCACTTTTCATTTTAAGGGCTGTAAATCAATGCGAGGTATTAGAAAGCAAGCAGTTCATTCTGGAGAAAGAATGGCTTTAAGTGGCTGAACAGCTCAGCCCTGCGGAGCAGCTTGCTGTATGAGGTACCTGTTTCTGTGAGGCCCTGATAGGCGCCGTGCTCCCGGGTGGAACCCGCCTTCAGGAACGGCGTGTTCTGAAGAGGAGAACAGAACACTGGGATTGTTTTCTCCATGTTCACATTTCTGATACCCAGAGGATACCTCAGCTCTTCCTGCAGGTTCTGAATGAAAACCGATGAGGTGTCAGCGGGGGGCAGGCTGTGCTGGGCGCGAGCAATGGGAGCTGTGTGTGGGAAGGAATCCTGGCGTGTCTCAGGTGCAGCTATTGCTGAGAGTACAGACACCTGCTGAAGTATCGCTGCCACTCACAGAAACGAGTTCTCAGTCTTTCATCCCACTATACCTCTTCAGTAAACAAATGTATTAGGCTTTTACTGTTTTCTTGTTTCCTGTTTAATGCTTCTCTTTATTACAACTTAATGAAAAGTTGAATTAAAAGAGAATGACTTTGTTACATTAGTTGTGTACAATGTGTTTGCTTTTTGGAGGCTCAGTTTCCATGGGTAGACCTGTTGCTCTCTGGCTGATAGGCAGAACAGTATCAGTACGTGTAAGGGAGGATGCTGAGACGTTCCCAGGCGAGCTGTGCAGTGTTAGTTGGTAATGTGGGCTAGGCAGGCACTGAACTGATACGTTCCATGCTTATTTGTAGCCTTTTATTTTTTGTCTCTTAATTTGTTTGTAACTATCAGAGCAGCATCTGAAGGTCAGTGAAAAGTAGCTTACTTATTGATAGACGCTTACTGGTGGTGCTGGATTGGTGGCTGGACTTGGTGATCTCAGAGCTCTTTTCCATCCTTAGTGATTCCTAGTGGGGAGATACTGGTGGGCGCTGGGCGGCCGGACTGCCTGATCTCGGGGGTCTTTTCCAAGCATGGTGATTGTATGATTCCATGGTTAAACATTACTATGATAGTTAGAACATTCTGATGCTTTGGGAATCTTGTGCAGGATGTAGAAATTGGCAGTGACTCTGAAATGAGCGATTTTCTTGCCTTGCTTATGAAAAGCAATTAATGACTGCGTGGCCTATGGATCTCCAGCACGCTTGGTAGCTCCAGCATGCTTCCTTACACACTGCTTTGATTGCCACAGGGCCTCTGCTTCAGTGAGAGCCTAGGCCATGGTGACAGTATCATACAGTTAGAGACTGGTCTTATTATATGCATGAAAAACAAGTGAAATTAAGGTGGTAAAGCCAACCTATTTTAGGCATTTCTTAACTTCAAAGTATATGATTTTCCAGCTTATTTTTAAATAGTTTTTTTGCAGGGGACCTGATAGAAGGCCATTGTGCTGTGCAAAATGGGAAAATAACGAAGGAGGCTAGCCAAGAGCAATAGGCTGGTTTTCAAAGGCTTGCAAGTATTATTGTTACTGGGCCTATAAATATTGTTTAAAAGCCTTTTAGAAGACAGTTTTCCCCTAGGGGTGCTGTACAAAGCAACAGTGTTCTGTAGTAGAATGTCCTTAATACAAGGCTTTTAGATATTGGTACTTTCCTTAACGTCTTTATTCTAAAAATACTGAATAAGAACATTTCTGATGTGTCCTTTTCTTCCCCTCTGAGATATCTTCTTGTCCTGGATCATGCCTAACTGTGGATGTGGGTGGCTGGTACTGGCTATCTGTGTGCCATGCAGCTGCCAAGGGATGAGATTAAACTGTGCTGGTCTGTAAATGAACGGGCTTCATTATTTAGTGAGTAGCTCCATTTTATAGGGAGATTTCTGTATTTTTCTCTAATTTCCATCTGTATTTTCAGTATCAGGTTGTCTGGACTTGGTTTGTGGCTGCTTTAGGACACCTTCTCCTTCCCATATGCATCCTTTTTTCTCCACGCAGTGTGCTGAGCACCCTGCAGCTCTCTGGGGAGCCGTGCTAGAGCCACAGCCTGCCTCAGGCATCCGCCTTCCCCGAGGTTTGGTTGCCTGGAAACTGCAGCTGGGCAAATGGGGGAATTTCAGTTCCAGAGGAAATTTTCTTTGGAACGAAGACTGTAGAATTTCTTCCAGAATCACTGTTTGAGAAACGGTCAGTTGAGCCGTTTCATTCTGATACAATCCAAGTGTTGACCTTTGAGTTTGTTAGAGGATATAGGACGTTTAAATGAAATTTTGATATTCTATTCTAAAAAGTTTCAGTTGGATCTTCTTTAGTTTATCAAAACACTTCCACAACTTGGAAAACAAATATCTTGTAAGAACACATTTGTATGACAAACATGCGGTTCCTCCTTCGTGACTAGGCCAGCCCAGCGTGTTTGTAATTCTTGCCCATCATTTTATCAACGAGCAGTATGGCTGTGTTTCTCTCCTCTTTCTTCAGCACCAGAAAAGTATGGAAGTGGCACTGAGGGACGTGGTCAGCGGGCATGGCGGGCATGGGCTGGGCTTGGGATCTTAGAGGGCTTTTCCAAACTACTGAGCTCAAGGTGGACCTGGGTTAAGAGAGATCTGCTTCTTTCATATCTGCTTACAACGTTCAGTGAGGGGGAGTGGCACCAAGTTTGGCAGTTCTTTTGTATTCTGCTGGCACTGATATTAGATAGTGATGAAAAGTCAATTTGAAGTTCCTGAAAATTAATTTTGGAGAAGTTTCCATAAGATGCAGAAAGCCTCATGGTCCCTTTACTGAGTCAGGTAGTTTCATTCTAAATTGTCTCATTGGCTCATTTGTTTATAGCAGTTTTTTGTTATTTTTCTATTTCTATTGCATTACTGGAAGGATGTCAACACAATTTACCTTTCAGTGTCAAATATCTACTGTAATAACTTATCCATTGTGATCCATGGTAAGTTTGAAGATATCAGAGCAGGCCTTGTGTAAAGATAGATTTGATTTCACCAGTCGATCAGCCTTTCACAAAAAGGCTGTGGCTGTGTTAGCTGATTGGCAGCTGGAAGCTCCCATTTGGAGGCATGACTTTGCCCTTCTTTTCATTTTTCAGTTACTTTCATCTCACTTCATGCATTTTGAAGTTAACTGGTTAGGCCGGGCTTATGTTAAGTGTAGAAAGTGTAAATTAAAAGATAGGCAGCTTGGAGCACAAGCACTGCTGTAATGACTTCATTCAGAGCCGTGTTCTCAAAGGAAGCGCTGACCTACTTGCTTTAAACTGGGCCCTCTTTGACCATGCTTAATTAAAGTTCACTCTTTCTTTTCCCATTTAAGGAACCCGCTACGTGAAGAACTGTTGTGAATCAAAATGGTCACCACCTAGAAGTCTGCAGCGAGGAGCGACTAGTAAGTAGATGCTCAGTTTCTTCTCCTTGATAAATATTAATGTTCTTGTAATCAGAGCTGTTTAATGGATGCACATGCATGGACTGATTCTGAAAGGGTGCCAAGCAGCAGTCACTAGATTTTCATCCCAATGCCTGAACAAAAAGGGGAAAAAGAATCATTTGAATGGATTAACTGACAATATAGTGTGGAGAGAGCTAAATTGCAAGTTCTTTAACACTCCGCCATTCATTTTAAAACAAGCGTTGCTTTTAGTTATTTCAGCTGAAATCTGCTGAAACAAATGGTGCTGGTACAGATGTACACCAGTGCAGCTGAGGGTCCCAGCTCCACAGCAATCATAGTCTGTTGCTCAGATATCGGGGCGTGCTCCCTTCACGAGACAGAAATCCGAGTGTCTTACAGTCAGAAGCGTACTGAAGCAGCTTCAGAATGTCAGCAGAATCTTACCTATCAGTGAACTGTTTCCATCTTGGAATTGAAGGTTTTGTCTCATTTAATAAGCTGAAAATCCACTTGAAAAGGTTATATTGCAATTAGTTAAAATTGAAGCAAACAGTGATAGCAATATTGGTGCTTCCGAAGGGTTTGCTGTATTTTTGTTGTTAATGGCATTTGGAACAGAAGGAAAGGAGATTGTTTGCAAGGCAGGCGCTCAAACAGAAGTGAATAAGTACAAAAGGAAGAGTAAGCAACATGCAATGCTATTGGAAAAGTCTCTCCTTAGTCTCTGTTGCTTCTTTCTGGTAAGAGTAGCTTTTTTTTTAATATTACTTCTTCCTTCTAAAATGTGATCTGTACACTGCTAGGATGGCGTCAGTGAAAAAGGTGATTGTATGCAAGAAGCTCGGAGCTGTTCCAAACAAATGCTCTGCTCTGTGCTTTATCAAAATGGCACTGTGGTATCAGTACCTCTGCCAAGTTGCTCTGGCTTGTAGGAGTTTTGATATAAATTATTATATGGTGCACATGGTTTGTTAGAAGTATGTGTTATGTACTATATATATATTATAATTGAAAACAAAACCAAATTGCAATAGTACATGTAGCAGAAATGCTAAGTCACGGCCTGAAGCAGTGATGGAGCACCTGGTGGGAAGGCAGGGCCAGCCCAGGGGAGCTCAGGTGCATGCAATGTAATGCAGTGTAATGCAGTGCAATGCACCTGAGTGACTGGAAGGGCTGGAGCCAGGATCCACCCCTTCCCAGCCCTCATTTAAGGGCTGGTAGTGGAGGTGAGGGTGTCTTGCTGGAGATCCCTGCATGCCTGAAGCCTTCTAAGGGTGAGTGGATTCTTTCTTTAGTTTCTGTGTCCACAGCTGCCACGTTTGAACAAACCCTTGCTTGCTGCAACCTAGGACTTTGCTACTATGCTGCCATTGCTGTGCTTTTCATCCCATTACATTATATTAAACATTTAACTATATATCCATGTTTACTCTTTGCATGGTTACCAAATATATTTTGATTGATTTCAATTAACTCATTTAAAATTTGGAAAAGACAAATGGGAACAATAATATTGCAAGCTCCAAACAGCTACCAAACACCTGTCCCTGAGCTGCGAGGTTCCCTACTATGAAACCTCATGTTATAATTCTGCAGAATGGGGACTGAAACTTGGCATCTTCAGCTAGCTCTTACTCAGCTTACTCAGCTTTGGTAACACTACTTAATTGGTATAAACTTTACTGATAACGTGTTTTTGTTTGCTTCTACCATCGCACTGGTTAACTTCCTGCTGTTAAATTGTGGAGCCATCATCTAAAGAGAACTAAGTTCCCAATGAATAAATATAGCAATATCAGTTTAGGCCAGCTGACAGCCCATTCATTTTTATTGTGTAGACACTGATGGGAACAAGTGAAATTTCACCTGAACGTGAGAGAGCGCTTTTACTGTGAGGCTCTAGGCTTTAAAGCTTCGTTTTTGGAGTTACTCAAACAACAGGGCATGGTCTTGGCAGGGCTTTGCACCAGCGCTCCCTCCAACCACGGCCGTTCGCTGGCTCTGATGCCTGTCAGCTTTTCTCTCTTTTCAGTTTGGCTACGAATTTAACTTCCCTAGGTTAAAAATGCGCAGGAAAGAAACCTATAATGAGGAGGTATGAAGCTGCTGAGGAATAAGACATTCTTTTTTTTGCACAAGATGCCAGTGGTAATTTAAATTGGGTGGCTTCTATCTGCTTGGAAGACGTTCTAAAGGTATTGCAGAGCTGATGCTGTTTTTGAGGCAGCCTTCTCCATTCACTGTATCTAATTTTCACTACTCTGAATATCCAAAAAAAACCAGGGCAGTGATCCTTTAAAAAATAGACCCGTGTTATTTAAGTTCTAGGAGACGAGTCAGAGATTCCAGTTATATCTCTGATGTGGATTCATGTAGATTATCTGTCTCTATCTTACTAATAATGCCTTTTAAATAACGGCATTATCTGGCTAAGTGATTTTGAGATGTTTTATGCATAAGCAGCTCTCTCTCCAAGGAGCACAGTCTGCATCTCGTGCAACCCATGAAGAGTCAGACACCACAGAACTGTATTATCTGCTGGAAGTGCTGGAGAGCTGAAAAGTTGGTATTGGTTGCTTTTCTCAAAGCTGGAATATTTGGAGTTGTGTTTCAGCAGTGGCTTTTAGCACTGCTAGCAGTCTGGGCAATCACTGTTGGGAAATCCAAAGTGAACGTGCCGCTATCACCGAGCCATTCGTGGTGCTCCTCCTCATGGTGAAATCACAAGTGAAGCAGTAAGGGCAGAGGGCCTCATCCTTGGGTGAGCTGTGCTGAATTTCTCGGTTCTGCTGAGGAGATCTGGGAGGTTCCAGCTGCTTTATTTTTGCCATTGTAGAGACAAGGGAGAGTCTTGCTAGGAGAAGGATTTGTCCTAGCAGGAATTAACGTGCAGATGCTCAGGGTTATGAAGGCTGTCAGTCAGGACTGTTTAAAGATACTCGTATGTCTTTCTGGAAAAACTTCAGTGGTGTCAGGGCTCTGCCTTTAGATCAATGTGCCCAAACTCCACCTCCTGGAGCGTTAGTGAGAGCACTTCCACCCTGTGAGAGCGAATTAATCAGACCCACTCGTGCTGCTGGCAGCCAGCAGTGCTTCCGTCCCTCCTAACAGGGAGCGGAGTTACACACACGCTTGTGAGAGAATTCCTGGAGCTGTCAGACCTTGCAGTAGAGCAGCTCGTTCTGCAGTGCAAGTATTTCACCTGAACGATTCCCAGAATGTCAGAGTTTAATTTAAAAAAAGCCTTGAGATGCTTTAATTTCTGCTGCAATTACTTGATTACTTGTCGCTAAAAGTTCAGAATAACATCTGATGTCATTTGAGATTATTTGACACAACATATGGATGTTTATATATACAAAAGTCAAAATATTGTCTTTGTTTGATTTTATTTTAACTTAAATCCTGCGCAAATCAATACAATTTGCCTAGTTTCCTTGGTCCAAATTTCTTCTGTTTGAGTTACAATGAAACATCTCGGCGGTTTGGAGCAGGAAATGTTGGACACCTTGTGAGTGAATTGAGGAGCAGCTATTTTCAGTCACCTAGAAATGTTATCGCAGTCTAACACATGGGTGTTGAAAACAGCTGCTCCTCTAATTAGTTCACTGAGTATTTAATTTTTCTACATGACTGGCAATGATAAGACATGCCACACTGTGTGCCGCTACAACCGATAAAGCAGGAAGTCACCTGGAATGGGCTAAATACATCTTTACACAAAGGTCTGGTTCTGGAGTTGGGACTTTGGAGATTCATTTTGCAGCAGTGACCTCATACAATGTCTTCAAAGGAGTCAAACAAGGCGTTTTGAATGGGGATAAATCTAATGTTCTGTGTGCTGACTTTTGTGAAGCTTAGTGGCATCTGAGATGTTAATTAGTGCTATCTGGATTTTTTGAGCGCAGGGTTATATGCATTACTTTTGTCTCTGTATGGGAATGCAGGTACTTGAACGCCAGTCTTTTCTGTAGTGTACCAAACATTCATAACACCAGTGCTGGAATTATCAATTTCAGACATTTTGTTCTATCAGAATAGTAAAAGATCAGTTGCGTTGAACCAGAAATCAGTGGTGGGCAGCTTTGTCTTTGATTCTTCTCTTTCCCTTACAAAAGAAGCACTCAGGTTTTGTGCAACTTGTCACTTGTGTTCCTTTGAAGACAAGGGAGTTTCTGAGTGTCCTTATGCTAGGAATTCACGTGTCACTTCTATATGTTAACGGTATTATATATTTTATATGCAACCCAAGACAATTTCACTTCACTTAACGTGGCCCAGCCAACAGGTTGGACACCCATGATTTAAAAGTACAGTCAGAAGTATATGTTTATGTACTTCTGAAGGGAAATGTTTACATGCAAAATTCAAACCTTGATTTCGTCTGAGTGTTAAGAGCTGAGATTTTGGTTATGAGTCATCTTTAGTCATTGCAGAGTCTGACATTTCTGTTTGGAAAGGGCAATACTGTACACATAGGCGGAGGAGTTTGGCTGATTTAAATGTTTTATTGACTGATGGAGTGTTTGGGGAGTGGAGGAGAGGAGGAAGTGAACGTCCTCTGTTTGCCTCCTCTGTTATCTTTGTTTAACATTGTGAACTTCTGGGGTGACAGTGCCAGACTGGTGCATTCCTTCTGGAGTCAGCTCCACTCGGAACACGTGCACTTTGCATGCTGGTGGGCTGCTTGGAAACAAATGCAACAGGCTTAGAAGGTCCCAACACTGCGGGTTCAAATTTAGCTGCTGTCAGTGTGTGTAGAATAATTAAAATCATAGAGTATCCCAAGTTGGAAGGGGCCCATAAGGATCAAAGGATCATGGAGTCCAACTCCTGGATCCCAATACTGGGAGTCGTTTTCTTCATGAGAGCTTTGGGAGCCATGGCACATTACACCATATTTGAGAAGATCTCTCAACAAGCCTTTGAATTTCAGATGTGTCTGTAAGCTGATGGTAATTCTTAGGAAAATTCCCTGACAAAAAAAAAGTAACTTGAGAAAACTTCGAGCAACAAGTTGTTCTAAAGCAGCACCAGCTTCCTGCTCCATCAGACTGACATCCATGGTAATCATCTTCTAAATCCAGAAGCCAGGTTCTTTGTCTGCTAAATAATACCTTCTTTCTATCATAAGAAGTGACAAAATGAAATCACTTTGTTGTAATTTGGTGCCTTAGAAATTAATGTTCACAAAAGGAGAATTTGACACCTTCCAACCTGGTCCCCAGAAGCTTTCAAGCTCTACAGACCTCTGAAGTGCACGCACAGGAGATCTCCCTTCAGGGTGGATGTTCCCCAGCCTTCACTGAAGTAGAGTCACCCACTGGTACACAGAATATTATCTACGTATGGGGTTATAATACTGTTTTCATAACATTCTTTTTCAATGAAGTCCCTTGCAGTAATACAGTAAATAGCAAATCACACAGGGCTTTTCTGGTTAAAATTACCACGGGTCATTTATAAACCTCGCAGACTGATTAACACCAGGACGTGGACGGGTACCTATTGGGCTGGAGATTCCAGCTAATGGAAAGAGACGTACCCATATGATACCTTGTGCATCCAGCCCTGTCATTTGGGTTTTGTCTCTTTGCTTGCCTGTGCCATGAAACGAGGTTGCAGTGCTTTTGGGACACGGACTAAGCTCCACAGTTTTTGACTGTCTCCATTTGTCTGAGACCGCAGGGTGCCCCAGGGGAGCAGGGCAGGTACGGCACTTTCTGCAGTGTTTGAACACTGGGACATGGAGTGAGAAATGCCATTTCCTTGTCTCTGTTTTTATCACAAATTGAAGTTGCAGGTGAAAACGCTCTCCTGTTACTTTTGTTAGTTTTATAGATACATCTAGCTAAAAAAGACCTTCTAATATTTTATGATAAAGAAATCAGCCCAGGTGTATAAACAGAAAAGTCTCTGGTAGAAATTAGTGAACGCAGTTATACTTGCTCTTTCATTTATGCATGCCAATTTAAAGTAACCTAAGTGACTTAATTGGAGCTGGTCCTTTGATACAATGAATGCTGAGATCTGGATGTGGTCAGTATATGAGAGAGATAACAGGAGAAAGACTTGTTGAAGTTCATCATTGGTCCCCTGCTTCATCTCAGTACTTAGCTCCAGCCTGGAAACAGGACTAATTAGTGATCCATGTCTGATTTGATAGGAGTGAAACAAAGGCATAAATGTGTTAGAGGTTACTTTGAGCAAAAAGGAGCAGGACTTTAATTAGAAGATTCTGACAATGTTTCGGTTTTATTTAAATAGGGCTGACTTAAGAGCTCTCATCAAAACGTCTCTCCACTGGTAAAAGTAAAGGGCTTTGCTGAGAACAGAGCAGAAGGCACAGCCAAGTACATTCAGGGAAGGGGAAGGAATTTAATGAAGAGAAAGTCGTTGTGTATGTTGAGGAGGCACGGATCTCAGATTTATAAGTTCTCAGTGAAGTTTTTTGAACTGTAGAATATCAACCTACTAAGTGAGCATATTTCCTGTGTTCAGAGTTTTAACGCTGAAGAAGTTTTAAATTAAAGGCAACTCTGGCTGGGTTTTGGCAGCTGCCAGTAGCTACCAGTCTGAATTCCGAGGTGCTGTCGTACAGTCAGTGAGCAACGAGCAGGCTGGGAGTTGTGCACAACAAAGCACAGAACTGTAGGAATGCATGAGGGCTGAATTTCATAACACAGGAAGATTTCTGGCATTGAACAGGCAACAGGCACATTTAGAGTACTGTATGTATAGTCAGTATTCTACAAGACACCGTGACCACACTGTCTTTCTAGGCCAGGTGAGCCCTCAGATCATAGAATCGTATGGGTTAAGATCCTCTAGTTCCAACCCCCTGCTATAGGCAGGGACATCTCCCACTAGACCAGGTTGGTCAAAGACCCATGATATATACAACTGCATTTTGGTGATAGAGAAGCCATTTTCACGCATCAATTTTATAGCCGTATTTATGTTTTTATTAAGGAAAAGGAAAAATTCTGTTTAAATAACAGTGTTCTAGAATATTTGTTTAATTTATACCTCAGATAGATATCAAAAAAAGATTCCACAAGGATGAATTTTTCACTGTCTTTATAAGTTTCTGTTGCTTCTTCTGAGTGTCCTGTGTCTGTTCTACCAAGTTCATACCTACAAAGAGCTACTTATTCCTTTGCCAGAATGCTATGAACAGCTCTGGATAATTTTAAACCAGTTATTAACAGCAGTCTGAATCTCAGAGAAAGTGAAGTTCTTGGGCATTGCTTTGGTAGGACTCGCCAGAAGGAAGAGACCTGTTGACTGGAGATTGGGTAGAGGAGTTTGGGTAAGAAATTAGAGATGTGGTTTTAACCCAGAGCGGGGTGTCACAGTGCAGCAGCGATGCCCCTTCCCATCCTGGGCTCCTCTGCCTCTCTGTTTTTATTCTTTAGGAACAGTAGCATAGACTGTTAGGATGTTGTTCATCTTTCTGATACCATCTGTTTTCCTTGGTGGGAGGGAGAAATGGGATACATTCCAAGCTGTTCCAAATGTTTTTTTTCCCTCATTCAGGCTGAGATTCAGATGTTCATGTTCAGTTTCTGATGCGGTTCAGTGACACTTACAGCACTGTACTGTGGGCAGTCCTGATCCATATGTCACTTGACCCAGCAAAACTGTAATCACCTCTATAGAGACAGAAAGGTCTGTGGCACTTGCTATGAGATCAAAGAGCAGTGGTTTGTCAGCGAAGCTGTAGCTGCATCCCTCTGCAATTGGCAATTTGCTCTTTCTTCTGTATTGACTCAATCCTTTCCCTCAGCCACACGCTCAGCTTTTGTTCCTGTTCCCTACTGCCATTAGCTGTTCCTGCATGTCTTCTCTCTAATCATCTTGATGGCTGCTGATTGTTCATGAGTGTCCAGGCGCTCTCATGTCCCACTCCAAATTCTCTTACTTTCCCCTGCATTAAAATAATGGGCACTATCTGGATCTTGCAACCATCATTGTCTGTCCTCACTTTCAACTCAGTGTACTTTTTACAACAAGCACCTGTCAGTTTGAGCAGAGTTATATCCTTGTTCCGTGCTCTCTGTCTGCAGTTACACACCATCGCGACGGTGAACCTCTCGGGCGGCTGAGAAGCTGGCGCTGAAGCTGAAGCCTGGGAAGTGCTCCTCGGTATCTTCTGCTGGCTTGTGCAATGTCTGCTGTAGAAGAGTTTTCTGCAAGTCCCTCTCTTGCATGACAACACTGTGTGAAACTGTCATAACCAGTACAGCTGAGAGTTGGAAAACAGTGAGTATATTGGAAGACCTTGCAGCAATTACATTTAAATGCAGTTCTTCACAGGCGTAGCCACTCAGTCCATAAGCAATAACAACTCTGTTGGTGTTCCCCTATATCTTGGGGCAGTAGTTAGAAGATAACTTTGCTTACCAGTCAATAGATAGAAACAGATGCCCAGATTATTATGACAATTGTTTTGTTCAGCCAAGTCTCAAGAAGACGAGTTTTGACTCTTTTAAGGCGATGGAGGGGATGAATATTTTTTGTTTTGGCATTGTGGAACTCAACAAAAAAATGTACTTGGTTGATCTTAGCAGAATCGCCTCTGAGTTAAGGAGTGAATTTAGTAAATCAGTGAATGAGTAGTCTTCAATTTCTTTTCTGTATGTGTTTGGTGATCAGCCAACACTGAGGTCTGTGATGGGTACTGTTCAGTGTATGCTTTGTAGAGATTTTTGTTCTATGTGGGCATCCACATCCATACAGCAGCCCTTTCCATTGCTTTCTGTGAGTCACATGAAGGTAAGCCAATAGAGACTGAAAATGGGAAAGGAGTGTGCTTTAACAGTCCTACCAATGGTGGTATGAACTTCATGGCATGGCTGTTGCTCAGTCTGATCTGGGAATGTCGTTTCAGTTCTGACTGGCACTAGCGTGGTACCTGCACAGAGGACTCTATTTCATGGGTTGTGGTTGTCCAAATGATTTTGATAGTTGGAGACACGCCTATTAAAATACCTTAGTGTTGCTAATTCAATTGGGGATGACAAATTCCATGTTTCACTTCTCTTCATCTTACAACGTCTTGCCTCTAGGTCACGTTTCTGCTCCTTTCTAGACTTATTGTCACCGGAGCAGATTATACAATGGGAGCTGTGTGTCTATTTATAAATTACTGCCAAAAGGCTATCGCTGTTCTTATACAGCTAAGGTGGGTGGATGCCAACATTTTGCTCAGTGCTTCATCCGTGTTTTTTTAACTCTTGTTTCAGGCTGTGAGAAATGTCTCTGGACTTCTAGTATTCCTTGTGCTTGCTCAGGGGAGGTATTTCAGCCCTCAAAGGACATCTGCTAACCTAACTGAGCTGAGGCAGGGAGCACCTTGTGTTTTGTAAGTGAGCAGTTAGCAGCTGAGCTGTGACCACCAGACAAAGTAATAGGAACAGCTAAGCGAAAAACAAAGACGTGCATTGTTGCTGAGTGGAGAGAATGTGCCCAAATGCTTGAATCTTCCAGCATTGGGACGTTCACACCTGCAATCTCAGACAAAATATGATAAATCCCTCCATTAAGAATCAAGCCCGTGTATTTTTGAGTGGAACAACTTGGTACAATTCTGGTTGATCCCAGTTTACAGTGAAAGCAATGAAATTCTCTTCAGGACGTTATTGCTAAGATTGCATAATTGGGTATTAAAGTTCTGATTATACTTTACAAACTCCGGGACTCTGTTGAAAACCTGACATTCCAATGTACTGAATTTCAGAGTTTGACAGCTCAGCTGTGAGAATTTTTTTAGAGAACATTTGTAGCATAAGAACAGCATGTTAATTGACTAAAAAAAACTGGGACAGATTAATCATGGGAGGGAATACGATACCTAAACGAGTGCAGTTCTAGAGCCCTCTGCTGATGGAAGCCCTTAGAAATGCAGGGTTATCCCAGTACCCTGCTTTGAACAGGGTTATTATTCGCACGCATTGGGGTGAAATACATTGCACGCAAAGGTGGGTTCCCTCTGGCGCTGCCCAGGAGGGGAGCCTGGAGGACTTGATTGCTCCTGAGCCTGGACTTCCTCCTGGCTGAAGATGGGGCAAGATGACAGCTGCTTTGTGCCAGCAGCTGTGCCTCCTGGCACAGTGCTAGCATGTGGGTTTAGCAAGGATATCAAATTCAGCAATGGCTGTGATGGCATTCTGCAAGAAATTACCAAAAAATGGCTGAGTGCTGTTGACTCATCTGTTGGAAGAGTAGGGGGAATAGACACAACCTGGAAATTGAATGGATAGCATGTAAGCTAACAGCCTATAGCTGCCTCTGAACGTTCCAGTTTGGTTTTGCAATGTTATGGTGGTTACACAGGAACTTTTCACAGCATAGCCTGCCCTTCTGCCTGAAGTGAGTGCAGTGGTTGTACTACAGGAGGATGGAACAAACCAGATACCTTTGTTTTTCAGCATAACCCTAAATGCAGAATCACAGAACCATTGAGGTTGGAAAAGCCCTCCAAGCCTGCCCACTGCCCACATCCCTCAGTGCCACATCCCCACGGCTCTGGGACACCCCCAGGGATGGTGACCCCAGTGCCAGTGCCTGATTGCTCTTTATGGACTGGCCCTTACCTCAGCTGCATGATCAACCAGAATTTCTGGGTGGTCTGATGCCTAAAATAGGAACCTGAGCACTGTTGAGCATTTCAAGAGGGACTGTTTTAAGCTGGGAGGGATTCCGTTGTGCTGAGGGTCATTGCAAGGGAAGGGTCCCCCCTACCCTAACAGGAGAGATCAGTTTGGAGTGGCTGAGGGGCTTCTCTGAACTCGGCTCAGGACGGTGGGGCAGCTGAGAGCAGCAAAACACTTGAACAACGAGCGGAATAAAGTGCAACGTGTGTTTAAGTGTACAAACCTGGCCTATTGAAAGGGAGAGTATGCCACCCGCCATCTTCCTTGGGGAAGTGAAAGCAAATAGTGAGTAAACACCAACAGGGAGTTATTAATTCCAGTTACTTGCAGTGGCCTTTCTTCAGTATTCTTCCTATGCCCTCAGTAACCTGTGAAATATCAGTAAATAAATATGCCATGGCAAACATGCGTAATTAACTTCTTCCAGGAGCCCTGTACCTTTTTTGCATTGGCTTGCAGCTTTTCTTCTCCTGCAGTGCTTCTTGTTATGCCTTCCTTTAGTGTCCCCACTTCTGTGTCCTTCCTGCCCCAGGACTTGAACCTTGCAAGATTCTGATGAGTGTTTGGACAGAGTGCTCTGTGCAGGTACTTCCTGTGAGCCCACCTAAAGGAGCCATAGTTCTGCTGTTAAGTAGCACAGTCCTTCCTGAAACAAACAGCTTTTTTTTGAGTATGAATGTATTTTAAACTATGCAGGTGGACAAAGCGGCTGCCCTGAGTTCTGGAGGTATTTAACTGAGGATGTTTTTGTTCACTACGTCACAGCTCCAGGGTAATGCTGGGACTAATTGGTGTTGAGGGGAAAGAGCACAGTGCAGATTTAATTACTTGATTCTGCCTAAAACTATGCGGTAGAGAACTGCAGCTACGTGCATTGGAAGCCAGAGGAGATGTAGTTGGGTGTTTGTAGGCAGCGGGGTATTTGTGGAGATGAATGTCTGTGTGGATGACACACTGTATTCTCATACCCAAGTACAATTTTCATGGGTACTTGTGAGAATTACGTTGTTCAGATTGCATTTGTGCTGTCATTTTGGTATAGCAGCTTTTGCGTTTTGGTAATCCCATTTGTGAACATACATGCAAGCATATTACAGCACAGATGTGCAGCATTAGTGATTATGGTGAGACAAATGGGGAGCAATCAAGAAAACCTGAATCCGCAACTGCGAAGGAGGATAGAAGAATGAAACTTGAACTGATGGGCAATGAAAGGTTTTATTTTCTTCATGGCAGAATTTAAGATATGTAGAGAGAAGAGTAAGGAAGGGGGGAGAGCTTTTAGTTGCAATGGGCGGAGGTAGAGCGGTGTTTGGGAACCAATTCATGTTTGTGCAGTAAGTTGGAGAATTTGAACATTCATGTAGGAACTCCTAGAAAAGAGAATAACTATGCAGTAAAGAAAGTGTGATTGTTGGAAATGGTGGTTATGCACTGTAGGGTAGAGCTTACAGAGGGATGTGGGGCACTGGGAGGGGAAGCTGGGGGATGCAGGCCAGGGTGGGTTCAGAGGTCAGACCTGTGCTTGAGATTAGTAGGGCAAAGGGGGGTTTTTGAATATTGAGAACCATATTGAGATCAGAAGGGGAGAATGGGGCAGGTGAGAAGTTACTGCTGCTGGAGGAGTAGAAGACCCGAAAAGGCTGAAGATCTAAATAAGCTTGTGGAACTGGTAATGTAAAATATAGAAGGTGTTTCTAGAAGGAAGAACAGGAAGATGAGAGAAAAAGCAGTATTTCTGGCACTGGGTCATTTGGAAAGTGGGGGAGGTGGAGTGAGTGGTGGTAAAGTCCAAACACTGCCTGTACAAGGTGAGCGTGGTGGGGACCAAGCCAGCCCTGCATGGGCTGCAGGTGGCAGACGTATGGATGGTGGTGCAAAAGCAGGTTTCATAGTAGTGCAGAGCTGGGGCGTGGTCTATGTCCTCAAGGTCACAGGCTGCGGGTCAGACCAAACCTGGTGAGAATACAAGGAACGGCAGGAGCATTCCTGGGCAGCGGCCACGTAAAGGACAGAAGGTGGGGTTTCAGTGGTGGAGAAAGTTGGCAAAACTTGGAAATACAGCACAAATAGAAGTTATGACGCATAGAAAATCAACGTTACCTCCTGCTTTGGATGGCAGCAGCATCTGCTGACACGTGGTGGTGCCTCCATGTGCTGTGGGAGGAGCAGAGGCCCCTGCCCAGCACCCTTTGGTGCGGGCTCTCAGATCAGCTTTCACTGTGAGCCGCAGCTGTCCCTGTTAATTAAAACTTTTTTCTCCAACTGCAGTTTGGAGTTGCAGGTTATTATCTCTGGAACTTTCATTCTGCAAGCTCAGCAGAATGAGTAGTTTTCCTGCAGTAAGCTCCTGCTAAGCAGATTAATATGTCAGGAATAATGCAGACGGATTGGGATGTAAACCGCTGAGAAGTAATTGGGTATTCTGAGCGATCCCTTTCCTCTATGAGGAAGAAAGCCAGACTTAATGAAAGTTATACAGCTCGTATTTGAATAGTCATTTGTTTAGTTAATGTATTTAGCAGGTAAATTATGTTTTCTGTACTGTTCTTTGGATAGCAGTTCTGGCCTTCATATGGGCAGCAAAATTTATTACTCCATCAGGTGAGAAATAAAGCATAGTTCATAATAAATTTCACACCAGATCATCTTTAAACTAAAGGATTGCTTCAAGTAAAGGCTGAAGCACAGCAAAGACCTAAGCTTAAATGGGAGTTTTCCAGACTCAGGAAAGCACGTTTTCTAAAGGCGGCTGGATCTCATCTTAGTTTGTTGGGGTTCTCTCCTTGTAAGGATCTGTGCTGTGGACCATCAAGCTGATTGTAATTTCTGGCAATTAAAAGCATAATTATTTGTTTTCAACATTTGCTACTAATATGCAATTATTGAAATTCTGTCGGTTCCTTTATAAAAACAAACAGAACAAAACTGGAGTTTTCCATAAGGTTGTGCAGAAGCTATCTTTAGGGGAAGAGACTACAGAATAGGCTACAGAAAGCCAACTGCTTTTGCCTTCACTGGACTGTCTGTTCTTGGTGTTATGGGCAAAGTCTCGAGAGCAGAGAGGTGAGTGGTGTATTTAAGCACTAGAAGCCAGATGAAGAAGGCACGGCTTATGTATGCAGATATAATCTTTCTGCAGTGTTTATCCAAATTATCCACAGTGCTGTTATTATAAATGAAAAGTTGTACTGGAAATTAAGAGGACTCAGAGTGCTTTGAAGTTCCCTAATTATTTCAGTGATCCAGATTGAAAATGGACACCATGTAAATCACCTACACAGAGCACTTAATTAAAGGAGAGGAGAGAAAATAGAAGTGGATGTCTGTTCAGTGTTAGGAAAATATTAGTGAGGAAAAGGTCTTTGCCTGAAGGAAATATGAGGGTGGGTTCTTTTTCTTTTCATTCCAACCATATGCTCATCTTTGTTCCACTTCAGATTCATAGTCCCAATAACAAATCCATTTCTGCAGAGAAACTGTCACGTGAAATTCTGACCTGTGGAAGTGAATGGGAAATAGAATCATACGATATCTGAAGTCGGAAGGGAGCCATAAGGATCATCGAGTCCAACTCCAAATCCCCCAGAGCCTCCCTGAGGTCAGGGAAGGAGTACATTCTGCACCTTTGGCAGCTCTAGGATCACAGATTACACTGAATGCTTCTAGTTGTTCTATGGGAGTTGAAGGAAAAGTGGTGCTACCATCAGCAAGGTGTGGTTTAAAAGAGAGTACGAGATCAGGCAAAGAAGGAAGAGCTGAGGAGCCCAGTCTGCAGCCTGGTCCTGAGATGGACTTAGAGATGGATCCTGCTGGGGAGCTGCTGGCTCTGCCTCTGCTGGGGAAGCCCAGGTGGGATGGGTGTGGGGGGCTGTCATGGAGCTGCCTGCTGCTCTCCTCACTGCTGGGCGTGTTGGCCCTGTGGGAGCTCGAAGGGGTGATGGAGCTTGTGGGTGGTGGAGGAGTTGGTGTGTTTGTGATTTCTGGGCTTGGTAGCATAGCTCGCTGCAAAGACCCAACATATTAGCATATTAATGTTGTTGATTATGCTGATAATAAGGGAAAGAAAAGGAACAAAAAATCATCACTTATCTGGGATGTATTACAAAGAGCTCAGTGAAGCGAACTGTCTGCAGCTTTGAATATAATTAATATTTTCTGAGCCCTCTGGCAAACGTTACCATTATCGCTGATTTCAGCCTTGTAATGCTCTCATTCACACTTCTCTGTCCTTTATTCTCAGGGTCTCAGCAAGGTTTTGGCACTAGCACGTCACTCAGGCTGTGCAGCTTCTTGCAGAGTTTCCTGAATGAAGTGCCAGCAGCGCAGGTAACCCCGAGGCTGATGCCATGTCAGGTAGCACGGGCCCTCCAGCACACATTGCCTGTTCTTTCTGTTTGGATTTGGGCTCAGATTGGAGAGTGTGGGGTGCTGAGGCCTCCCTGGGGTCAGGAGTACATCACGGGGGATTACAGCAAAAACTTGCTTGGTAGTCAAATAAATTCATCATTAATCTGCATTGAGAAAAAGAAACTCGTGCAGTAGGGGATAAATCTGGAGTTCTTTACATTTTAGCTGCCTCTTTCATGTATCTTCTTGATGCTTTTGAAAACAATGACAAAAAGCTGTTGTTTGCTTCTACAAATTAAAATTGCCTTCAGTGCATTAAAACTATTCTTAATGAGGACTTTCAAAGGCTGGCAGAGCCACTTTGTGTGGGGGCAGGGGCTCTGCAGCCGTGCATGGTGTGCAGGTGTGGGGGTACATCTTGTCTGGGGGTTTGCAGGCCCCGGACTGGGAGAGCTGGCTTCATAATTATAGAGATCTTACAAATACTGAACTTGGGAATTCTTTGCTTAAATGGACTGTTGACAAGAAATCTACTGGCTTCCAAAGGCAGTTTGAAGCTAGTTCTTATAGCTCCTCCAAATTGCTTCCCCAGTAAGTGAGAACTTCCTAGTTTTGTTAATGCAAAAGTAAAACTCACTGAAGGTATCATTTTGCACCTTTTACAGTAAAACCAATTAGGTAAAATATTCTCAGAGAGAGATGACTTTTTCTTCCCCTTCTTCTTAAGTAAGTTTTGAGTTGCTTTCTGAGGGGCAGAAAGCCATCTGGCTCTGTGTGATGGTGTGTGCACCCAGGGCAGTGGGAAGGGCTCCGAGATGAAGAACAAAACCCTGCTGCCTCTCCCCTTCTTCACAGGCACTTCACATTTGTCAACTCACATTTTCCATCTTTAAGTCAAAGCGCTGTGACCATACAGCAATTTGCTTCTGTCTTCTGTGTAGGTGAGGAGAACTTCTGCCGTTATCATCAAGTAACAGGGATTAACTGGGAAGAGATTAGATTTTTATCCCAATTATTTTCATAAAACTACTGTTTTTCTTAGGCTGGGGATTTGCTTTGTAAGAGAATAAACTGTAGATAATGATAATGGGATGTTTGCATGGAGCTGATAAGTAGCAGTTCTGTTTATGTCTCTTTCATAGTTTCTTTAACCTAATTCAAGAAGGGATATATATTTTTAAAAGCTTTTAGGAAGGAGGTCACAACATTTTCGAGCTTTTGTGGGGAAAATGTTTGTTTTTCATTCTATTATTCTGAACAATTGAGTAATTGTACACTGCATTTTGGAGGCTGTGGATGCCCCATCCCTGCAGGCATTCAAGGCCAGGCTGGATGTGGCTCTTGGCAGCATGGTCTGCTGGTTGGTGACCCTGCACATAGCAGGGGGTTGGAACCTGATTAGCACTGTGGTCCTTTTCAACCTTGGCCATTCTATGATTCTATGAATGCAGTTGTTTTGTCTTTGTAACTAATAATCAAATATTTCCTTAATCAGAATCACAGAGAAGCTCCCAAGACTACATTTCTTCCCAGTGCTTTTGAGTGTGAGAACGGCCACGTGCTCCCGGCACCTTGCAGAACAAACGTGGCTTCCCGTGTTGCTGTGAATTCTGTTGACAATTTAGTACTCCTCCACTAAATTCAGTGAGACTGAGCAGACGGCCTCATCCCTGACACTTCTTGACTTCTGAATGTCATGGGAATCTTTTATAGCATGTGGTATCACTATATACCACACAACTTGCTCTCAGCAGTGACCTCTAATACTCGGCTAAAGAGAAGTACACTTCTCTCACTGCTTTAAATGGGGTGGGCAATAGGCATGGGTGCTCCTGTTAGGAAGAAGACAGACCTATTGCTTAGGGTGCCAAGGAATGTGCTGGAGCAGCAGTGGCACATCGACAGCCCCTGGCTGGCAGTCCATGGGCCCTCCTTGCCTTCACCCCAGCCGCCTTAAGGAGCATTCCTCTCAGAGTAAGGAACTCAGAACAAAAGGAAGGCTTTATGAGAATTCTGAAGGAATAAAATGTAGGTAAGAAAAGTGTAATTACCAAAACTGGGATTAGTCCAGGGTAGGAATTAATAACTCTGAAATTAATGAATGGTTTAATTACCAGTAGTCCACAGGGCATGAAATCTTACTTCTTTCAGTCATATCACGGGTCCTTTAATTCTGTACTGGTGCTTTCTGAATGGATTGCAAAGAACAGTATGAACCCCGGGGGATGTGTAGCAGGCTTTTCCAGCATGATTGCTCGTTTCACTTTTAATTACAGAGGGTAAATAGAGGAGCAGACTATGGACACATGTAAAATCTCTTCTCACTGAAGTATGTTCAACTCCATGCTTTCCCGTGGCCACTCTGCCAGAAACAGAGTAAGAAGGTGTTTCTGTAGCGGTGTTACTTCACACCGATCCTTCTTAGCAGCACACCTTAGTTCAAGGTCAAGTCCCTTCCTTACTGCTGCACCGATCTTTTCTTAAGTAGAGACTGCTGATCTATCCAAACAGCATTCTGTTTGTTTGTGTCTGAAGAGGACAGATCAAAATAATCTCAACAATTTACTTCAGTTTTCATGACAACTGTATCTTATCGCTTCCTTTGGGGAAGGCAGCATAATTAAATTACTTTTGTTTATCTTTCGCAATTTTCCTTTTGAATTTTTAAGACCAATTATTTATTGAATAAGAGATGATGGAGCATTTTATGGACTGTGACAACGGAAGAACTTTTGTACAAGCAAAAAACCCTATTTTTAACCATGCTTTTGCTGTTGTAATTGATATTTCTAGTGCAGTTTTCTCCCTGCGTCACTATTTGTATGTTTTCTAGCTGCTCCATTCTGCTGTTATTGTTCTGGCTTTCTATTAAAATGGAATGTGAGGTTTGTTTTATGCATGTGCCTACAGTGGAGGAGAATAATGCAAAGCTAAGTGCTTTGTAATGCCTATGGGAAGGATGTTTTTCCGAGTAGTTTTTGAAGTACATGTCACTGCTCAATTGTTCATTACCTTCAAATGCCTTCAAAAGCTACGAATAATTTGATATTCCGAGGGCATCTATTTGTATTGTGTCATGCTCTGAAATACGCAGTTGCAAATGTTGCTTCCTCTGCTTGAATACAAAGAGGCAGTGCATCTTGGAAGCTGATTTCATTTTTCTTGTGAAAGCTCATTCCGTGACCAGTGCTTTTACAGTCATCAGCTGTTCTGATCTTGTGCTCTCACGTGGGCTCATGGGATGACTTCTGGAAGGGAAGTACAGACTTCATGCGACCAAACGGGCTGACTGCAAGGGTTGTGCCGGGGAGTGAGAAGGCTTTGGAGGGAGTGGGTAACTCAGGAATGGGCAGAAACTCAGAGCTGAGGGAGAACTGGGACAAGGGAAGGCACAGGATTAGAAGTGAAATAAAAATCTAAATTTTAGTGATAGATTAGCTTGAAAATGAATTGAATCTGTTTCCATATTTGTATGTCTTCTAATTTGATATTTTAGGAAGTTTCTGTAAACTTTGTTATGAAAGTGCTTTCATTGCACTAGCTGCCTGTAATTAAGACAGCTTCTGTGTTATACCTCCAAACTTGGCATCCGCTCAAGCTAAATTACAAGACTGCTTTTTTCTCTGTTTTAAGCTTTACCCTTAAGTCAGAACCAGCCAATGGGCAGCTGGGGGCACTGCCACCGTGTTCCTTTCAGCATCTCGAGAGCATGAAAACCAGCATTTCTTCTGACAGCGTTTGTATGTCTGTCTCCTCGGCATTGCTGAGTGCCAATAGAACGTTTGAGTTTGTTTTCCTCTCAGAAATCAATGATACAAATGGCACAAAAAGTTATAGAGAGTTGTATTCCCTTGGTCTGACAATGCTCTGTGTACTTGTTCTTTTTTATGCTACATTTCACACAAGTAATGCCTGAAGCACCATGAATGGTCTATATTCACCCATACGCGGATACTCTCAGCTCTGCATGGGGAGCTGTCCAAGAGGAAACTTGTTTCTCTTCAGTTGCACCTACATGACAAGGCTTCTTGTATTTGAGAAGCTTCTTTTAATGGATGAGAAGACAAAGGGAAGCACAGATGGACACTGGATTCTGTAACTCATGCTATTTTTGGAAGGTATTTTGCAGAACTGCACTGTGTTTCTCCACCGACATTTTGCATGAATATATGGTTGCTTTTTCACTGTGAAAGAGGATCCCGATGTGCTTTGCTTTACTTGGACTAATTAAGCGCGTTCTTTCCATAAGTGTTACAAAACTTTGTAAGTGCTGTACAAATTAGGAGGCAAAGATTTTGTTCTTGTTGGCTTTATGGAAATACATTTCAGAACGGCCTGATTTATCTATAATCTGGTTAGTGCATCTTCTCAATGTCGGTATCTCTTTGAGATGTAGACTGCTTGACATACATAAAATCTGCTTACTGTTTGCTCATTTCAGAAGTAGTTGTTTAAAACATTCTTGTTTTGCTGAAAAATACTAAAACAGTTGTGTGAACTGTTACTCACATGAGTTGGAGTTGCGTGTGTGGATTGCGTATGTGAGGAAGACCAGCAGAACCAACATCTGGTCTAGAAGTTGAGGAACAGGCAGTGAGGAAATCTCCCAGTAGCTTATTCTGCTGCAGAAAAATTAATGGGATTTCTGCTAAGTCCCTTATCTGAGTTCCCACAGCCTGAGATAATACAAGAGAAGCCAGAACGACAGGTAAACAAACTGATGGCTTTCTGTTATTCTTATTTTCTTATCAGGTGGTTTACATGTTCTTTTCTTATTTGTGTGCTCAAAAAGACAATGAACGCACCCCAACAGTAATTGTGGGGAGCTGAAGACGTCTGTTGGTTTCAGGGGAATCAGATATGATGGAACTACGTGTTTGTCAGGGAGAACTGGAGTCCAGGCAGCTGTGACTGATTCTCTTCACTGTCTCAAAGCCCAAACCGAGCAGGGGGTGAAAGCACAGAGTGCACTTCAGCTGGAAAATGTGTTCATTCCTACCTGCGGGATTTGCATAGCTGGTTCTCATTGTTACAGAAAGCAAGAACTGAGGATGGCCTTGGCATGTTTTGTTCTGTCACCGTGTAGGGGAACAGACAGTACGCTGAGATTGCTTTTTGTGATCACTGTGGCAAGTCCCCATTGGTCGTGCTTTGCTGCAAAGCAGGTTAAGACATGGAGAATGCAGATTACAGATACCTGTAGGAAAAATATATATCCTAAATGGACTGCTATATTGATAATGATTCTGAAGAAATAGGCCCAAACGTGTTGATAATTTCAGAACACTGTTTTCTCCCATTTCTTTCAGTGCCCTGCTTGGAGATGACAACCAAAAGGAAGATCATCGGCCGCTTGGTGCCCTGCCGCTGTTTTCGCGGCGAGGAGGAGATCGTTTCCGTGCTGGATTACTCTCACTGCGGCCTGCAGCAGGTGCCAAAGGAGGTCTTCAACTTCGAGCGCACATTAGAGGAGCTTTATCTGGATGCCAATCAAATCGAAGAGCTACCCAAGGTAACCTGTGTTCTTCATGTGCTACAGTTGGCAAAGTCGTGTTCTTGGATGTGCACTGAAGATGTGCTTCAACTCTGAAACGTGGCTTGCCTATGGGCTGATAAATGATAAATAAGACGTGGTGCTTTGAGAGACTGGGAGTACTGAGCCACGTGGGGCAGGTGGGCTTGCATTTGGATCATCGGTAGCACTGCTTTAAAAAAACAAAGAACAAAAAACCCTTGGTAAGGACGAGCTGTTGATCCTTGTGGGAGAGAGGCTAGCGCTGCCTGGGTGACATTTGTACAGCTGTAAGTGAGGTCCTGCAACCAAGTTACTGCAGCGATCCTTCCTGTGTGAAACTTCTTTTACAGATTCTTCAGTCTTCTGTCGATTAATATTTACTGTAAGAAATTAAAAGTTAGTGTAACTTGAACGTTCTGGAAACAAAAGAGGGCAAGGTAGTGGAAAAAACAATTAATAATAGGTGCTAGCTACATAATGAAGCATGAAGTAATGTAATCCGTTCCTTAATTGAATTTTTCTCAACAATAATGAAAGATGCTTACAAGTCTTTTAATTAAACATTGTTCCACTGTAATCCATTTTTCATCATCTCCCAATATGTTCCTGACTTACACAGCACAGAGACTTTATATAAATTCTATTTCCCAATGTGGAAGACGTGCTTTTTCCATTACCCGGAGTTCCCATATTCAGATACGATGGTTCATTGCTGAAGATTACTCACTCAATCAGGAAGCTATTTACAGATGATAAGGCAGGGCAGCTACAATCTTCAAGTGTCATGAAGAAATGATATAGAGAACTGCCTTATCTCTCCTCCTTCTAGGAAGGATAGCAGAGAACCAGAGCTTTTTTTGTCCCCATAAATATAAAATGGTTTGGGTGTAGATCGTTTCACTATGAACACAAGTACCTTCAGGACTGTGTCTATTTTAATAAAAATATATGGTTAACCATGTGTATTTTAATAGTCCTACTGAAAAATCATACTGAAAAAAAAAAGTGTAGTTTTTAAAATAGCCAGCTATTTTTGATATATTTGTCTTTGGCCTCTTGAAAGTAGGCATCGCCATGGTGTTTAGAGAAATGGCAGTGCTGAGTACAAGGCAAACATACTGGGACATGAGGTGAGGGCCAAGGGTAAAGGGACCAAAATAATGAAACTCAAATGGAGGTGATAGCGTCAGTCAGAGCTGAGGTGCACTGGACTGTGCTGTGGTATCACCTATCCATACAGGTTATTTGTGAAAAGAAACAGCAGCTAAATACATACTTTGGGGCAATTTAAATGAATAAAGCTCCAGTTTTGCACCTCTTGTTTCATTTCTCTTTGATCATAAGTAATAATTTGAAGCAAATGCTACGTACTGAAAAAGTCCTTATGATCAGTCTTGAGCGTGGGTAAATGCATCATTGAACACAGTCTTGGTCTTGTGCAAGAAGAAAAATGGGAGCATTGGTTGGCTTTTTTTAATACCATCTACACCTCTTTGTCTAAGGAGTTTATTAATCAGTGCCATAAGTGAAACAGTCCAAATAATTTCTTTCTCAAATTTTCTGCTCCAAGTAATTTTTGCCACATGTCGAGCTCTGTCCTCTGCTTAAATTAAACTGTAGGTGACAAAAAGTCATTTTTCCTTCAGATGGCCCTGCGTTTCCTAGCGCTAAGCTTGTATTACATGCTGCAAACTCCCGCGAGCAGGACTTTGCTTTCTCTGGAAACGTGAGATGCAATGACTGCTTCCAAAAAGAAATCTGTTTCGTCAGTGTTCTATTTTTATTATTTACCAACATTACGTACCCCAGTGACTCAGTGGTCTATTAAAGCGTACTGTCATCAGAACACTTTTACCATATTTCACAGTCTCATGAAGAAAAGCACAGGTAGAGGTTCCTTACATCCTTATATACCGATGCCACCTGTTTCTCTAGAAACCAGTATGCTTTGTAGCTTTAAGCTGATATATCAAACTCATTTTGCCTATTGTATTTTTGAATTTTTATCTTTGTGCAATGTAATAATGTGGGTTTCTGCTCTTGTAGTCTTTAGAACAAGAATTTTCATTCCCAATTTCCTTTTTTCTTTTAAGGATTTCTGGTATCATTCTGCAGTTCTTAGTCTCTATTTCCCCCTGCCTTTAGCCAAGACTTTTCTTTTCCTTGCTTTCGCCCTCATTATCATGAGCTGCCACTGCAAATATGACCCTATTTGCATGAGTCAAATGGATCAATGACACAAAAAAGAGAATTGATTTTGATGCAGGTGGAATCCCTGGCAATAAGCATACAGAAAAGCACAGATGAGATGAAAACTCCCAGCAACTGTCCTCTATAAATAATTATAAAGTAAAATCTGTTTTAACTTGTACTGGGCAACATTAATAAAGATAAATCTAATGTGTTAGTAAAATAGGTATGAGGAGTTCTTAGTTATAGGCTACAACACTTCATTGTCTCATGGGGAAGTGGGGACATGCAGGATAATGCCCGTTGTTGTCCCTCACACCTTGGCACTGTCAGCACAAGTGGGAGGGAAGCAGAGGTGGTACGTGGGCGCAGTGTGATGATTACACCCTGTGGGGAGCTGTAGGGCTGCCATGAAGAGCTGTAGATCCTCAATGAGGAGCTGTAGGCTGCTATGAGGGAGCAGTAGGGCTGCCATGAGGCCTCCCTTCAGCCTCCTCTTCTCTGGGTTGAGCAAACCAAGGGACCTCAGCTGCTCCTGGCACATCTTCCCTTCCAGACCCCTCCTTTGTAGCCTTCCTTTGGATACTCCTTAATAGTTCTATGTCCTTTTTATGCTGTGGCACCCAAAACTGCACACAGTGCTGAAGGTGAGGCCGCACAGTGTATCACGGGACAAGCTTGAAGCTCCATGCCTCCTTTGTCTCTTATGATAGTGCTTCAGTGGAACAGCTGAGAAAAGGCACTTGAATTTTGGAGCTCTAACAGCGTGGTATGGTTTGTATGCACACCAAAGCTCTGCCAGGCCTCTGTGCTGTGCGTTGCTATGGGCTGCAGCAACGTGGCTGGAAATCACAAAGGCAAACACTGTCGCATGGTACTCCCCTTACTTTTCAGTCCTGTCCAAAGTGCTGTGCTTTAAGAAGAGGTCCTGAAGGTGAACAAATGCATTCCTTGTGAGAGGAGATCTGCAGAGCAAAACTGCCAACACAAAGTGTTCTGAGAGGTGTTTCTCATTGAGAAGGCCCTTCGGGTCCGGTGCCAGGGCTGGTGGCTGCAGCACAGGGCTGGGTGTTGTGAGCGGGTCTTATTCACGTAGTTCCTCTCACGTGATCGCCTCTTGGTCTTCTGAGAACAGATTCACTTGAAGGAAAAGCAGGTTTCGTTCTGTTTAATGTGAGTATGCACCTTTAGCAGAGGGCCCATGGTGGCGAGTGGCAGAAATGCCCAAACAACTGCACTGATAGTTCCTTCCAGCCACGTGTGAGCTGTGTTGGTGCGCTGAGCAGCCTTGAAGAACAGCTTCCCAAATTCTGGCTTTTCAAAATACTTCTGTATTTTTGAATTCTTCTGTAGTTTCGTAATATTTGTTGTTTCTGTTTGTAAAGATGATTCCAAACTGATTTTTCCTGAAGCACTCTAAAGCATCTTTTTATGTTGCAGCAACTGTTCAACTGCCAGGCGCTGCGCAAGCTGAGCATACCAGACAACGACCTCTCCAGTCTGCCAACCACTATTGCTAGCTTAGTTAATCTCAGAGAACTTGATATCAGTAAAAACGGTAAGAGATCAAAAGGATAAGTATCTTAAAAGAATTGTAAGGAGTAAACAAGCAACAAGGAAGCTTAAATTCTCACCAAATGTATTCTAGGGAACATACTCTTTTTTTTCTATGTTATGTTCTGTTTTCTTACCTGATGCTTTTAACAAGTGTGGGTGGATATCCACCTCGCTTTTCTCCAAATGAAGTGAATAAATAAAACAGAGGCTTCTCTAGCATAATACACCATGATAAGTTGTGACTGATAAGCATTACAAATAGAGGAGCAGGACCACATTTTATTGCACTTATGAAGCATTCCCTTTCCAAAGCGGCTTAGTACTTAGTGGGCTCTTGTGGATCAGGTTTATTACTGTGTTTAAGAATATAGAGTATATATTTAAGAATGTAGCTTCAGATCAACAGCTGCAGGATTGATATAGCCAGCAATGAACTGTAGATGTGCATTTCCAAAATACATTTTTACATGCTTAAACTCTGCATATCTGAGCCTGTGTATTTTGTTTTGAAAGTTATTATCAGTATAAGTCTAGAGATGGGGCAAAGAAGAAAAGGATGGGCACTTGGGAAAGAAATGAGAGGCGCAAACATCGGTACAAACTGTGTCACTCTAACTCTAGAAGATCTCAAGTATCAATGCAGAATTTGTACTGCAAGCCATATTGCCTGTTGTGATCCATTTATTTACTGCTAACGTACCTTCTGGACTGCAATGCTGAAGTATGTGTATCACTGTTAGATCTTGTCTGATCTGAAGCGAACTCATTTAGGATCAAAACAGGCTGAATGGTTTCCATATGTGTATAATACTGCTTTCAATATTTTTCAGGAATTCAAGACTTTCCAGAGAATATTAAGTGTTGTAAGTGTTTAACAATTATTGAAGCCAGTGTCAATCCAGTATCTAAGTGAGTATCAGGAGCCTTGTGTTTGTATTACTGCTAGTGCAGAAAATGTATGCAAAGTTAACTAAAACCTGGAGGCCCGGTGCCAAGTTTACTTACAGAATTAATGAAAATTGTTTTTCAACTCTTTGAAATCCAAGATGGATGTATCTATGCAGAGATCTCTGTTCTGTGTGGAGGCATGGTGTGTGTCCACGTGATAAGGAACGCGTTGGTGTAGCAGTGCGGGTGGTGCAGCCTAGGGCTGGTAGTTGATGTATTTGGGAGTAAGCTGTGCTGCATCCTCCAGTGCCATAATCTGCAGGTTGGGACTTCAGAAATCCTCACTCCTGCCAAAAACCTGCAGTAGTTGACACCAAATGTCTGTGTTGTAATCCTGTGATATATGAAATAGAGTGAAGGAAATGAAAGAATGAAACTTCAGTATCTCAGAGGGGGAGGGGGAGGAGGAATACACCTTTGGCTTAAAGCCTCAGCTTGAAAGGGAGAAAAGGCCGATGCGACTGGGATGTGCCCAGGAGTTGAATTTCGTGTGGTTATAGCAACGTGGAAAAGATGAGAGCAGTCAAAAATATCCGTAAAAAGTTGCTCAGTAAATTCTTCTTGATAATTTGGGTAGAAAAAGAGGGTGAGAAAGAAAGTCATCTTTCTCTTTCTAAATATACGTTGTTATTATTTCCATAGCAACTTCAGTGTGAGCATTAAGCTTTTAACTGTTTTGTAGGCTGCCAGATGGCTTCACACAACTTCTAAATTTGACCCAGCTCTATCTGAATGATGCCTTTTTGGAGTTTCTCCCAGCTAACTTTGGAAGGTAAGAATTAGTCATCGAGGCGCCTTGTCCTTTAACATGAACCCACTTCAGGTTTTAAAACTGCAATTTATTTTTTTTTAAACAACAACAACAAAGTACAGATTTTGTCTCTTCAGCCCTATTTTGATGAATTATTACTGTTGGAGAGAATTTTATGTCAGCAAGAATTCTATGATGAAGTGAAGCACTCTGCTGGTTTAGGGAAAAGGTGGACAGAAATAAGAATTGGAGAAAAGAGGCCTGTCCTTGGGCAAATGTGCTATTAAATTGTGGCAAGTGCAGAAAATAAGTGTGGTGTATGCCTACTGAGGAATGAACAGAAAGAGAAGCATGTCGTGAGTCAGAAAGAAAGATAAGGAATGGCTGAGTGTGGTGGAGCAACAAAAGCAAAAACATAAAAGCAAGGAGAAGAGAGAAGGTTCAAAAGACAGCAGAGCAGAAAGGATGTAGGATGGCAGTACAAATAAATGCAGTAGAAGCTGAGCTAAAACGTGTTACGTAAGCATGAGGCAAAGGCAGGAAACCAAAGCGAAGAGAATTTGATGTGGCCATTGAAGAGTGCACCATGACAGTTACATCTCTGCTGTGCTACCAAGGGAAAGGGCAGCCCTTCTGCCCTCTGATTGCCTTCTGATTGCCCGGTGGGACAAATAGCTCAGATGACAGAGCATTAAAGGGGAAAAAGGTGACGTTACAGAATTCATCCAGTATTAGTTTCTTTCCTGGCCCATCCAGCTACCCCTGTGTGCGTGCCACTGCTCCGTGGGGAATATCGCCTCGGCACTCCAAAACCAACACTGATGTGGCATAACTGATGTTGGAGATGATGTTACTCAGGCACTGAGAAATAGGAGGTGTAAGTTTGTTGGCATTTACTTGGTGGAACTGCCACTGACCCTGAACTCTGGCTATGTGCTGTGCTGCAGTAACTTGTAGAGAACACCCAATTGAGAAAAGAGGACGGAAACTTGTTGTTGCTTGCAGCTGTTGAGTGTTTGGAGCATCAGAGTAAATCTGAGGATTGCTTTTGTAGTTCAGAATTCAGACAGCATGTACAAGTGTCAAGGAAAAACAGAGGCGTGAAATACCCCTGCAATTTACCAGATGTGTAGTTTTTCTGTCCATGGAACAATTACGTTCATTATGCTCTTCTGAAGCTCTGCTGGTACTTTGTCTACCGATCTTTGCCTCTTAAGGACATCTCCAGTGTTCCACCTCTCTTAGCAGAAAGCACTCACTTTGTTTTCTATCTACAAATGCAGATTTTCTCTAAATGAACTGACATTGGTTCCAGTAGTGGTTGTTATTCTGTCATTATTATGCTGCTCCTATGTCAGCCCTTTGGTATCCTGCACTTACAAATCCTTGTCGTGTCTCTGAAGCTTCCAACATTAGCGAACAGAAATTGCACTGTTTTTCACTAACCACACGCAGCTCTTTAACTGGGCCTCTCGTATTGCTCTGCTCCAGATTTTAGTGCTTGCTTTGTCTCTTCTGCTATGGTAACATTCAGTTAATCTCTTACAGTCTCATTTAGCCATCCGATCACAGTGGGGAATGGAGCCTACCTGAGCACCATGTAAACATCTCTGCACTTCTCACTTAGAGATGTTCCTTTTAGTCCTGGCTAAGTGCAAGAGTAGGATTTACAATGGTTTTATTTTCCTTTTTTTTTGGTAGGAAAAAGGGAAACCCGTGGTTTCTGGAATAACAAAGTACTGGGAAGTCTGAGATTCTGTGAAACAGGAAATGGGGATTGTATTGGACAGAAGTATTTAGAGCTTTGTTGTATGGGTTCAGCTTTTCTCACGGACACCTGCTTACACTTAGGGCACTAATGAGCCCTCACTATAGAGTAATATCAAAAAGCAGTATTAGTGGAGTCGTTGAAACTTGTCATAAAGTTCACCAATAAACTTTCTGAACATTCAGAAACAGTGCTGTCCACCTAAAACCTTACACGGTGTGGCTCTGATGTAACAGCTCTGTTTAGCAATAACAGGGTTATGAGTGAGTGATGCAGAATCACTCCGTCTCACATGGCTCGAGTAATATTGGTGTCGGCACAGTGTTGGGGAACTGAAGTACTGTTGTACAGAGGTCCTAATTTGTGCCAACACTTAAGCATATGTCCTACTGCTGCGTAAAATACAGAGAACTAAATGGAGCTCTGTTCCGTGATGTCAGTCTGCCGATGTGGGGCTGCGGAAGACAAGGCTACAAATGGAAGAGAGAACTGCAAACTGTGTAGCAGCTGCTTTTCATGTTTTCATAGGCCCAGAAATATTTGAGAGAAATGAGCTTTTCCTTTGTTTGCCTTGTTGGAATTGTCAATAGAAGTAGCTTATAGTTATGTGGAAAAACTGAGGTATGTCAGAAGTGTTCAGAAGAGTTCAGATAAGGACACAAGAAGAGAATTGTGTAAGCCCAAAGCTATTTGGTTCTGAACGCATTTTATGTGAAGTTCAATCCCACAATTGCTGGACCTCTTATTATTCTGTAGTGTGCAAACTCATCTTCCTGCGGTGAGGAGCTTCAAACCATTCCAGTGGGTTTCTGAACTAATTCGTAAGATGAACTAATTATTTTCTCTTGTATTCCTAGACTTGTCAAATTGAGAATATTGGAGTTAAGGGAAAATCACTTGAAAACTCTACCAAAGTAAGTGATGGCTATTTATGTAACTCTCTTTGACCTGACTTTCCTGCAGTGCATAATAATTTTACTGGTAGCGTTCTGACGATGTTATTTCTGCTCAGATCTATTTTTTCTCCTGTTCAAAGACAGC
Organism: Pavo muticus; assembly: GCA_016647715.1. Lineage (NCBI taxonomy): Eukaryota > Metazoa > Chordata > Aves > Galliformes > Phasianidae > Pavo > Pavo muticus. The sequence goes on along the minus strand of JACDJE010000225.1, from coordinate 997,433 downwards.
CTACCAAAGATTTTTAGCAAGAAGCAAGTGTGTAATGGAAGATGAGTGCTTGTAAACTAGCTAACTACAGCTCAGTACCCCGAATCTGTAGAGTAACATTCCAAAATATGAAATGTAAACAGAATTGGGAAACAAATATGAGATAACCCTGGTTGTTGACTCTGTGACAGTCTGTTCTCATGAAGAACTAATCTGATTCATTGAAAATGTGTGCAGTGTGACCTCACTAGAACGACCTCCCAGTACGATTCGTGAAGAAGCGAAGTGCATTTGCTTGTGTTTACGATAGTATCTGGAAACTTGTGTCATCAGAATATTGAGGAAATGTCCGTTTTACTCTTTATTAAAACAAAAAGGTGTTTAGCATTTGGCCAACGTTTAAGTGGTGTTTTGAAAATGAAGCAGGAAATAAATGAAAGGTAAACATCTACGCTTCCCGTGCTGGATGCAGGGAGTTCCACTGCAGAAAGCAAGGAATACACTTCTGTGTTCAGACCAACCCTGTGTGTTTTCTATGCGAGGATCCTTACCAGTGAAAAAATATCCACAGCTCTGGGAATCATTCCAAATGGAGGCTGTATGTCCCCATTGTAAATGAGTCTTATAATGGTGATAGTAGACTCTGCTTATGAAACTTTACTAACACTGAATTGTGTTATTTAGCACTCTGCTTAGCAATCTCACGTTTGCTAAAAGCTGACATGCAGGAATTTTCCCTATATGGGACATAATGATGTTTTCACTGCTCCATTTGGGTATTTCCCTGAAGGCCGAGCACGACCCTTTTCAGAGAAAAGTCATGTTTTATGTTAAAGGATGTGTTTCTGATACCAGCAGAAAAGACTTTTTGGTGTGTAAACATCCCATTTCCTCTGCTCTGATTTGATTTGCATTTTTTGAGAAACAAAGCAGCCCCTTCAGTCCCCAGCCAGGGGACCCCAGTCCCCTTCAGCCAGGAGAGAAGGGCTGTGGCTTTGGGTCATTACCGTCTGCAGGCTGTGTGCTGCTGAGGCTGATGGCAGCGGGGCAGGAGTTGTCAGCCTTACTAATAAGAAGGCTCTCCTTTGCTTCAGCAGCACACCGTGTCAAGGTGCCGACCCTGGTAGTGTCTGGAAGCCCCCCCTGGGTGCAGCAGCACGGAGCTGGTGGTGGCTGAGCTCAGTGACTTCCTGCTGATGGCTCCGACTGGAGGGAAGCTCTGAGCGCTGTAACCAAGGGAGACGTTCCTTGTGGGCGGTCGGCCTCAGCTCTGCTGCGGCAGAAGGGAAGGCTCTGCTGTGCTCTGCTGAGGCAGGCTGGAAAGAAGGGCTTCTGCTTGTGCAAATGCTGTCCTTCAAAATGGTGGTAGGAAGCACAGCTGTATTATGAAATATAGAGAGAGGGGAGAAAATCCTTCTGAGTGCGGTGCTGGGCTGTGTCCAGATGTGACACGAGCTCTGTGCCTACAGCAGAACAACCTCAATCAGGAAATACATGCAGTCCAATAAACCGGAGGGGTTTTACAACTTGGTGTTGGGGCAGATGGGGCAGGTCTACAGATGTGTACTGCAGAACTTTCCTTCTTAACCTGCAGTTTGTTTGGTGCACCGTGAGCAAGGGAACCTAGTGATGTTGGTAGTTTGTTTGGTGGTTCTGCTGTGAAAATAAACATGAAAAGGAAGGAGAATGCCTAATTTTAATGCTGTGCTTCTGCTCTTAACTAACCTGGAAGCGTACTGTCAGACCATTGGAAGCAGCATCTGCTCAGTGCTGTTACTGGGTCAAATGCAACTTAAATCACGTGGAATGAAAAGTTACAAAAAGCAAATGGCAGTCTGTCCTCTGTGCTGTGCTGTCAGCTATATGTGCACGAAGTCTTTCTAAGGGAAGCAGTTAACATCTTGGCATAAACAGCAATTAAATGTGCTTTGTGTTTACCATAGCTCTATTTTTGCCACTCAGTCAACAAGTCAAGGTTGTTGTAAAACGTATCCATGGTAACCAAGTGCCAAACGTTCAAATTTAGTTACAAAATCATCAGAAGAAGTAAATACTAATAGGTGCTGGTTGAAAGGTAGCTCCCTAACCAGAGCAGGGATCTCCAAAGTGTTCTTCTTTAATCACAGAATGGCCTGGGTTGAAAAGGACCACAATGCTCATCTCGTTCCAACCCCCTGCTGTGTGCAGGGTCACCAAACAACAGACCAGGCTGCCCAGAGCCACGTCCAGCCTGGCCTTGAATGCCTGCAGGGATGGGGCATCCACAGCCTCCTTGGGCAACCTGTTCCAGTGCGTCACCACCTTAATACACCTTGCATTAAAAACCAAGAACTCTCCATTGACTGTTGAGTTTGTCAGCGTAATTTTTCTGCATGTAAAACAAGTCCAAAGATCTCAGTGTATTCCCTGACACTTCCTGGTAGGAGATTGATGCAGTGTTGTTCATAAAATGCTTTGAAGACTCTTCTCTGGGACAGACGTGCCGAACGTTGCAGTACCGCTGTTGTGCCGGGTTGTGATGGGCTGGAGGAGCACCCTGGTGTGCAGGAGCACAGTGTGGGGTGTTCCTGTTCTCCACCAGCAGTGCTTTCTCTTCAGAAGGCTTTACTGCTCCTTCTTAAATGCTGGAAGTATTCGTATGTTGACTCTGCAGCTCTTCACAAAACCGCTTTATAAACACAATTATCTCTTTTCTCTCTTACGTGGTTATTGAAGGTACCTGTTTCCAAGAGCTTCAGGGCATTAAGAAATATCTGGAAATCTCTGGCCAACGTTGCAGATATTTTCTAATACCTTACCAAAGCAGTAATTTTTGCAACAAAACCAGGAAACAATCTGGTTTTTTCTCTTCAATTCCTGTTAAAATTTCCGGAGCCTTTGTGAGCTTCTGACCGAGGTTCTGAGGTTTGAGCAATGTAGCCACCTCTGCAGGTGCTACCCATGGCTCAAAGACCCAACCAGGATAATTTGTATTATTCTGTTTGGTAAAGGTGATCTTTTCTTGCTCTAATGACATGTAATATCACTGTGTAATGGCTCAGGGTGATGCTTAATAGAGCGCAGCTCCCAGTAGCTCTGCAGCATTCTGCTCTATAAATGCTACCCTGCTGAATATGTATGTGAAGCTGAAGGTGAGGTTTTCCAATTGCCACTGATGTTTTCAGGCATTTTGCACCCAAACTGAAGCAATTAAGTTCAGTGCAGAGATTTCTGCTAGCTTCAGTGGGTTTTGAATGAGGCAATTTGTGCTTCAGTGTTTAATTATTCTGTGTTTGAGTTATTTCTCAGAGTGGAGGCCTGCAATTCCCAGCTTCTATCCTGCAGGATAAAGCTGTAGTCCAGCCTGGGTAGGAAGACATGGGAAGGCAGGAGGCTGCCAAGGGAGGAGGAAAGCCCCTCAGTGTGCTGCTATTGGTGATTTGGGTCCCACAGTTGCCCCGTGGGCTTGTCCTGCCCTCAGCCCTGTTTGTGGCAGCGATAACGCCCCAGGGCAAGGCCCCATTGGCTTGGTTTCTGAAAACCTCCTGTAGGTCAACATCCTTTTTTAAGTCATTTACAAAGTCAGCAGCAGGAGCCCAGAGCTGGGTGCAGTTGGCAGCTCCTCTTCCTGCTCATATAAAATTCCTGTTTCTTCCAATTTACGCATGTGAAGACCTCTCTCTTCACACAGGTGCTTATGTTAAGAACTTCCAGTGACGGATCTCCACGCATGTTTTTGGTAGACTTCACTGTCCAGATCTCTTGTATTCTCTTGATAGGCTCCAGGAGTTTCTGAGTCATCCCTTCTCATGCCAAAAACGGTGCTGAATTCCCCCAGTGTGTCATATTTCTTCAAGTATCCCTTCATGCTGGGAGAGCTGCTGTTAATTTGCCTGGTACAGATGGCAGTCAGTGATACGTGGTTTCTTCAGAGTATTGTGGAGTGATGCAGAAGCTGTTGTGATGTTGCTTACAGGCTTCTCATCACCCAGCACTGAGGCACTCTGTGTGATACATGCTCATTGTCTGAGCTCATAACCTGAGTTCCATCTCTTCTCAGCAGTTCTGCTCTGTTCCTTTTTATTTGCTTTATTCTGACTTCTGCTTAAGACAAACCCTCCGGCTGACTCTGTGGGTGAGCGCTGCAGCATGGGAGCTGGCCCAAACTCTGAATACAAATTAATTTAGGTTTTCTGCTGTGACCTTTCTTTTGGAGCATTCCTTTTATATCCTTTCCATAGACTCTGGCAGGTTTCCTGCTCCTGAGGTGGTTGAATAAAGATGTATTATTACTTTTTATGCCTTTTTTCAAACATTTCTGAAGTTGTTTTCTGTCCTTTTATAGCTAACCGTTCTGTTCTGTTTTCCTTGTTTGGATGTGTGTGCACAGTGAGATGGCACGTGGCAGATTTGCACCAAAGATAAATTGTCCTGAACGCAAATTGAGGAAGGTGGATGCACCAGAGTGAGGAGAGTGGATCATAGAACCAGAGAACAATTACGGTTGGAAAAGCCCTCTGAGCTTCCACTGCCCACAACCCTCAGTGCCACATGCCCACAGCTCTGGAACACTCCCAGGGACAGTGGCCCCCCCAGCCCTGGGCAGCAGTGCCAGTGCCTGACTGCTCTCTTTAGGAAGAGAAGTTTCTCCCAGTATTCAATCTGAACCTTCCCTTCTGCAACGTGAGGCTGTCACCCCTCATCACAGAGATGCACCAGTGGGGAAGGTGGATACTCACTATGAGGAAGGTGGATGCACACAGTGAGCACCTCCACCTTTCCTTCCTGCTCCTCAGCAGTGAGTAGTCAGCTTGTCAGCCATTCAGCATTACCCAAGTAAGTTGTTTGCTCTGTGCAGTCTAGGGATTTTCGGCAGCTGTCAGTGGATGTGCCAGCAGCTCTGGGTTCGGTGCTATAAATATCTGTGAGTGCATTTGCACTTTTTGTCTGTGGCATTTAGTGGAACAGAGAAGACCTTACTTAATTTCTCTTAAATTTGCAAGAAATAATAAACTGAAGTTACTTGCACAACTCTGTTATATATTAGAGAACGTATGGTTGCATTTGTACTCACATAAATGCATGCACACGTGGATATGTGCCCATGAGGAGGTACAGCTCTAGCCCTGTCCCTGCAGGCTGTGTAGGAGCACGGAGGTGGCTGCTGTTGGGAGGGTAACAGATTGCTAAGTATAGTTTGCTGCCTTAAAAGTCCCAGTGGTGAACCAGGTGTTAACAAGCCCCCGATTAAAGATGTGCAGGGCGCACTCCTGATGCGGTGACTATAGGTGCTCTCAGTATCGTCTCAGCACTCCCATTCTGGTGCAGATACACAGCTTTCACACTGCCGTAACCTTTTTCTCCATTTCCCACTCTTAATTGCAGCTCCAGCCTGTACGGCTTTATTTCACCTGTACAAATTGAAGTGCTGTTTTCCTGTATGAACGTACAATGAGGCCTTTTGTACCTACTGGTTAATTATCAGGCCAGCGGTGTCTGTGTTGGTGTTTGGAAACCATTTACCAAACAAATGTTGTGTTGGGACTGCGACCCCTGTGCTGCATTGCGGGGCTATCCTGTATGGAGGGCTCTGAGTGCAGGCTCTCCAGCAGAGCCCCTCGGTGGGCTGGCAGTGACTCCCCAGCTGGTGGGGTTAACCCAACCCCCTCCAGTGCCCGCGGTACTCAACAATTTCCTTTGGTTATTGAGTAAACGACATAAAGTCCTGCCATGTTTTCCCACTGTTTGATAAATGCTGAGTACTTCTGTTTGTTAATGTGCATCGTTACACAAAGTACACCTCTTCCTACCAATTAGTTGTTTCTGGGAAGTTACAGAAAAAGATTTGAATGAAAATTCACAGCGCTGAAGTCGTGGTTGTGCTGCCTACGCTGTAGGAAACAACCTCTGCGTTAGGTGAGTCAGCCCTAAGTCATGCAGCAGGAGCTGATCTGCACTGCTCGGGGCTGGACTGCTTCATTGCTGATGGCATTTTGAGGCCTGGTGCCTATTTTCTGGCTGTTTAGTTTCAATAAATGTTCCATTAAGGAGGAGGCCTTCCAAAGACAGGCTGATATTCTACCTGAAAGACTGAAAATCACAGACTTCTGTGTTCAAAATGAGTGTGAATCCAGAATATTGACTGTAACCAAGTGCTACCACTGGGTATCTGCTTATCCTACCATTGCTTTCCCAGTTCTTTTTTTCTTGTAAGTATTAGGTAGATGCATTAGACTGACTTTACAATAGCATAGATAATATTTTTATGTCCATGTTGACTTTTTTTTCCCAAGAGTTTGATTATTGCTTGAATTGTGTATTATTAATGAGGCTTGTCATACACACCTTGAAGCAAAGACCCATTCAGTTGTGTCGGTGCTGAGAGGAACTGGTACATTCAGGCCGATTAATAACTCTCATAGAACAGAAGAGGAAATTAGTGAAGCCTAAAATCCCCTATAATATCGTTACACCAGCATGTGTAGAAAGCAGTGGTATGTAGAGGCTGTGTGCAACCATGCATTTGGTGTGCGTGTGCATGCATTTATATAGTTAGATAAAATATGTATGTGGATATAAATACGCATATGTATACGTATATACATAATTTATGCTATATACACGGACATGTATGTGCTGTCTCGCTTGTCATGTGGTTAACTGGGATCTAACCTGGCAAAAACTAACCAAGAAGGAGCAGTGATAGCACTGTGTTAGGGCTGGAGCAAAAGAGAAGATGGTGAAAGTGCAGTGTCAGTAGGGAAGAAGGAGGTGAGGGTGGCATGAAGATTAAGGTTTAGAATCATAGAACTGCGTAGGTTGGAATGAAACTTCAGTATTTTCAGTATTCTTCCAACCATCCTGCCGTGGGCTGGTTGCCTCTAACCAGCTCAGGCTGCCCAGGGCCAAATCCAACTTGGCCTTAAACACCTACAAGGATGGGGCATCCACAACTTCTTCTATTCCAGTGCCTCACCACTCTGAGTAGAAAGGTACAATGAGGGCTTCTGAGGAGTTGCATATACCCTATAATTGATGGGTTTCCTGGTGTCCAAGTGCCATGCCTAGCCTGCCCTAGGCAAACTGCACTCTCACTCTCTGCTCTTTAGAAATGGTCTAGCCTAGACTGGCTAGTCCACAAGTTGACTAGCCCCAAGTCTAAATACCTATTTTCCTTTTTTTAGGAGCAGTGGCACGTAACCAAGCTCAGAGATGGTTCCTCTCTCCACTGTTCATCACTCTGCTTGGTTGTGTCAGGGCAGTGCAGTTATGGCACTGATTGAAGTAAAGCTCCATCCATTCTTCAACCAAAGCTACTACCTGAATTTACAACTTAGCTGGAGAGGAACATTCTGAACACGTTTCTGTAGCAACAAAAACATTTTAAGTTATCCAATAGTCTATTGAAGCTCTGTCATAAATATTCATTGCACTTCATAGGGACTTATGTATATCTCTCTATCTCTTTCTTTCTCCCTTCTTGGTTTATGTTCAATGTCTAATGTTACTCAAATACATCCTAGTAGTTGGTCTCGGACAATCTAGTGGCAGTGAGTTGCAGTGAGTAATTAAGTTCTTCTCCTTATTGATGCAGATGTTACCTCTCTTGGCTGACTCTTCCCTTGTCCAAGTGTGGTGGCCAGTGGCACCAAATCACACTGCCATCCCAAAGGGAGAACAACGATGACTCAAGTGCCACATAGTGTAGATGTGGCTCTTAGGGACTTGTTTAAAGGGCATGGTGGTGATGGGTTGATGGTTGGACTTGATCTAGAAGATCTTTTCCAACCTTTATGATTCTACAGCAGGCGTACTCCTAAACTCAATGCTGTGGGACATTTGTATCCTTTTGGATTCCTGGGGGGAGCCAAAGGTGCCTCCTGTCCTCAGAAAGAACCTGAAGACTGTATCTGTGCTGTTGCAGCCAGGCAATCTGCCTGTATTTTTTTAAACACCTTTGACTAAATTGAAGTAGTTAGCATGATCCTTGCTTCTAGAGCTGTTTGAGATGAGGAAAACACCTTTTCAGAGTTTTGTGGGATTTCTTTCAGTAGAAATGGGTGAAATTGAAAAAATGTAGAAACTGCATTTGTAAATGGTGAGTCACCGGTGTCTGAGAAACAGTAGGCGCTGGTAAGAGATGAGAAAATACTGGTGTTTCTTGTACCCAGCCGTGTGACTCACTGATCCCACATGAAGCTGTGGCTTCTCATCTCTTCTTTGATTTTCTTGACAGTAGGTGTTAGAGCTCTTCGTTTGGGATTTATGTCTTTTTTGCAATACCTTGCTTTTAGCAAATAACGTACAGCGGAGATGTTACCAAGAGGGGACCCTTAGCAGATGTTTGGAAAAGATGGACCTTCTCAGGAAGTTTGGGAGAATTGGAAAAACTATGGAATTCCAAGTATGAGAAATTGAAACTGGATTAAATTTAATAATGCAGTGTGCAAGGTCGAGTACTGAGGGACTGATAAGGAACTATGCTGTAAGTGAGGGGTTCTTCGGTCAGGAATCGTGTTGGAGGAAAAAAACCATGAGTCTTGTTAGGATGTGAAATGTCTGAGTCATCCATCTAATAGAGCCCTGACAAAGCTCAGTGTTCTTTGTCAAAGTATTTCCACTGGAGATAAAGAAAGTTTGTGATATTGCATAAAAAATGAGACCTCATTAGACAAAGTTCAAAATGAAGCAAGGATCAGGAAGAGCTAAAGGTGTAACAGAAAAATAGGAAAAAGAATGCGTGCAGGACATATGCATGCATTCCCATATGAGAAGGCTCTAAAAATGCTGTGTTACGTACACTAAGAAAACAGAAGTTGATGGGGATAAATTGGTGTTTGTCTCTGCACACACAGCCAGGTTGGGCAGCTTGGAAGAGAACTCCTGCATGGGTGGGGACACAGGTGTGCATGGTTGGCAGAGGAACAAATAGGATAGAATCATAGGAATAACCTATCACAGGAATTGTTAAGGTTGGAGAAGCCCTCTCAGCTCCCCATGCCCACCACCCACGTCCCTCAGTGCCACATCCCCACGGCTCTGAACACCCCCAGGGATGGTGACCCCCTGCCCCTGGGCAGCTGTGCAGTGCTGAGCGCTCTTTGGAGAAGAGATTTCTTGTAACACCCGACCTGAATCTCCCCTGGCATAACTTAAGGCCATCACCTCTCATCACAAACTCACTTTCCACAAGAAAATTGTGGAAAGCTTCGATCAGGCGTGTGTTGCAGTCCTGATGGTTTGAACTTGGTGTGTTGCTACATGAAGTCTGTATCCTGTGTGAAGTCAGTCCTGGGGATTATTCACTGCGCTGGCTGAAATCAACCAACAGGGGTAAGGTTTTATCATAAGCAACCCACGTATGTTATGAGGCTCTTTGTGTTGATCAGCAATTTGATGTGCCTTTGACGAAGTCAACATTTGTTATTCTGTTGTACTGAGTTAAAGCAACAACTAAAGAGCATCTCTGAATGATTTATTTTCTAAATCTGTCTCATCAGTTTTTGTGCAATCTGTGCACACTTCATACCTATCAGCTCGAGGCAGGAATGTCACCACCAACGGATATGATGATGGTGGTGGGGTTCTTTCCTGTTGTTAAGATGAACCTTTTTGTGCTCGTGTGTTTTCAGTCTCAAAAAGTAAGCTGAGGTTTCTAGCCTTGACTGCACAGTTTCAGGTTCTGACTAGAATAAAATATAACTGTGTAGAAATACTGGCAAGGTGTTTTAGCCACGTAGTCTTATTTGTGAGAGCTGAGGCCAATGTCTTCTGCCAAAAATACTGTGAAATGGTTCTTTGGACTGATTTACTGTAGGCATCAAAGTTGATAATCTTGTTTTGTTTTTCTTTGCTGAATGTCTAAAGTTATAGTTAGAATCTTTGTGCTTTACCTGCCCCTCTTTGGATTAAACAATAATTCTGTGCACTGGAAAAAGTAGTTCTCAAAAATTCTATGAAAAATGGAAGTTTTTGCATAATATTTTACTATCAATACTTGACATTCTGTGACAAAGGCAGTGGATATGTTTTCTTCCAGTAACTTGAAAGCTCAGAAGGTCACTAATGTCTAAAATTTTCCATGTAAGGTATTTCAAATGGAAACAAGAGGAATGCCATCTATTAAATTGTTCAGTCTGAGTCACAAATGAGATTGTGAAACCAATCATCCAATAGAGCATCTCTAATGTAAGTATCTGCTGTGGCTTCACAGTTAGCACTGTCCTGTTCCTGTTGTCATGACTATGAATACATATCTATGGAAATAATTTCTAACCCGTATTTATGTTGATCATATCTTAAAGGCAGTGAAACTATGTATAAGGAAGCTCAAAGGACCAGGGTTTCTAAGCAGCATCTTAACAGATACACAAGAAACACGTAGTAACTTGTTTTTGAAGCAATATAAAGTCATGTAGACTAGATTCTGCTTTGGCAGAACACATCAAAATTAACAGCAGGTGTTTCACAGAAGTTAGGTTTGCATATTGGAAGTATCCACCAATAGAGAGCTAAAGGTCTTATACTTTTATCTAGCAAAGACTTCATTTTGAATTGAAAAAATAAAAAGAAAAGAAACACAAAAAATGTAGTTTAAACATTTTATGTATTGAATACTGGCATTCCTCTATAAATCTCATTTTAGTACAGAAAATGGCACCTATCACTAAGGAGCATCTTTGGCAATTTAAAACATTGTTTGAAAAGCTGTCAGATAAAGTTGCAGTGTTCTTGTTCCCTGTTTCAATATTGCTCTGCTTTGCCTTTAAGATAAGTACAAACATTTGTCTTTTTTGGTGTTGAAAGACTGCAGAAATGGTCTCGCTTGTTTCTTTCATCTCAGCAGCGGTGAGCCAATAAAAGATGCAGAAAGATATTCAGATATCTAAAACGTGGCAAAATCTATTCAGATTTTTCAGCCATTAAATGTTATTCGTAAATCTGATAATTATTATTTCCGTTAGTCCTGAAAGCGGAATTATACGAATCGTTCTTGTGACTAAAGAACATTAGTCCCATTCATTTCAATAATATTTATAATGCTGAAATCCTGACCACCTCCAAGCTGCTGTTTTAGGAAGTCGATTTGCAAAACCACAGGTTGTGTGAAGTGTGTTGAAGTCAACGGAACTGAATTTATATCAGCTGAGAACACGTCCAGGAACATCTAAATATAGGTTTAAAAGCTTTGCTTTAGACTGCTATTTTTGAAAGGCTGTTCCACTTTTTTTCCTAGTTATGATAAAGATGTAAACTGTTTCTTGCACTTTGAGATTACAAATGTTTTCATCTTTCGTGATGACCTGTTTTCTTTAAATAGTAACTCTGGCTGGGTTTAATAAATCACATTCCAAAAGGCTTAATACTTTGGCAGTACGTTATTAAAACATGGCCAACATTTTAATAAGGCGCTACTACCGCGTATCTTTCTATTAGGCTGTTCTAAACTAAATGTACTTGCTGCTGAGGGAAGATGCACAAAAATGCTCTGTGTGGCTTTCCTGTTGTAGGAGCAGTTAGTGACCATGCGCAGTGGGCCAAACTTGTCTGAAATATGGCCCTAAGTCTTGTTGCCTAGAGGTAGCGGTGGCCGTTTCTCGCCATTCCTCCTGTGGGGAGGTGATACAGCCAGAACTTCCTGTAGCTCTCTGAAAGAGTGCTGACACTTCTTCTGCTACCTGGGATAATCCTGACCAGAGTTCAGCTTGGGAACCATGGTTGGTGGCTCTTACAGCGCTCGTGTTGTTTAATTTCAGTGTGTCACACACGGAGGGAAGGCCAAGCAGAACTTGGAGCCTTGGTTGTAGGCCTGTTTCATACACCAAATATTTTTGTACTTATTTATCAGTCATTTGTCCATTTAAGTTGAGACCTCATTGTGACCTTTCAGTACTTGAAGAGAACATATAAACAGGAGGGGGAATGGCTATTTACGTGGGTTGACAGTGATAGGTCAAGAAGGAATGGTTTTAAACTGAGACAGGGGAGGTTTAGGTTGGATATTAGGAGGAAGTTTTTCACCCAGAGGGTGGTGACGCACTGGAACAGGTTGCCCAAGGAGGCTGTGGATGCCCCATCCCTGCAGGCATTCAAGGCCAGGCTGGATGTGGCTCTGGGCAGCTTGGTCTGGATGTTGATAGCCCTGCACATAGCAGGGAGCATTGTGGTCCTTTTCAACCCAGGCCATTCTATGATTCTATGGAAAATTTCCATTTAGCAGATCCAAATTTGATTTCTATTTTGTACCTGACTAGCATGGTTAAATTCTGGATAGAGTCTTCACAGTGCAAAGTGGTGGGTGGGGAGAGCATTTACAACCATGAAGAATCATTCTGGTTCACCTTGCACTCATTTTGTTCTTAATTATGCTGGAACCCTGAGCTCCTCCCAGAGCACTGTGGAGCTGAAGACACAAAGAGTTCTCTCTGACTGTTATTAATGAGATCTAATTAGCGTGCTCAGCTTTCTTGGGTATGGCTGTTATGGTACGCAAGGAAATTGCTCAGTATGCTCAGAGCACCGTAAGTTGGTATTCTTTTAATTCCACTTGACTAAAAAACATCTGCAGAATGAAAACTCCTGCATACATGAAAACTGCATGGGGAGTTTAGAGGCATTTGTATTTGTTGCTGCATCAAGATGCGGAAGCAGTACCTGCAGTTGTCTCTGCAAGGACAGCCTGGCCAGTGCCCTGCAACGCATAGGCGGTCCCCTGAAGGCCACCAGCCAGGCAGCACCCAGCCCAAGCTCTGGTCTGTGCCGTGCAGAAGGTTGCCTTTGGCACCTCTTTCCTCTAGCGTTGGGGAATTCTCTGGCCCGTGAGATGTCTTATTTATGTAACCTGAGAAATCAGAAGTAGTGGTGCAGAACTCGAAGGCTCTCAGCTGCTTACATTCTGACACTTATGAGACATGATTGACTATTCTGAAAAACTGTAGGACACATATGTGTGAATGGATTGCAGTGGTCTTTATTTTTATACCACAATTACTTCCATCCCTCTTCCTCAGTTAGTGCAAAGATTGTTCGTTAGTCCCGTCATTTTTCATCTCAGATTCATCCTTGTCTTTTCCTAGCTCATCTTCATTTCATTTCTGTGGCTTTAGCAGCAGGAATGTTCCTGTTTTTTCTACATGTTGTTGATGTCTTCGGGCCAAGTTTGAGTAGAAACAGGAATCAAATGGTCTGCTAAGTATGAAATGTGTTGAGGGCAACATTCTTTGGTTCTTGCTTTCAGGTTAGATTGTTCAGGTGATTTTACTCCTCAGGATTCATTAATGCTCATTGGACTTGGTTCATCCTGGCTGATATTGTGACCGAGTTGATATTTAGCTTGGGCCTTCTCCCTGCTCTCTGGCAAAGGAGATGGAAGGACAGGGACACAGTGGTATTTTCAGCCTTGCATGTCAAAATGGCTCCCAGTGGCTTAGAAAGCCATGTTGGGAAAGAAATTGGTGTGCGATCGAGGGCCAAAGCTGTGATGATTTCACCTTTCTCTGTGATCAGTTGTGCAAACCTTGCCAGCTGCAGAATGATTCATTACCGGGTCCTGAGCTGAGAGATTTATTTGGAGACCTGATCCATTTCCACCCCAAGCAAAACCAGGTGGAATTTAGGTCCCTGTGCAGAAAGCCTTGCTTTAGCTCAGTGACGTGTTTTTAACATCCTTACATTCAGCACACAGAAGTTTTTTGCAGAATGGCCTACATGGTTTTGTTCTGAGTCATGGCATAGCTCTATCTCCAATTTCCGTGTGGAGGACGTCTTTCTCTGTGCTGCTTTTTATTTTAAACCCTTGACATGGAATTAGGTAAAGTCTTCTGAGTCTTCAGTGCCGTAGGTCAATGGGCTGTGTTCAGACACCTTCTGCACCAGCAGTTCCATCTTTTGATCAATGAAATTGGTTTTTCTCACCTTAGCACTGGAAGATGGAGAGTGTGCCCTCACCCATCACTGAGCGTGTTCAGTGGCACGAGCAGCAGTGGAGGTGGAGACTGCAGATCTTTGGGTGCCAGAAATGGCAGCATCAGGAGCATCAGCATGAGTTGGCTGTGTTGAGGTAGTTCTCCCCAACTGTGCTGTGGAACCAAACCACACTGATACGCAAAGGGTGGTGGAGGCTGCCTCTTACTCCAGTATTTTGATCAGATTAGCAGTCTGGCTGCGTTTTGCAGTGGTGTGCGGCAGGTGGGCTGCCTGCTCCTGGCTGTAGTAATGATCAGACCATAAAAGAGCAGCAGAGCAACACAGAGTTACCTTAGTGTCACGGGGTTACCTGGACCAGTCTATGCCAGTGACAGGGACAGTGGGCCCAAGGGCCCCCTTCCCAGCCCCCCTCCCTCTCCCCCCCAAAGAGGAAGGGGAAGGGAAAAGGAAAGGAAAGAAAACGAACAGACCTCTAGGGAGGTAAACTTATTTTACTAACATATAATATAATATAATACAATCCAATTGAGACGGATAAACTCTTTCTCTCCACTTTGTTTGATTTATCGGAGCACTTGCCTCTTTGTTGGGAATCCCAGAAGCAGCATCACCCCCAGCCCGTCCCTCCGTGACGTGTAGGGACGGGTAGCCGGATTAGAGTGTGAACACTTTAACTCCCAATGCACTACATGATATTATGATGTGGAATACTGAAAAACCAAAATCACAAAACCGTGACACTTAGGCATCATCCCATGATCTTTACTGTATTCTCTGATTTGTGGGTTGATATTTAAAAAAGCAATATATGTGTTCTTGGATATAATTGAAGTTGAAATAAATGCTGTTTTGATAGTTATTTCACATATATGCATATATTTCACTCCATGTATAACAATTTCTGGTATCCTCAGAATCAGTTTTTCATTAAACATATTCTGTTATTTTGAAGCCTAGGTAGATTTGATTGTTTATGACAAATTAATTTATACACGTGGTTCTTTGCTTTCCAATATCTAGAATATGTTACATTCTGGGTATGGGATGCGTTGTCCTGAGATTCACTGAAAGTCATCACAGAATCATAGAACGGCCTGGGTTGAAAAGGACCACAATGCTCATCTCGTTTCAACCCCCTGCTATGTGCAGGGCTGCCAACCGCCAGACCAGGCTGCCCAGAGCCACATCCAGCCTGGCTCAATGCTGGGATTTCCGTGTAGTCCGTTAAGTGCAGCATAGGAAACAGATGCAATGTAATGCTTCATCCCTGTTTAATATTAACTGTTCTGCAACATTTAACATAGATGACTAACATTAAGTACTGTTTTTACAATGCAACTCCTGAACTGATTAATTAATAAAGTTATATTGTGAGGTTTACGGTACTAGAAATGGAAGAGTCTCCCGAATGTGATGGTTTTTAATAACTTTAACATAAAAATTACTGTGCACAATAAAAGTGTGGGGAAACATCGTTTGAAATTAATACAGCAGTTACTCCATTAGTGGGAGCATATTTGCTTTTAGTTGCTTTTTATTTCTCTGGGAAATATTGGTATCTGTTTATCATAAACTCATACAAACATAACTGCAAGCTGCTGCTCAAGGAGATGCAGTGTGTAACTGTGATCACTCCGCCAGTCCTGTCTTTGGGAGAGTGGGGCACAAGAAGTGTGCGTCTGTGTTGTGTCACATCTTTGTGTTTCTGCCTGTCACGGCTGCTTTGCACTCATGGATTTTAACCTTTTGGAGACATCTCTGTTAGCCGCGTGCACCATTCTTTGTGTGTGGGAAAAGAGAAGGTGTGAGCAGAAGTTTGTGATCGAGGTTTTGAATAAACCTTAAATTCATCAACACTTCGTACCTGGCATGGAACTGAGCAGGGTTTTGGTAAGGATGCCGTGATTTCACTGGAACAACATGTGATAGCAGAGCTTTTTTCCGCAAGCTGTTAAAGCAAGGTATTTTCATGGAGATTTAACATATTTACAACGTGTAGGTTAGTAACTTCTAAACAAGGTAATCAAAACAAACATGCAAGAACATGTTAGGCAATGTATGCAATCACGATGGCTACCAATTGATACCACTGAGTTTTGTAGTGTTTGTTACATCTCATGTAGTGTGAATGTTATTCCAACTGGTGTGAGTAGTGTTATATTCAATAATCCTTCTCTTTATGCTGGTTTTTGCACACTTGTAGTTTCTCATGAGCTTATTACACTGCACACAGTGCACCCCTCCGTGAGCTCTGCAGTCTCCTCCATGTAACTCCTGCAGTTGCCTATGGACGGAGGAATGGATCCAAATGTGATCTGGATTAAGATTTATGTGAAAAATTTGGCTGCAAGTTTTATTATCACATTAATTAAATTACATTACATCATTGAAGCAGTGAATATTTAACTGAGCATTACTCATAATTGCGCCTTCCCCATTCCTCCTTCATAAAATGACCACACGTAAGAAAGTATAGTGGATCTTTTTGGAAGAAAAATGTAAGTAGTTGTATGAGAGAGACAAAAATATCACAGAGTAATGGGAAGTGGGATGGGATGTTCATTCCCATGGGTGCCTTTGCAGTGTGCTTTGTCTTCTGGCAGAGTCCCATAGCAGATAGCTGAAATTCACCTGCCTCTATACAAATGCTGCTGCTTCTGAAACTGTTTGTTTGTCTGTCATGAGAAGCTGTGCCATCATGTTTTTGAAGTTGTAGTTAAAAGTTATTTTCTATAATGAATTTACAGTGCTGTAAAACAGAGCTTTTAAAGTAAAAGTTACGTTCAGAATGCAAATATGAAACGCAGAAGTGAAAGTGAAATGCTTTCTGTATACTGTGTATACAGCCAGTGCTCTGATGGGAAAACCCTTAACGCCTGCGGGTGGAGGTAATGCTAAAATCTGTGCTCACGTGCTGAGGTGCTCCCTCCAAAGCAGCAACCGGCCAGCGGTGGTTGAGTAATTGCAGTCGTTAGTCATGGGATGGGCCCAGCCCTGCAAGCATACTGCAAGGGGAAGTGTGCATTTGTGGAAGGGATCCTCATAAAGTTAATGAGAACCTTAGTGGTAGTGAGGCAGTCCATCGTCATCAAGTGTTTGCATTTACTGGTGTAATTGCTTTCTCCATTGAGATGGCTTAATTAAAAAAAAATTGTATTCAGTATTTACATCTTGTATCTGAGCGTCAGGAATGTGAACTGGGCTAATAATAAATCAATTAAGGCACAGTGGTGAAAGTTTCCAATGAGGCAAGTGAGACCAGATCTAAACATCTTCAGTGACGTAGAAGTTATTCAGGGAGATATTGAGTGTAACTGATCTGACTGAAGTATGTTAAGGCTTTGTTTAAAATAAAGGAGCTTTTGTCTGGATTTGTAAATTACAGTCAGCTCTTGCATGATATTTCCAAAGAGAGCTGCAGATAAAGGACCAGAGGGGTTAAAGACATCGTTAGCTAAAATTTTAATGGAGAGCATAATATCAAACAGAGCCCTTTGGGGGAACCAGTGGAAAATCTTCGTGTTTGCAGGTGACTTCATTATCCTTCTTCTCTATCATCATCTGTTGTGCCAGTGGAGCACTTACTGCTTTGTGAATGGCTCCCAGCCTTCCAGACGCTCTTGCATACTAAAGAGATACTACTGAAAGATAAAATATTTTCATCATTTCATTTGGTTTTATAGCAATAATATTTCAAAGTAATGAATGCTATAGGAACAAAAATGCAGTAAGAAGCAGACTGGGAATTGGAGAGCATCAATCAAGAGTTATATTACTGACTTAAAAGGGGGGGTCAGCGTATAGCGTATGAAAAGTCACTTTCTGTTTAATCATGTGCACTCAGTCTTGACTAATCATAGTTATACTGAGAAGTATTGTTTCAGATTTAACCACTCCATGCTTTAGGCTTGAACTGCATCATCGTGTTTTGCACCTTGTCTTCCAAAAATAGGTGTTACTTTTCCACCTAAGAGGCCCGGATGTATTTTCACAACTCTTCTCTGAAGAACATTAATTTCTCTAAAGTACAGCAGCACATCCAATGCTTGATCTTCCTTTGTGACCCTAACGTTCATTCCTTGAAGCTGAGCCGAAAGATGGAGGGATGCAGGAGGTCAGCTATGGAGGCTGTTTACTTAAAGAAAGTAATAAAATACATAACTTCTGAAACTTGAGAGCCAAGTATTTGTTTATCTGCATGGTTTTTCACTTCAATAACATAAGTTTAGCAGAAAATGCCTTCTACTGAAGGATATTTGCATTTTTGTAGAACAATTGTGTTTTTTTAAGTATTTTAGGAAACAAAACATGAAGTTTTCTCATAATAAATATGCCTCAGTGTTCTCTACCCAACCCCATCACATCACGTTTCTGTAATTGAAATGTCAAAGCAAGTCTCCATTGCTTAGTTGTAGCATCTTTAATGATTGGCTTTACTTCTGATACAGAATACAGAGATAAAACGGTCAATAGCAGAGATCCCATCAATAGAGATTGTGATAATGTTTGGATTAGGATCAACTCTGCATACCTCAGAAGGCCTTTAAGTAGTAGAGTACTTTCAGTTCATACTAAATGCCTTAACTTTTTGTATCCATTTATTTCTTTCTGTTTTTTTGTTTGCCGCCGCCGTAATGTAGTTCAGGGCATATTGGTCTGCCAGGATCGAGCAAGAAGTTCTGCAGCAGCAGTAAGTTCCCGTCCCAGTTATGTCCATGGAAACAAAGGCAGTATTTAATTTATTGCATTTGAACTTTATCCGTAACAGGACAGCTGAGTTTTGTGCCTGTTGGAAGGGATCAGTTTTAGGGACGTGGTCAGGGAGGATGGGTTGGCCTTGGGGATCTTGGAGCTCTTTTCCAACCTGAATGGTTCCGTGATTCAATTACCCTGACCCAGGCTGTCCTCAAATAATGCCAGGAAGTGCTGGCAGAGCCAAAGCTGGGTGAGGGAACCTCCGGCAGGAGGGAAGGCTGATGGCAGCACAGCACATCGCGGCATGTTGTACCACCTGCACAGCACATGCCCTGTCCAGCATGCCTTGGTTAGGGCGGCACTGGAGGAATATAAGCATCATTATTCCAGTTTTTCAAAATGATTACGATCTTTATGAAATATTTATAAAGCTATTTGGTTTAAATTTAATAACCTCTTTTATAAAGTATTGGCTGTGCTGTTCAAAATCATTTACTAACATCAAGTCACTCATCATAAACCATAGAGATCAATATATTCAAATGAAGATGCTATTTAATCTCTCGTGTCGTGGTCATTTTGAATACAACTTCCCAGCCTTGGCTTTGTAGAGCCATAGATTCATACATTGCAGAGCGTGTGACGTGGCAGTAGTGTGCCTCTAGCAGGGATGTGAGCAGTGCTGTACGCTGCACGAGAGCAGAACGTCCTTCCCAGTAAGAGAACCACAGTACTGCATCAGTCCCGTACCTTCCATCCTTCAGCTCGCGTTACAAAGCTGCTCAGCAGTTTTCTTTCCACTTTGAAACTATATCTTTGCTGTTTTGGGATTGCTTCTTTGGGTCGATGCCTGTGGTGTATTGTGAGCACAGTTTTTTTTAAACATCTGTGTGTTCTTAAAAGCTTGCCTGTATTCGTAGTGATAGATTCGGAGGGCTTTTCACAGTTGGTGTGCATAGATGCCACGTGTGATTCTCACCTGTGATTGAGAGAACCATTTTTTCTCACAGTGCAAATTTGGAGATAAACCAGGGAGATTTATTCCATTCACGTCCTTAAATCAAGACTCTCACCCAGTCATTTTTCACTTTTATTTCACCATTTGAGTTACTTGTGCCCAAGCAACGGAAGTGCCTTTTTAGCTGTTACATGGTGATCAGTTGCAGACATAAATCCAGATGATTCCTCATTTAAAGCCCTTTACTCCATAACGCACGTTTGAAGTTAACTTTCCGTTTGCTTTCATATGCTGCCTTCCTTTTCCACTCTCTCTGATAACGCTGGGCAGAAGGGTGAGCTGCTGGGGCTGACGTTGCATCGCTCCTCCCCAGCCCAGCCGTGCCCTGCAGCACAGAGGCTCGGGTCTCAAACTGACCCCTGACTTAGAAACCTG
This sequence comes from Pavo muticus, assembly GCA_016647715.1. Lineage (NCBI taxonomy): Eukaryota > Metazoa > Chordata > Aves > Galliformes > Phasianidae > Pavo > Pavo muticus. The sequence continues at coordinate 977,461 of JACDJE010000225.1, read as the reverse complement.
TATGCTGCTTTTCATCCATTTGCAGCACTAGGTCAATGCTCTTGCAGCTCTAGGGAGGTAACAGCCACCCTTTGCATTTCTGCTGCAAAAAGCTAGAATGCTTTTTAGAAGTTCATAAAGAAACCAATCATAAATTTGCAAATTAATTGAGTCATCACAATTGTATAGTTTTCAGTTGCTTACAAATGAGTCATTTTCCTTGAGCAACCATGCAAAAGCGTACCAAGATTATATGTTGATTTTTATATTCTTGTAATTGTTGCTAGTTTTCCGGTTCCAGAACTTTAGCTGATGTCCAAAAGCAGAAGTGTGGTGTTCTCATTTGCAGTAACGTCCATCTGATCTAACTCCTTTTACAACAGTAATATCACCTGAGCTTTATTCTTATCTAAGCAAAAGCTGACCGACTCTTTCCAAGGAAAAAATCCACCTTAGATATTTCCTGTTACAGGTCGATGCACAAGCTGACTCAGCTGGAGAGACTTGATCTGGGCAATAATGAATTCTCTGAACTGGTAAGAAATGCCCCTTTCACCAGACACCTGTGTCACTTTGTGCTCTGCTTGGGCGATTGGACTTCTGCTCGGAAGGCATGAGGCGTTACGGCCACGTGCAGCAATAGGAGCAGTCTGCTGCCTTTGGGAAAGCGTCTGTCTAATGAGAGGAATTGAGGAGAAAATTGAAGTTGAGAGGAGGAATTATGATTATCTGTATTAACCTCAGTGAATATCGGAGGAAAAGAGAATCGTTAATCATCACAGGAACAAATAGCACAAAATGACCACTAATTAACTCAACCTGGAAATTAGAAGTGATTTTAACCATCAAAGAAGAAAAAGAAAATTCAATAGAATTAGCTTGGGCAAAATAAATTACCTTCCAATTATTGACTAATTGTTTTTTAATAGAAACGCATTATGTGGCTGCACGTAGGACAGAGGGAGTGAGCTGTGGGTGGTGGGTTCCTTCCTGCCCAATGCACCGTGCGGCTGGGCAGCAGGAAGACAACTTCTCATGGGAATTGCAATATTCCGAGGCATTTAGACTATGGGAGATACTTAGATGTCTCTCTTAAGGTGCTGAGATGCTGAACTGACGCAGTTGATAGCAGTGTCCATAACATGATCTGTTCTCCTCCTCAGCCTGAGGTTCTCGAACAAATACAAAATCTGAAGGAATTATGGATGGACAATAATTCTCTGCAAATACTACCTGGGGTATGAACATTTATTTTATGTCATCTGATCTATGGCACTAATGATGAACAGTTTACCGTGCAGTAAATGAGTGCACGTGCATTTCTTGAATGGGTGCATATCTTTAGTTAATTCCAATATCGTTACCAAGAAATAAAAGGCTCAAATAGCCATGCATATGAAGGCCTTCTAAATGTTGTGCTGTTACGTGATAGTAATTAAATTGGAGTGTAGCTGTTTTATCTGAGCCTTGTGTAGTTTGCATTGTGAGGGAAGTTTTCTACTGTCTTCTCAAATTGTTGGTACAATTCAGTGTAAGGAAAGCAACAGCATCAATTTGGCTGTATTTCCTGGTGAAATGTCATGCCTAGAACAAAGTGACCATCCTGGGATAATGGCCCAAGAGCAGATTGCTTCTGCTGGCTTCAAACTCCGCATGCCAACAGATTTTCAAAGAGATCTGAGAATTGTTGGTCTTGTTGCTCATTGATGTTACAGCTGCACTGAATGTATTCACAAAGTAACCTGTTGGGTTAACCTCTCATAACTGAACTATGAGTATCTGAAACCTGGTTTTAGACTTTACAAAATGTAGGCAATCGATATGACACGGAAATGCACTGCTGCCATAGGTCACCCCAGTGCTGCTGTGAGTGCATGAGCTGGGAGTCACGTCCCTGGGGTCCGTGTCCAGCCAAAGAAAGTAATAAAGCCATGCGACCTTGAGAACTCAAATTCCCCCCACATTTAATGAATCCAGAGCACCCGAACCAGTTTGGCGTTCATTGTTTATTTTGGTGCAGGTCATTTGCAGAATTATAGGCTGTTTAATGGCAATGGGCAGCATTTTACTAGGCCTTAGAATTATCACCTGGCCTCACAGAGCAACTGATTTTCAGCTCTGCCCCATGCCTAAGCCTTTCCTTCTGCAGCTTTCTGAAGAAATCCCGATACTGATTCAGTGAGACGAATAGAAAAGCATGCTGAGATATCCAGTAGAAGTCTGTATTGCAGTTGTTTGTCTTTAAACTTGGAAATTAGCATGCCATGTCTGTCTGTTGAAGTAACGCTCTGTAACATGCTATTAAGTCTATAGGGAAGTTAAAACAGCTCGTGTACCTGGATATGTCAAAAAACAGGATAGAAACTGTTGATTTGGACATATCGGGATGTGAAGGACTTGAAGACCTCCTGTTGTCATCAAATATGTTGCAGCAACTGCCGGACTCCATAGGTGAGAAAAGCTCCTGTTTTTACACTTGACTTTGTGATAAAGCTGGGACAAGAACTCCCATTAAAGTCATAAGGAATTGGACACATCTGGTATTGGGGCAGTCCATAAAGACTGTTTTGAACGTCAGAAAAAAGAAATCCATGGTTAGGGGGTCTAGATTATTCCGATGTGTGTTTTTCAAGAAATTAAATAAAGATACTACTGATCTGGTCTAAATTAGAATGGAAATATAAAGGTGGTTATATCAACAGTATTAAACTCCTGAAGGAAATTAGTTACAGTAGTGCAATTCCAGTGATGGCATTAAATGAAGAAATAGGTCAACCTATTCGTTTTCTGTTTTGACTCTATTGCGTACCTAGAATTTCTGAATGATTTAGAGCACAGAAATTCTGGGAGGTGTCTGTAGGTACGTGGCTCTGTACATCCCTTTCTTCAGGAACACTGCAGGTCCCTCCTCTCTTCTGTTGCTTCCAGCAGACGAGCCCTCAGATACACATCATCTTGGAGCGTGGTGGAATGTGGAGCTGTGGACCCTCCCCTATTTTAATTAACAGAGTCAAGCCTCCAGACTGTATAGCTGGCTAATAAAACTCTACTACATGAATATTACTGAGTGACTTTTCCAGCTGTTTCCCATTTTGCTCCATTGTGATACCTGACAGCCAGCCCTGCGGTTTGTTCTCGATGCAGTTCTCTGATGTGCATATGCAGATTGATTTTTCAAGGTTACGTAGCTCTGGTACAGGAGGATGCTTACATTGTGAACTGTGCGCTCAGTGCTCATTTCCAAGTTCCTATTACTGAATCATAATAGGTGGAACTGAAGCAAAGCAGAAAGAGCCATTTCAATACTGCATTTTCAGGTGACAACTTGCTGCAATTCTGTTTGGTAGAAATTTTTCCTCTTACAAGACAGTGCTGTTGAAGCCTAGATGTTTGCTGGAACATGTTGGCTTTTCAACAGAAATGTACCCTGACAGAATTGAGTAATGCTTCTGATACCCCTTTGAAATGTCCCTTCATCTGCTTCAGCTTTCATACTATGGTGCATTCCACTTAACAGTTTTCTTTCTATAAGTAGTTAATTTCTGTTATACCCAATGCTGATTACAAATGTTTGTTTAAAAAGAAAAAAAAAAAAGCTATTTGGTGTTTCCAGAACTCCTTCAGGGCAAAAGCAGGCTCTGAAATGTCAGTAACTTCCAGAAGGTGGGAATCTTATTTTCCGACTGTATCAAGCTCGGTTTCAGCCACTGTGATGCAATGATTTTCCCATTCTTTCTGTCTTTACTATTGTATTGATTTCCCCGTAGCACAGTGTAAAGCAGAAGTGTCATTCCCTGGGTAAATGTTACCCAGTAATGCATCTGCTGACACCTCAATAGCTAGCAGTTCTCTGAGCAAAAAGAATTAGCTGCATGCACAAATGCCCTGGGGACTGATTCTAGATGTCTGTTCCTACGTATTGTGAAGCACTCTAAGTGCAGCATTTACTTCAGATAGTTTTGCTGGGGTCCTTCTGGGACCTGAGCACCTTTTAATCAGGGCAACAGGATATTATTCCTCTTTATTCCTTTTCACATTTTCCAGGACTTCAGAATACACTTATTATTGCACTCGCTGCATTTCAGCTCAACGTTTAATCTGTGCTGCATTGAAATGGAGCATGTTTTCAATGGGACAAGAACGTGTCTAAAATCTAGATCTAAGTTATGTAGTGCTGGACATTACTGTTTAATTGACAATACTGGAGATTACAGGAAGTGAAGAAGATGAATGTGGAATCTTTTTCTTTCCTCCCTCCTTTCCCGTTCTGCAGGGCTGCTGAAGAGGCTCACCACGTTAAAAGTCGATGACAATCAGCTCACGATTTTGCCCAATGCAATCGGAAAGTGAGTATCAACAGAAATCTCTTCCCTTCAGCTTGCTTCTTTCTGAAATCAAAAGTAAGGCAAAGAAGATGCACTGAATTACAGAATATCCCAAAACGTGCCCCGGCACACAGATTGTCACACGGACACGTGGAGCAGTGCTGGTGCTTCTGTGGGCTGGCGCTGGTACAAGCAATAGGAAGGTGAAACGTACCATATTTTTCAAGACAAAGGACGAGGTGGTATTTTCGGTATGAATCACTTGCAGTTTGGAGGATCAGAGCAACAAAAGTAGAAGGAAGATAAGAACTGGGGGGAATGGCAGTTTCCATAGCAACAGCTAGGGCTGGTGTTGGGAAGAAGATGGCTGTATACCACATATGTATTAAGGTGCCTTAAAATATTGAAGGAGCATAAATGAAAAAGCCGTGACAGTTTTGTAGGTGTATACATAAAAAATGTGAAAATATCATAAAAGCACTGCTTTGCTGAGATTTGATCAGACACTGCATGATTTTGGTGCAAAATCCCATGTGGTCCTTCTGCGCGCAGAGCTTCCCTCTGCTGCCTCAGTGTATGGCCTGCCTGAAACCCACAGCTTACTGTAAAGCTCAAAGCAGGCAAGGCCTGTCTCCAAAGCAATACAAAGAACCAGCTGCCTTGCTTTGGAGTGTGATTATTCTGCCATTCCTTGGAAGTAGGTATTTGAGAAGTAGGTATTTGGAAGTAGGTATTTGAGGTATGGTTTCGCATGACACACATCCCTTCCTAGCAGAGAATTGTACAGTGAGATCTCTAGGGCAGAAATAATCTCTAACCTCCATAGCCAGTGCTGTCCCACTCCTGCACCCACTTTATAGTAATATTCTCAATAATAATAATGTTGTTTACATAACATCAAGGGAAAAAAAATCCGAATTTGTGGGCAGTGAAAACTGTAGCAACTGAAATCTCAGGTCTGGCTTCCTGTGACGTACTCCTTGCAGTGCTTTATACTGGTGTGATATTAATGGTGTGCATTCGAAGTTGGCTGCGAGAGCAACAAAATGGAAACCTGGTTGTGCAGCAATCAGTGCTGACAGTGAGAGCTCATACGGCTCAAAGCTGTGCTGGGCACTGTGCAGGAAGGTTGATGTTGTGTCCAGCATTACCTCTAGCAATTTGGGGAGTCATCTTTTAAAAGCTGTCATGACAGTATTTTCTTATGGATTGAACTGTTCAGATTGAAGGGAATTCCCTCTTTATTTTTCTCTTGCTTAGTATGTGCTCAGTATGATTTGTTGAGGATCCATGATGACGCCGTAAGAGGTGCGTACTGCTGCTCCGAAAGGTGTGACTGCAGAGCAGTAGGTTAATCACCCAATGTTATCCCATCATTTTTAAAAGGAGTACTTTCCCTCACTTAATGAGGACAGTGTCTCCCACATCAAAATGAACTTCCTTTCTCTGACTCATCCACTTGGATAGTTTCCTACTGGGTCTCTCTCTCCTAAATGATGGGCACGGTACCCACTGCAGAGCGTATTATTCTCACACAAAGATTAGCAATGTGGAGGAGGGAATTCTCCCTCCAGGGACCAATTTCCTGATGAGACACAGAGCATTTCAGCACTGCCTGAGTCAGTGTTGTTAGCAGTGAACTACCACCCTCATTTTTTGGCAAGCATCTTCAGAGCACAAGCCTGCAAATGGCATTTAGAGTTGGACCTGCAAGATGCTATGCTCAGCAGACTCAGCTCGGTAAAACACTTAAGCATATATTTATCTTCACCTTGTTAGGGAGTGTCAGAGGATTTACATAAAGGGCTTTGCCAATTGGACCCAGGGGCTGGAGGCTGCATGCACAGGACCTGAGTGAATGCCCCTGCTTCTGCCTGGAAATATTCCTCCTTAACCTCAGGCCGTGCACTGACAGCTGCCCCATTTCACTGGATGACGTATCTGATTTTTGTCTGTTCTTCTTGAAATCTATAGAGAATGAGCTGAATTTAGCCCAAGAAGACATTAAAGCTAATACATTAAAGCTAATGAAATTTTAGCTAAATTAGCACGATTGGAATTATAGCAGTTATTCTCAACATAGCGTTGATCCACAAGCCGTGGTGAATGATAAATCACTCTGAACTACGTGCTTCACAATGGTGGTTACAGTGACAGCACACTTCCATCAGGACTTTGTTGCTTTTGTTGTGGCCATCTTCATTTGTCTACTGATGATGTCACCGGGAAGAGCAGAAGCTGAGAACATCTGTGCCAGGCAGTATCTTTCAAATAAAGTCAAGTCACTCTCTGCTGTCATGGGAACCTGCACCATTACAGCTCAGTGGATGAGAACTTCCAGTTTCCATTAGAAACAGTTGTTCAAAATTAGCTTTTCTATTTCTGAGCTTTTCTGGTTGTGTTATCATCAGTAAAAGAAAGAGCGTATGCATCTTCAGTTGAACAAGCTTTCAATTTGGACTTCCCTCTTTCATGCACGTATTTGGTATGAGCACGTGAGAGAAAAATCATAGTACGTATGGAGCAAAGAAAAGGGGCAGCAGAAGCAGGGAATGGTGGTATTTGCAATGAGTCACAAAACTTCATCCCATGATTTGAATGAGCAGCACAGCATTACTGTTATTATTATAGACTTCTAGGGAAATCTGTGATAAAGGTTCCATCTTCAGGGCACAATGGCTGCAGAACTGTGATGATTTGAAACTTCCAAAGGTTGTAGATGGCAAATTTTGTTACTTAGCCCTCACGCAGCATCTAACAAGTGCATTTACAATTTCAGTTTATCTTTATTAGAAGAATTTGACTGCAGCTGTAATGAGTTGGAGTCGTTACCTTCTACCATCGGTTACCTTCACAACCTGAGGACGTTGGCTGTGGATGAGAATTTCCTTCCTGAGCTGCCCAGAGAAGTGAGAAGCTGATTCTGTTTTCAAATTACATGAAAATGTTTTGTGATAGGCCTCAGATTGCATCCCTGCTGAGTCAGAATATCCGCCAAAGCGATGAATTTACTGCAGAAGCAGTGAAGTAGTAAAAATCAAACCGGCAATTTGATTTTCATGCAGAGGGGGGAGCATTGCTCAGAGGCAGCAGTGCAGGCAGCGTAGTGCATTTCCCCGGTGTTTCTGATAAAAGACAGTGTTTTCTGACTTGAGGTTCTGCGTTTTCTGTTCTTTGTTATTTATAGGGAAAAAAAAAAGATAATTGGGGCACCTTCTGATGTTAAGTGAGCGATAACAACTCCTTCCAAAGCGAGCATTGTTCCAGCTGTGCTTTTTTTCATTCTCACAGATTGGAAGTTGTAAAAACGTAACCGTGATGTCTCTGCGCTCCAACAAGCTGGAGTTCCTTCCAGATGAAATAGGTCAGATGCAGAAGCTGAGAGTGTTGAACCTGAGCGATAACAGGTATGGTTCAGATCACGTCCCTAACTCGCACTGTAAGAACGTGTTTTAAATAAATAGCTGTTTCTTTTTAGGTATTCAATTATATAAGGTATACAGATGTATATAAAACATACAAGATTGTATTTATAAGTACTTGGAATATTTAAACTATAGGGAAAAATATCTTGATTTGATTAGTCTTCGTGGTTTGGTTTTAATTCTACTGGCATCCAAAGCGAAGTTGGAATGGGCAAGGATCTGAGTCTCAGTGCTCTACCAGAGATGAAAGGCTGCTTGCTTATTTTATCTGCTGCTGTTTCCCTGTGAAAGTGAGATATTTGGCTTTAAAACTGGATACAGTTTTATAATTTAGTGTTGTGCCCTGGTAAGAAAATTGTGACAAGCTGCTGTATGAGATCATTACATGCAGGCACACGAAATATCACCCCAACTCCTCCGAAATCAAAAGGAAATGTTCTGCTTCCTTCAGTGGGGCAAAAGGTCCTGTCCAAAACCAACAGAACCCCACCAGGTTCTCTGTTCTCATGCATGTGACTGTTTGAGAAATGCAGTGCTTACTGTGAGACTTTCTTGGTCTCCATCCTGCGCTCCCACTGCTGCCAGAAGTGACTTTTAGATACGCGTACTCCAAGAGTATGTTAACATTCAGTGTGTGAACGCTTTCTGTTTCAGCTATCACTCGTATCCAGTAGATATCTGGGGAAGCACTTTGTGCACCTGGGTCTGATTTACTGTCAGCAGTTTTGTTGTTAAACTGAGGTTAAATTAAAGTATAAAATCAAGTAATGTTGAAATCCTTGTAATACATCTATTCAAAACTGTTTACTTAATTCCATTAGATCATTTCCCTCCCTGCAATTGTGTATCATAAAATATATTACGTACAGACCAGTGTGTAAAGTTAAACTGAACTCCAGGTTCGTGGAAACTGCTCAAGCCCCAGAATCAGATCTTAGGTCTTCTTGACTTTGGGTTTCAGGCCCCAGTGCTTTCCCACGGACATGGGTGCGCTGTCAGCACACCACAGTGCTGGGGGTTCGTGCTCCTACCTGTGCTCCTGAAGCTGTGTTTCGGGCACATTTTGAACTCTCTCTTTCCAGCATTCTTCCCTGTGCAGTCAGCCTCCCCACGCTGTTCTGCATCCATCTGCCTTGTCCTGTCCTAGCTTGGTTTTGTCCAGGTAATTGGGGGTCCTGGATGCATAGAGATGCAGGTGAAAGCAGCCTGTCGGAAATGCAGTGTTTTCAGATGGGTGCTTCCAGTGGCAGCCCCACCTTACTCCACACAACCAGCTGTAGGGGCACCATGGCTGTGTCAGGGCACCTCAGGGTGCTTTGGAGATGCCAGGGAGCTGCAGCTGTAGTGCCTTCCCTGGCACATCAAACCAGTCTGAGCTGGATCACTTGGACCTTTTTTTCCAAACCTGTTATTATGCCATAAATGTGTGTTGAGGAAGAAGAAAACTACTCTTTTTTTCCTTTCTTTGCTTCTTTCTTCTTTTCTTTTTGCTGAGTCAGCTGCAGATTTCAGGCCTATGACTACATCTGTAATTACTGCTTTCTGAGTGCTGATACTGGGGTGGCAGGGAGGGGTGGCTTGCTGCTGGGAGAAGGCAGCAGAGGTGTAGGAGTGTGCCAGGTTTCCTGAGCAAGCTGACCTGACAGCTGGCTGCCATGAAAGCAGCACTCCTGCCCACCTGCCTTTTTCTCTGGCCGCCTGGAGATAAGAAAGCGGTGGGATTTCCACTGTGGAGTAAACACTGAGACTAGCATCTCATGGTATTCCTTAGGCTGGAATGTGGTGGTCACTGTCCTTCCCACTCCCCTTTCTTGCTGGCTAATAGCCCTGCATCTCCTTGTGCTTTCTCAGGGCTACTCAGAGAGGTGGCTGGGATGGCCTGACTCCCTGAAACTTCTAGAAGCGATCTTTCTTCTTGTCGTGGTCACATTCTGACTTTCCCCATGTTTGCTCCCAGTGGCACCTGGCAAACACCAAAGGCAGTTGAAGGTACACAGTGGCTGTGCACCAAGGCAGGAAGGAGGGGAGGGCAGGAGAAGACAGACTTTCCTCACTGGGGTGGGAAGCTGTTCTCTCAACTCAAGCTGAAAAGCTGTGCATTGAGTTGCAGCCATCAAAGAGCAAGTTGGAGAGCGGCCTAAACTAGAAGAGGTAGGAACAGTTGAATTATCTCACGGACTTCTCCTGCGGGGCCTGGGGATCATTTTTCCTACACCGTTGACATCAGTTCCATCTGAGGTTGATTGTTGCCCTGCTGAGACGCTGTGACTATGCTGATTTCTTTTGTCGTGGAACTTCCCATCTTAGTGAAACGGATGTTTCAAAGCGCCAAAGAGTTTGGACAGAGCTCAGATACAATCTTAATGCTGCATCCTTATTTATTTATTTGGTTTGGTCTTCTCCATTTTCCCATTTTCGTATGTATGCTAACATTAAGGCAATATCCATTCCTTCTTTGAATGAGTCCACGTATAAGTGCTAATAAGGACTGTACTTGGGCTCTGCTTGTGGTTAGGAACTTTTCCATGTTACTGTAATACTTTTGCCCTTCTGCTCTTCCTTCTTCAGATATGACAGAGAAGGTAGAGCACATCAGCTTTTTCCCCTTGAGCCTTTGGAAGAAGAGGCACAGACGTGCAGGCGGAGCAGAAAGGCAATTGTAGATCCAAGGTGCCTCTGCACTTGCTTCTCACTATGGCATGGAGCTCCTGAGTCCTGGGCCAGGGGTCAGGCTTCTCCCTGGAAGCCAGTTCTGAGATCTGCTAAGGAAGATCCATTCACACCAAATACTGCTGACAGAATTTTTTGCATGAGACCTCCAGTTTTTACGCAAACCTTCTGAGGACTGGCAGTCACTCCTTGTACTAACAGCAAATGGGGATGGACTGTGCATATGATCATAGATTCTTTTAGAATTTGTCTGTCAGTTCTTTGTGACTTTCTCCCTCCTGACACCAAGGAGGATTTCGTGTCCGTTCTGTCTGGCTGCTCATACAGCTTTGCATGTTAATTGCAGAGGGATCAGACTCTGTCACTGTGACTGTCAGCCCAGTCTGGATGTTGGAGGATTGTCATGGATATACAGTTCTACAAAGGGGACTCAGTCTTTCACTGGGGATCTGCCCACTGTGGATTCATCCTAGTGAATAACTTAGATCAGGGCCATCTCCTTCTATTTTGTCACATGCCAAATTTTACCTACAGTGTCTACAGCAGTGGTTGAACTTGCATGTCCAGCAGCCTCGTAGGTCATTACCTTTATCCCAGTGGCTTTCTCTGTTAGTAGCTGGGCTACTTGAAAAGTGTTCTATCTGGATACGTTCTTCATGACATGGGGGCTGCAGTCTGCCTCCAGGCATGCAGAGTGCAGAGGTACTGGTGGCTTTGAACTTGCCTTGCCAGAGTGCTTGGAATGTTGACAGTCTGCTCTCCAAATGGTCATGCATACACGGAATGCAACACCTTAGCTGTGAAGTAGCACGTGATGAGGAAAAAAGAAGCCCCCCATCCTTTGCACTGTCTGGAGCTCGTCTGGTTATGAACGTAAAATGCCTACGCTTTTCATGTGTAGGAGATTTTCCAGTAAGTTCTCATTGGATATCTTTCAGGAAAGAGACAAACATGACAAACAATACACTCAGGCTAAAAAGAATCTTAAATTTTTTGTGAGCTGACATATTTTGCTCAAAGGTGGGTCAGTGTTTGGAGTCCCTCCCTAGCCTTTTTATTGCTATGGTTTCAGCTACTACAGGTTTTCGCTATTGTTCTGCCTTCCGAAGGCCCTCAGTGTTTTAAGATGGACCTTGCTCATTTTAATTGACCAGAAGCTATTTTTTAGTTCCCGGATTTTCTACAGGTATTCGTATTAGAACTCAATTTCAACCAGATAATTACACTCCAGCTTTTCTTTCCCGTGTCTTACACACTAAGGCTGTATCTGTCCTCATCTCTGTAGCTGGGAGCCCTCTCTCCTCTTATCTTTACAGGTCCAAACCTCTTCATCCCTTTCACAGACTCTTCATCCCTGGGAAATGCAGCATTTTGTTGTCACTACACAACAAAAGGCAATGGTGGGCTGACCCCCGACTTGCTATCACATTGCTAAGGTGGAGTCTAATGAGGGTTAGTGTGCATCTGACCGGAGCGTAGGTGGCTTCACGCTGTGCATTCAGGAGAGTTTTGCTTCCAGTTACCTGCAGTGCAACTGCCTGGGGATTCATCCTCACCTTTGTCAGGCATCTCTGGTGCTTCGAGAGCCAATGCAGCATCTGATAATGTAGTTGCGCAGTTACTGATGCATGAAAGATACAGAGACCTCCACCATGTAGCGAGTCCCTGGGGGGAGCTGCTTGGATTCACTCACTGCTAAGAATGCACGTGGGATTCATTCAAAGAAAAAAAGATGTCTTACCAGTAACCGGTGTTCTTCACAATGTGTAGTCCGCACATACATTTGTCTTCCATCTGCTTCTCCTCTCTCCTCAGAGTCCTTCCAGGTCTGAGTCCTGTGATTGAGAGGTAGAATTGTTAGAATGTACATTTGGGCTACACTTCTCAAAGAGCATCGGTTACTGGTAAGTAACCTTTCTTCTAGTTCTAGATTGTTCTTACAGAAGAGCTTAACCAGTCATCCCCTTTCTGTATTTGCACTGCTTCTGTCCTGGGGTCGGAGCTCGATTCCTACTCTGAATCTCAGGAACAGAAGTTAGCCGAAACAAGCATAAGATTGCAATGCATTCCAGAATGTAGGACTGGTGTATCTTTCTGTCCAGTTATTTGTACGATATTGCTTACTGGCAAAGAGGTAATTGCTTCTGGCCATTGATATCCTCCAGTGTTTTTGTGAACAGTAAACGGAAGAGTTAATGTGAATTATGTTCTTTTAAACTTTCACATTCTGAAAACCCTGTTCCTGTCCATTTGCTGAGCGTGACCATGGAGAGCTGTCCCTGGTTGACCAAACTTGCTGGGCTACTCTAAATTACCCCAGAGTCCTCACTCCAGTGTCATAACGCACCGATACGCCGCTCCCTGCAGCCTGGGGGTCACCCGGCTCCAACGGCTTGGTGCTCAGGGATGGCCCTTCAATAAGTGCCATTTTGCTTTAATTTGTTTTTATTCACCCAGGGGACGTCAGGGGAAAATTCTTTTTTCTTATGAGAAAACGTTGTCTTTGTGGAAATAAAACACTGTGAGAAGGACGTGTGCATCTCGTGCCTTACTGCACTATTGAAGGTCAGAGTTGTTTTGGTGCTTCAGGGCTTACCTTGTAAGAAATATTTCTGCTAATAACCTTTAAGCTTTAGCATGATTTTATATGTATTTTAACCTAATATAAATACAGAAAATATCTGTAACACTGGGAGATTATTTTATTATCACGTCTAGCTCGTCTTACAGATCAGTGTAACGATTCCGAACTGAAGTCCTTCGTGATTTAAAAATTGAACAGAAATGACACTTGTTTGTGCAAGCTGAGTGTTGGACCCAGTGTAAGGGTCCCAAAGAGCCGGAGGTGTCCCTGCCTGCAGCCCCTGAGTGCCCCCGGGCTGCCCCCAGCCCAGGCTGCTGCATGGTGGTTGCCCCGCGCCAGGCCAGCAGCAGCTTCCAGCAGGGCGTCGTTTGCTCCATAGTAAGAAAAGGTTCTTTTGGTACAGAGTAATTTGCCCCTTAATTGTAAGTTAATTAATTTGAACATCTTCTCAGTGAATTATCTATGAACCCATTAAAGTTTAATCTAGAATTGTGCATATATTTCCTTAGATTTATAAAACCGATTAGGTATGTAGTTTTCCATGCTATCTGGTGAGATCTTTCAGTACTTAGTATGAAAGAAAAGCAATTTGTTGAGCAGCAGTCATGAACTTTCCATGTCTATGTACTGCTATGTGATTGCAGCCCTACGTTAGGTGCATGGAAGCAGAGCAAACCAATCACGTTATCTGTGCTACTGAGAGGCAGAGGAGAAGGCCAAGTGGTGTGACTTCGTTCTTTGGAGCCAGTGGAATTATGCTGACGTAGACCAAACAGGGTCTGGCCCACAGACCAAAAAGTAACGGAGCTACATCTATGCATAAGTAACATAGGAGGTGCTTTGTAGCTGCAGTACGGCCTCATTTTGGCTGATGAGCAGTTATGTATTTACCTTTGGTGGTTAAACTAATCCAGTGTAAGCAGCAAGTGCAGCAGGCCCTGTTCTGAAGTGTGTGAAATACAAAGCCTCCTCTCCTGGTAATTCCATCGTTCGTGACAGTCAGAGATGCAGCTGTGCTGTTACTGCAGAAAGGGGAAATGTTCCTGAACTTCACATGGTTCAAAAAGCAGTCATGAATTTAAATGTGGGAAAAAAAGGTTGCAGTCAGAAAAAGAGGCTGGGTCTCATCTTGGTGGCAGATTGTCAGAAGTCAGCACTGATTTTGGGTGCCTCCATTCACTGGTCTCTGATTTGACATTTCTTCGTATTAACGGCACCTCAGACTCAGTCCTCTTCAGACACTCAAAGCAAGGCGTCCAGGCTTCTGGGCATTACAGAGAGCTCTGTTTTGTTTGGCTGGAAATGGAAAACCAGCCAGGGGACCCCCTTGCCACACATCATTTCTGCTTACCAGAAGTGTTCTCCATTTGATACCCATCACTCAGCCGCAGCAGTGACCTCAGCAGACACTGCGTCCTGAAGGCAGAGCAATAAGGGTGTCACTCGAGAAGCCACTTCTTGTCTTTTTATACAGAAAAAAGATCTGAGTAAAGTGTCCAGGTAACCACGATTTAAGAGCCTTTATGTTAACTACTGAAGCTTAATCTTGTCACCTCTGTGCATAAAGAGCATCTCGCTCTGTGCTATTCCAGAGAAGGTGGAAAAGATGTATGCATTTTAAGAAGGCAATGAAAACTAAATCTCAGGAAGCTTAGAAACTCTCATGGCATTAATTATAGGTTTAAACGTGCACACACATGTAAAAACACCCTGATCTATACAGGTATTTCATGGCACACTGAGTATATACATATTCATGTCAATTTATTTCACTTGTATCGGTAAGTCACCTTTAGGGTAAGGTGTTCTTATTAAAATCACAGTCTTCATGACTGTAGGGGTATTTCTGGTTATTTGCTGGTGGAGGGGCAGAGGGCTCTGCTGGCAGTTGCTTGTCTTTGTTGGAGGTGCAGGTGAACAAGCCTGTCATTCTTTCTCCCTGTGCGATCAGTTTGCCCGCCTCTCAGGACAGGGACTTGCATCTCCTTGTGGTTAAATCACAGTGAATGTTTTGCAGTCCTTCCTTTGGGCGCTCCGTCTCTTTTGGCAGCCCCCTGTGACACAGAGATGGGGAGCAGCAGTGTGTGACCAGGGCTGCTCCCTGCTTTGGTATGGGCTGCACAGAGAAAATGCCGTGTTCAGAACAGGCTGCGTCCTGTGAAAGCACGGCTGGAGCTTCCACAACCATCTCTCTTTTCTTCCCTGCTCCCACATGCAGAGCGTTTTAGGAGATGCATTCACACTATTCACACATACCATGAAAAGGCTTTTTTAAACTGTTTTGTTTAGTTTTGTCATTTAGATTCTCTGTGAATTCATGTTATTTTGATTTTGTACCTGGCATTTCTGCAGAAATGAATTTCCCATTATCCTCGAGTAATTTGTGCTCCAAAGTGTAACTGGTAAGTAAAAGGGTTTATGTCACCTGTGCTGAAAGCTGGTGGGACTTCGCTATACGTCTTGCTGGGACCAAATCTTTTCTGTGTTACAGGGTATAAGTATCTCTCTTATTGTGGAAGTACTTTAAGAGGAATCCCCTTATAAAGTACTCTATTTTAATAAAACGAGAGAGAAAACAAAGATAAGGAATGATAGCAGTTTTAGTCTGATCAAGCCAATCATGCTGTGTATCGAAGGAATTGCTGTAGCAGTGAGGGACTCACGCTGTTCCCTTATCCCTTACAGGCTGAAGAACTTACCATTCACTTTTACTAAACTCAAAGAACTTGCAGCTTTGTGGCTTTCTGACAACCAGGTAATGGCTTTCAGTGTTCACCATTTCTTTAATAAAGCACTGGGGCTCTTACAGGGGCCATGAACGAGGTCTGTGATGTCGTACATCGCTGCAGCAGAGCTTTAGAAGAGGTTAGTCCCAGCCCAGCTGCTGCTTTCCTACCAGGCTGTAGGCAGGCCTGGCTGACATTCGTTACCGGGGTAAACTTGCCATTGCTGGGCTTATTGCTTGCTGCTCACTCACCTTCTGTACCCTGATAAAGGTAGTAAACAGTGATCAGAATCATCAAGAGAATATTCTGCAAATAGAAATCCAAGAGGTGAGGCTTTGTTCTCAGCCTTGCTCTTAGCTTGTCCCATTCCTTGTTCTGTTGCTACGCCTCCATTTTTGTCTTCTGCCTTTTCCTGTCCACGCTTCCCTTCCTGCGTATTTCAAACTCCAGTGAAGCCAGAGGCAGTTTAAATATAGAGAAGATGCACAAGAACTCTCAGTCTTGTTTTAGAGAAAATTCTCATTTAAGTTCCTCTTAATTTTGGATATGCCTTCCTTAGTTCCAAGGAGCTCAGCTCGTGTGGCTTTACCATTATTCCTTAGGACTCTGTTTTCAAACCAATTGTGTGACATGAACACGGGGAAATGTAACACTTACCCAGCATTTGAGCACTGGAATAAGTCCCCATCAGTCCTTGCAGTATTGGTGGATAGGATAATTTTGCAGTTCCAGAATGTGATTAAGTGGAGACAAATTCAATTAGTACAATGTTAGACAAGTTCAACATACCTAGCAGGTTTAATAACCGCGATAAGTTCTTGTAGTCTCATCTTTCCCACCCTACAGTAAAGCCCAACGTCAGCCATTACACCTTAGCTGAAGCTGATGAGGATAATAATGCTGCTGGAAATGAGTCCCTCCTAAATCTGTATGAGGCAGCCGCAGTAGCCGGGGCAGTGCTGTGCTGCGTGGGGACAGACCTGCCTGCTGCTGCCCACAGCGTGCCATCACTGAGACAAAGCAAAGGGACATCTGCAGCAGTGCTTTGTTGCGTTTCCCCTTAGATTTACTTTTCACTTGTATGGCTAAGCAAAAGTCTTCAAGCTGAAGGGAGGGGAGACTGTCTTGGAGGGTTAATACACAGGGATGAATACATTTTGAAGACTAAATTAGGATTCTAACTCTTATTTCCATAAAGAACGCCCCTGCCCATCCACCAAACACACACTTCCTGATAAACAGGCAATGGTTTATCAGCATTTTGACTTTTCAGTGGTAAGGTTCCAATCCGTGAACTGTGACAGTCACTCCTGGGTGCAGCATTACAGCACAGCAATAACGATAGCCAGCTGAGTAGAACTCAGTGGTGCCTCCGCGCAGCTGGCACCAGGAGCACCCTCAGACTTACAGGAGCCACTCCTTGTGAATCCTGGCTTAAAGCACACAGTCGGTATTTCTGGTGTTAGAATCTGTATGGCGGTCCTGGTGGGAGTTACAGGCAGACAGAGGAATGGGAGGGGAAGAAGGACCACCAAACACCGTTGGCTTTGGCCCATGGGGAGGGTTCTTTCCATTCAGAATTTTGGCTATTCCTGAATTTTCTGTTTATTGCCTGCTAAAGCTCCATCTTGGCTAACAGACGTGCTCTCAGTGACCAGCCCTTTGTTTTGCCTTTCCTAAACAGTCCAAGGCTCTCATCCCCCTACAAACTGAGGCTCACCCAGAAACAAAGCAGAGAGTGCTGACTAACTACATGTTTCCCCAGCAACCCCGCAGCGATGAAGGTAAAACAGCATCAGCATTCCCCCTGGAGGCAGCAGCAGGCTGTGGGTCTGGGGCTCAGCCGTGGCTCGGTGCAGCAGCGTCTGTGCCTCCTGAAGCCAGCGGTGTGCGCAGAGCAGCCCATGTGCTGCTGTGCACCAAGGGCTCCTGCTTCCAGTCCATTGCTCTCAGAGAGGGGTGGGGGCACCTCCTGGAGTCCCACGGGTGTCCGACCTGTCAGCCTGCCTGGGCTGCACTGAGAGAACAGGAATTGTCTTGGACTGCGTATAAAATATCCAGTACTGTTAATGCATACTAAAAAAATAGAGAAGAAAAAAAAAGGGTAACAAAAGTGTAACACAGCGAGTTGGGCACATAGGTAGGGTCACAGGGAGCAGAGCTGCGAGCCTGACCAAACCAGGGCTTGGCTCTGAAGCCGCAGCATCCCAGTAGAGAGCCCCATGCTCCTCCTCCAGCCCCAAAGGCCTCTTGCTCTCCACCATTCTCTTTGTGATTTGAGCGCTCACGTTTATTTTTAATGTTTTTTTTTAGTTGTGACTCCCATTGCCCCCAAACAGTTTTGAGACAATGGCCCAACATTACAGATCACCCAGGAGCTCCTCTTTTTGGATGATTTCCAGCCTTTTGCCGAGGGCGTTAATCTCTTGTTCTGTTGCGTTGCTGTTTGCAATTTAACTGTAGATTTCCAGTCAGACAGTGATAGTTTCAACCCTACTTTGTGGGAGGAGCAGAGACAGCAACGTATGACTGTTGCCTTTGAATTTGAAGAAAAAAAGGAGGAAGAAGAAAATCCAGGGAAAGTTAAGGTAAGTTTTGTTTGATTTTTTTTTTGGCATTCACATATTAGAGACAGGGTCCAATACACAGATGGTGAATTGAACTATTTCTCTGTTCTAAATAACGAGAAAATACTTGGCCACGTTTCACAAGCATCTCCGTTCTCTCCGAGGTGCACAGAACTGGGAGTTTGTGGTTGTTTTCCACACAGCACGACTGGGATGTCAGACATCAGTCCAGACCCACAGGCTTAGCGTTGGGTTCCCAACGGGACACCCATTTCATCACTAAGACAGAACGAACACGGAACGCTGGGGACTTGGGATAACTCTCCAGCCACATAATTCTTTAGAAGTTTTTAGATCCTGTGGGGATTCCGTATTCCTCTCAAGGTGAAAGCTGATGAGAGCTGTTAATAACAAACATTCAATATCCCATTTAGATCTTCTTGGAAAAATTGATTTTTTTGTTTAAATATTTTTCCTAATTAGGAATTATTACTTAACTCTTGCAACCAGATATAATTGATATATATACTACTGCTTTAGTGCTTTAGCAAAACAGAAAATGAAATAAAAAAGCAATCTGACTCACAATAAATAGATTAAACTGAAGTTTTACCCCACATGAACTGCAGATTTATAGCTGTGTGGAAGCAGAGTATCCGGGAGTTTCACATTGTTCCACTGCTTCCTGTCATAACTTTGACTGTGAGTAACATGTCTGAATGTGCAAAAGGGTTAACAGAGAAATAGATAACTTCTGAGATGGTAGATGGATTTAATTGTATTGCCTGTGATTTGCAAGCATTGTTTTCGATATTGAAATGTAATATAAGAGATATATCACTTAGCCATTTAAGTTTTAATATACTTCAGAGCTCTATGGATGACTGAAGCAAATGCTTCCTTTGAGTACGCCGTTTTTGTAGAAAAATGAAACCCTTCATTCACTTAATGCTGTTCCTATACTCAAGTTTGACTGCTGCCATCTGCTGTATGGGAAATGGGGAGGCAAACGCCACCGAGCCCAGTGCCACATCTTGGGGTGTCCCAGAAGCAGCCCTGGGCACACAACCCATCCTATGCCTGGGGGGTGTGCTGAGGGCAGCCCGTCCTGTCCTGTCCATCCTGCTGGGATGAGGGGCTTTGCCATGTGAATGAGCCATGGCTTGCAGGGTTGCTGCTGTCCCTGATGTTGGGCTTGGCAGCTGAAGGCTAAGGCAGCATTTACCCTTTGGGCCACTGTAGGGGAAGAGTCCAACATTAAAATGAGTGGAGTTTTCTGGATTTCTGAATTTCTGGAGCTCATACTTACCTGTTTTCACTCCCACCTGTGGAGGGAATGTAAACCAATGATCTATTTCTGCATGAAATTCCTCAATTTCCATATATAATCATAGAACCATAAAATTATAGAATAGTTTGGGTTGGAAGGGACCTTGAAGATCACCAGGTTCCAAGTAGGGAACGCTTCCCACCAGCTCCAGCTGCCCAGGGCCCACCCACAGCCTCGGGCACCTCCAGGGATGGGGCACCCACAGCTCCGGGCAGCAGTGCTGGGGCCTCACCGCCCTCATGGGGAAGAATTTCCTCTAAATCTCCCCTCTTCCAGTTAAAAGCCATTACCCCCTGTCCTCAGCTTACGCTCCCTGATGAGAGTCCCCCCAGCTTTCCTGCAGCCTCTGTGGCACTGGCAGGCCGCAGTGGGGTCTCCCCGGGGCGTTCTCCTCTCAGCCCACCTCCCTCAGCCCTTCTCCGCAGGGCAGGTGCTCCAACCCAGTGTTCTTCTCCTCCGAAATGATCCTGGTTCCTCTTCATCAGACCAAAACATTACGTTTTGGAGCCGATGCCTTAGTCCTTGCTTAAAGAAGAATTATTAAATGAAAAGCTAAGCAAGGACTTAGGAGCTGATCAAGTATGTCCTTCCATCGATGCATCCTGAAGAGAGCATTTCTCCTCTTTTATATCTCTCTGTGTGTACACCAGATACCCATAACTACCTGCAGCTTGTAAAAACTGAAAGCGGGGACCTTCATGGGATGAATTTGAAGGTTATCCCAAGTTAGCAACAGGTGGTTACCACAGACATCGTTTGCATTTTATAAAAGCACACGTAGTTTTCGTTTTATGTATTTCATATTTAAAACTGGCTTCTCATCCAAGCTATATAACATCGATTTGAAGATTTAAATTATTCAATAAATTCTTCCAGAAGGAATTTTGAACTTTGGAAATTCTCTTTTCAGGGTCACTATTTTGGTGTAGCGTTAAAACGTACAAGAGTTGCATCGACAGTTTCCTCTGTAGCAATATTTCTAACTCAGCAATGAAAACATCTGCCTTCTAGTGCATAGCAGCCACCACAGCTGCCTGTGTTTGGGTGGTGTAATACGCCCAGCGATGTCAGACTCTTACTGAAATCCCTGTCTGAGTTGCTTATCGCATGAAGGTCCTGTAGTTAATTTCTCTTTGGCGAGTACTTACTGAGGATTTGCTCTGTGACTGCAGTTCTGTGCTTGTCTGTAGCTTTTACATTGAAATCATGGCTCGGATTTCCTGAAAAAGCAACTGCCTAATTAGGCCACATCTGAATATGATTTCTTTCAACCGTAAATCAACCACAGCCTTAGTAATGCTTTACAGACTTAATTTCTTTTTTTCTGTTGGAGTTCTTTATTAACATATGACATCATAGCCATACATTTTAACGTTTTATGTTAAAGTCATGTCAGAATCTATTATATGTAACGTTTATTCTCCTGTGGCTCAGAATTATATGCTAGTATTTCATATAGCTTGATTTTCAAATTGATCGACAGACCATAATCATCTGAATCCAAAATTGGTGTAAAATCCAATGGCTGTATGGTGACCTATTAAAAGCAAGCTCCCTTTGCTCACCTCACATAAGCAGTCACGTAAACCTTCTTTGCAGTAAATGCTTCTGCTTACTTATCACACAGCAAACACAGACTAATTTCAAATTCCAAAGCCTCGTAAACGGGATCAGTCATCCTGACACACACAGCTTGCTCTGGGAGCTGTCACTTTTCTTCACTGAAGGAAACTCAATTCAAAGTTATTGCATTCCCACCCCAAGTTCAGCCCAAAGAGAGTGGCGGGTAGAGCCAGCACCTACTGCGTCCCAGGGGCTGTGCCTGGGGTCAGAGCTCCTGCCCATGGAAGGGCAGAGCAGGGGTGGGAAGCCTCCACCACGAGCAGAGCGTTGAGGTCAGGCTTTGTTTGATTCCTCAGCATCTGTCCTCGTGATGGGATGTGATGTACGGCAAACAAAAGAGGTCTGTAACACGACGGGGATGTGTAAGGAGAGGCCAGCATCATGTAGGTCTCTTTTCCTGCTTGGGTCGCTCCTGCCCTGGTAGCCTTCCGCCCCGTCCCCTCCGAGCAGTTTGCTGACAGTGCTGTGTCGTGCCCCTCTTCTCCTATTGCTCAACCCTGAGATTCTGTAGAGCTGTCTTCAAGCTGTGATTGATTTGGACTTGGATGACTACAATATTTCTTTACCTCTGAGTGATAAAAACAAAAAGCTCAAAGTGTTGATTGTTGTAGGAGATCTGTAGGTCTGTCAGTCAAAGTTCTGTTCAATGTGACCCAGGTCGACTTTTCTGTAGTGGTTTAAGTCTGTTTTCCTGTATTTCTGTATACTTAGGAGCAGAATTCACGTGCTTGAGTGTATGTATGTACATGACACATCTCACAGAGCGAATAGATCCCAGTAGATCAGATTCTGTTCTCAGCTATTATAGATAATTCTGATTAATTCTGTACACTGAGCATAGCTAAATTAATTCTGCATTTGCATCAGTATCATTTTGGAGAAGTGTGATTTAATATGTCAGTACGCTCAAGCCGAGTGCAGAATTAAAATGCTATACTCCCAGGGTGAATGACAGGCTTGCAGGGAAGCATGCCCATCCATTATTTTAAGTCACTGAAATTCCATTGTAGGTTGCCACAGTGTAACTGAATGTGAAGTTCGGTCCAAGAACTGAAGAATCCACGAGGGTTAGCTGTGTGTAACAGACTGCCTCAAATAGACTAATACGCAATTTGAGGAATTTGCACTTAGCCATAGTACTGTAACCATGGTTTTAGTTTGCATGCTGTTTTCATTTTGTATTTGTGCTTTAATTCTTTTTATGAATGTTCAGGTTGAAATAAATCTAAAACGTTATCCCACTCCATACCCGGAGGATTTAAAGAATATGGTAAAATCAGTTCAAAATCTGGTGGGCAAAACAAGCCATGGAGTACGGCCTGAGAACTCAGCACCAACCGCCAACACTGAACAAACTGTGAAAGAAAAGTATGAGCACAAGTGGCCCATGGCACCAAAGGAGATTTCAGTGGAGGTAATGTAAAAGGATCGTTGTTCCTCTCAAGAGTTCAAGACGGGGTTTTAATACAACTCCCTCGAATGCTATGCTGCATCTGCTGTGAGCTTCTTGCCTAAGAGTTTCTAGTTTAATTCTGCAAAGTAAGCCTAGTTTTATACTGAGTTGCTCTTTCCCCAGTACTACTAAGATTTTCAGATTGAATTTTTGATTTTAAATCTAGCTAGATCTGAATTTTTGCATTGATATATCCCAGCTCTCTCCTAAATGTTAATGATATGGCCGACTTGCTTATTAGTGAGAAAATGGACCTGATTATGAGTTACACCTCAGACTTAAATGTGTCTCTGCATCAATATGTCAATGAAAAATCAGTTTGTTCTGTTGACAGTGCTATACCGTAAGGTTCTGCTTCTTATAGCCCCATTACATGTAATACATAGCCAACAAGCCTTGTCAAAAGTTAATGGAGTCAACAGGAACACTTCCTAACTGCAGGGAGCTATAGATCAGGTGCTGCCCAGTGACTTTCAGTGTGTTGCACAATCCAGCCATGTATGTTGGCCAGAAGTGGGTCGGTACACACAGTGAGAGTTTTCTATCCTGACCTACATATACTTAATGAAAGATGATTCCAAAACACTGCACAGACTTGTGCAAAGCTGACGTAAGCAGCTGCAGTTTGATCTTGGAGGACATCTGCTCATTGACGCCTTCATATTGATAGCTTACTCTGTGTAGGAGCAACTTAACACGTGGGGGAAATTTCTCACTCTGGCAATGTTTACTGATAGGTGATAAGGTGGTTGGGCAGGTCTACAAACTGTGTTCTAACACAGAAGATGAAGGCTGATTTCAGAAACATAACTGCGTTTTTTCTCTAAACGTCCATTA
Organism: Pavo muticus; assembly: GCA_016647715.1. Classification (NCBI taxonomy): domain Eukaryota; kingdom Metazoa; phylum Chordata; class Aves; order Galliformes; family Phasianidae; genus Pavo; species Pavo muticus. Next base: position 953,942 of record JACDJE010000225.1, on the reverse strand, counting down.
ACTGCTAACCCATAAGTACCAAAATACACCTTTTATGAAAAACAGTCGAATTGTTGCAGACCTTGCAGTGGTTCCTGAAACGCAATTAAATAATGCGTTTGCAATTTCCTAGTTCATTTGCTACCACAAGCAACAGATATGAGCACACGAACTATTTCCATCCTAGCGATGTAAGTGTGTTTTTCATCTTCCTTTACTACAGCACTGGAGATGGTAGACCTTGCCTAGATGTTAGTTTCCCTAATACTTAGCAAGGAGCAGCAACAAAATAGCTCATCAGCTACAGGAAAGAAAAATAGTGTTCTTGTCATTCGGACAAATAACCTCACTGGGAAGCTTTCATGGCAGGGAAGCAAGATGGTGTAGGGGTTCCTCTCTTTGGCTTCCCATGTAAGATGAAGAAGAGGTGTGGGAAATGGTAGAAAATGTGTGAATGATTTTGTGAATAATATTGGCATGATTTCAGTTGTAACATATTAAATAAAACATAATTAAGCTCCATTTGCTTTGCAGATAATTAGGAGACAGGATCTCAAGCCTCGAGTTAAAATACAGTTTGAAAATGCAGGTGTGTTCTGATAGATTTAGACTGAAGACAGTATCTTATAACCAGGTAATTTAATTTCAGGTGCAATGCTCACTTTTCATCCTCCGAAGCCAGATCAGCTGGTTTCTTTTCTGATCTCTCTTGGGTTTTCTTGCAATTAATTTACACGTGTGTCTTCACAAAATTGTTTCTAAATAATTAAAGGGAGCATCTGAAATGAATAACAAGGCGCTTTTCAAACCCCCTGCATCACCCTCCACTTTCAGTCATAATAAGCAATTTCTTAGTTAATCGTCACTTAAAATAAACCTGTTCATTGTCCCGTGTCATTGTGAAAGAAGTGCCTTGTAGGCAAAAAGAAGGTTGGGATAACACTGTGTACCCCTTCCATGAGCAACAGTGGGGAATACCAGAAATTGGCAACTAAGATCTTTAGAGTTAATATTCTTGATATGTATGGACTGAGAAAACCGCTGGCAGGAGTTCTGCATGGCTCTCAGGTTTCTGTTTGTTTAAAAAACCTCTTTTCTAACCCAGCGTGCAGCATTCCATCCCTTGTGTCAGTTCCTGGTGGGTTTATGAGCACTGTGTAGAAAAGAGAGGTGGTTTTCTTCTGAGTAATCTGCTGCAGATGCTGTGCTGGGTCTGCTGAGACCTTCATTCGCCTCAGTCAAAACAAGGCCTCAATCCTTTTAACTTCCTTCTTCATTACTTGCTCAGCTTTGCGTTGTTTTAGGGGGATGGCAGTGGGAGAGAGAAGGGTGTTCTTTTGGTCTTGTTTTTAGTCAGATCTTCTGGAGAGTCTCTAAAACTCATCTTGCCTTTCCAGAAAGACTTTGCATGCTTTTATTTCTTTATTTTATTTCTGCCTGGCTTCAGTTCGTTCATTGATGTGTCCGTCATGGGAGCTGTTTTCCCCTGAGGTGCACACTGACAGTCTCTCTTGACTGGGAGGGCAATTTGTCCTGAAGGTTTTCAGTTTGTGTCTCCTTTTAGGCCAGCCTTGATGGGCACTTTGCAACAAAATGACCTATATTTAACGAGGAGCCAGAAATATCTTCATTATGGAGTTTTGCCATATGGCTCCTCCATAGCACGGAGCATCTTTATTGAGGTTATGACCTTGGTGGCTTCCAGTCACAGGAGGAAGGTGACGGCGTTCTGTTCTGGAGGTCTGACTTGCAAGAGACCTTTCTCCAAATAGAATGTTGAATGTCTTAAAGTTAATTCTGAGTTACTCTGACTCCTGCCTGACCTTGTCCGAGAGTCTGGATGTTAGAGGCATTATTCAGGACTGTCTCCAAGGTAAAGCCTTCCTTCCAGAAATTCAGTCTGGGGCACCGGTGGGCCAACTGAAGTGGGTCCTGCACGAGGATTCAGGAGGTGCAGCATTATGTCATGGCGCTCTGTGCCATCACGTGGGCTGGTTTATGCCTGATGGACCACGCATGGGCTTTTTTCCAAGAGACTTGAGACTCTCTTTGTTGGCAGCAACCCCAGTGATGTGTCTGCTGTTGGGTGCATATCCATGTGGACTGAGAGCTTGTTTCCTCCGGAGGTGGGAGAGCACAGGGAGTGCAATTCAGAGTCTGAGGTGCTGTAACTCAGGGCAGCACTGGGCCTTCTGTCCTCACACTGAAGACCACATACAGAACAGGGCAGGACCATGGTTTATAACTTAGGAAGATGCTGCTAGGTCTGCCATCCTCTGCAGTTCATGACTAAGCACTGGCTGGATAGCATCTGCAGTTTTTCTTTCCAGAATTCTGGCCATGTCAACAAACAGGTTTGGCCTTTAGAAGTAAAACATTTTCACAATAAATAGATCATCTCAGACTTCGGCATCTTTGGCTATGCGGAGTTCTGGTCAATGCTTGGATGCTGCACTGCTGATCATTGGAGCAGGCTGGGTTAGTGTGTGCATTCCTCCAGCTGCTGGCCAGTCCACAGGGCTGCAAAGCAGAGACATAGAGCAGAAACAGCCCTACCTGCCCATGGCAGTTGTTTTTCAGGATCTGTTATGTCTCACTGCATAGTGCCCTCAAAACTCCCTGTCCCAGTCTGCTCCTCATGTACTTATGTCACCAAATCAGCAAGCTTGTGTCTTCTTACAGAGCTCTGCTGCATGGGAGTGCCTGCTGGAGATGACTGATGGTGTGCTGGCTGCTGTACCAGCTGGGATGTGTCTGGGGGTTCCTTCATTCCCCACCTTCAGATCCCAGTTCCGCATTCAGTTTTCCTTCCACCAGTTCTGTCCCTTAGTGGGACTTGCATCTCATCATTACACCCTGCATGGGACAGCCCTCGGGTCTGCGGTCACTGAAATGGCCCTCCTGGGAGCTGCTGTTGTGGCAGGAGAGTGCCACAGATTTGGGAGCAGATGGCAGATCCTCTGCTCTGCATTCCTGTGGGATAACCCCACATTTTGGGGACTCCCTACATATCTAGATTGATGACTGCATTTTATTTTGGTCAGTCTGGTAATTGCGATCCGCAAAATACTGTGACAGGTTTTCGCACGCAGCTTCAGGCAGGCTGCATTTTGTGGTCTTGCCAGGAGAGGACTTGTTAGCCAGGCTTTGTAGCTCTCCACATACAGGGCCGAGGGAGCCCAGACCTGCAGAGGGGTGACCTGGGTGAGGGGCACAGCAAGGCTTTGTCCTGCACCCACACTGCTGGACCTGTGCCTGAGTTAGTCTCACTTCTATTGACGGGTATTCTGACATCTCTCTGATTGCTTTATCTGTGATCTTTATTCTTTCATTAAAACCTTACTACGACCTGGGCCAAGTAACCTTAGCCTGGATCTGTTTATCTGTTGTACTTGCTTCTCGACTTCTGTATGGCCGGTGTGACATCTTTCAGATTGCCCCAGCCCTCAGCAGGTTGTTCCTCTGGACCAGGCCCAACACTGATGGCCCTGCGCCGTCGCCTCTGCCTCGTGTGTGCTGCGTCTGCACCGAGCCCCGGTCTGCTCTGCTCAGAGCCTTTCTGTTCTTTGCAAGCAGACACTAAGAATGAGGTTATTTCGAAAATCACAGCTCTCTAGATTTTAATTTGATGTTTTTATGTTGTCAGCATGAATAGTTGCCAGTATTCCTCTTCCCCGATTATTTGGCTGGTTTCTGCCATGCACTTTCTCTTGGGAAAGAGCTCGCCGTATTTTTCTACCCTCTGCATGTATCCTTCCGTGTTTAGTCCTGGGGAATAAGTTCTCACAGAACACAATTACATTTATCTCCTTCCTTTGCCCTCACAAGTGATCTATCTAATAATACCTTTTATTTTCCATTACTGCCCTTTTTGTCCTTTTAAGCATAGTAGTAAATGCAATATGGTTGGGGTTTTTCACATCTTTCACTTCCATGGCATGTTCACAAATGCCAGACTCATTCTTTCCAAAGTGTGCTGACTTGTTGGAACTGCCAGAGTGGAGGCTAAAATGATAGAAAAGAAAGAATATGGCATAGAAAACTTCATGAAGTCATACACCTAGAATAAAAACTGTGTTCATCATTATGTCAGAAATGGAGCTGCTGGTTCGTCCTGCCTTACAGCAAGTAGTTTTATTGTGAGCTTTTAACTTTTGAAAGTTTCATGGCACAATATTGGGATTCTAGGTGCAAGAATTCCCTAAGAGTCACCTGTCTGATACAGACAACACTCATAAATCGACTCTGGACAGGAAGGAGAAAGAAGAGCATACAAAAAGCCCAGAGGTACAACAAGAAATAAGTTTGAAGCATGCACCATGCTTCAAAAGTGGAAAATCTCACTCCCTGAATGTGTGCACTGTGTTACTTTTCCAGAATCATTTCGCATGATAAGTTTGTTACACTGCAGTAGAAATGATTGTTCTGCACTGGAAAAAGGCTGTTCACGATTGCTAGCTTTAAGTTGTATGTACATTGGGACTGCTACGTGAGAAATAACATACAGCACGAGGGAGCTCTGTACGTCAGGGCAGTCAAATCTTGCAGTATCACATGATCAGTATGAAGCTGTATTTGCATGAACGTTAGCACAGATGGGGTTAAGTTAACGGGTTGTGAGGATGCCTGCTCTTTTCTGTGTTGGTATGGTACTACCTCCAGTAGTACACCAGAACTAGAAGGATTAACATACCTGTTTTTAAATCTAATTACATTCATCAAGAATAAGTCACTCAGCAAATGCTTCTACGAATCTTCCTTTCCACTGCTGGTACAAAAGTAGTTAATGGAGCATAGTTTTCTCGAGGTTTTCTTATGGGTAAAATCAAGTAAAGTTTAAAACTTTTACATTCCAGTGATGCATTTTTGGTTTTGGTACTCCGCTTTAGATTGTTTCTCTGCATGTTACATCTCCTTCCTTTATTGACTCCTCTCTAAAACTGCATGACCCGTAACACTGGAGTACCTTTAACGACTGAGGTCCGGGCAAGGGGATCCCCATCGTGTCTCCACAAGACAAAGCTCCCTCCCAGTTATGTTTCTTCTAACCATTTCCTTCCTCATTTTTTAATAATTTTTTGTTTTCTCCTGGTAGCTCTCTAAAATGTGTTCTTTCTCACTGGATATTTTCCTTCCCCAGCTTCCATCCTCCACAAAATCACGGCTCATCCTCCCACTGCCAAGACGTTGCATGTTTCTCTTACCCCTTCCCACAAGGATCTCCACTGGTGTTAGTTAGCACAGTCTTGCTATACCCACCTCCATCAGTTCTCTCCCCGTGATGTTTCCCTGATCCCACACACTGACGCCCAATGTGGGTTTCCCATATTGTTTGTCTTCCTTCTCGGCGCAGGATTACCTCTGTCATCCCCCCACTTAGCATCCCCTCCTACCCTGTCTCCCCAGGTCACCTATCTTTGGGAATAGCACCTTTCTTATTTCTGAACTTTTTCCCAGTGGTGGCATAAAAAATGCCCCCAAATTGCTTATTTTCATCTTAATTTCCTGCTTCCGGCTATCCCACGAGCCTAATTTAAAAGCGTTCATTTAAAATACCTCTTAATAAGGCCCCATCTCATTTTCTTTCCACTTTTTAACGTACGTTATTTTCAGTATGTGTCCTATTGCTGTCTGGAACTGTAGAACACTGTGCAGGGAAATCCTAGAAAGTCAAGAGCTGCTGAACTCCGAAGGAGTTTTTGAAACTCAAATTATTTAATTCAATGAAGTGTAGCAATAGCATGACCAGAACCTATGGAAGGACTGGTGCCACAGATGAGCGAGGCACACTTACTCCTGAAGTTAAAAGTAGATATTAATGTTATTGTTTTACTTATTTCTGCTGGCAGCTTGCATTTTTGTGACTTCTATTTCACTGGAAGTGTTTACGCAGCCTTGATGTACCCTACAAGCTCCATCTGTTTTGTCCACGTTTTCAAGATGAGTGCATCGCCATAATTTTAGGAGTATTTCTGTAGGACTGATTGGAATTTTCAGCTGACAAATCATTGTGATTAGACTATTTCTGTCCGGTGGGGTGTCGGTGTGTTGTCGCATTCATGAAAAGAAGGCTTTGAAATGTTTGTTGACGCTGTTTCCTATGTTTACTGTACATTATTATATTCCTCAGGATGCCTTTGGACATCCTGCCAGTGAGATGAGGATAGGGGAACTTCGTCCTTCCCTGCCAGAGACTCCGTTGTACCCACCCAAACTTGTTCTTCTGGGTAAAGACAAGAAAGGTACTAACTTGACTTACAACCTTTTAGATGGGAGCATACATAATCTGCATAGATAGAATCTAACATATTCTGCACTTCACTGATTATAGAATGTATTATGCATGTATTTATGCACACAAACATGTATATATATATCCATAGTATGCGTTTGAAAATGTATTTTTCTGGAGTTTAGTTTCCAAATGCCACCTCCTGAGAACGTTTGCTGTGTTTTGTTTCAGAGTCGACAGATGAGTCTGAAGCAGATAAGATCCATTGTCTGAATAACAGCGTTTCCTCAGGCACTTACTCAGACTATTCCCCTTCCCAGGCTTCCTCAGGGTCCTCCAACGCGCATGTTAAAATGGGGTCCTTGCAGACAACGGCTAAAGAAGCAGTGAATAACTCTTTGTGGGGGAACAGGTGTGAGCCTCTTTCTTAACACAGCTTCTGGTTGCCTTTTGTCTTACCTTGTCACACACATATGGAGAGATCGTGTGCTAGCTGTTAACACATTCAGATCGAAACAATAACATTTTACCCCAGTTTTCTTGGGGTGTACATGGCAAATGCACAGCCCAGGCTGCACAGAGTTGGCCATCCATTCCTGCTCTAAAAACGTCAATAATTCTGCAGCTGTTTTTCCAACCATGTACAATAGCCATGCCCTAAAAACACCTAATAATTGAGCTGTAATTATTCCACTCCATGTGGTCCTAAGCTGCAGCTGGCTGTAGTTTAGTGTTGTTAACAGAGTGCATGTGTCTCTCATTCATGCTGTCCTCAGCCTCACTCTGCCCTGGAACTCCAATTGCAATACAGCTCATTGGAAGTTGTAATCCACACTGGCCATCAGCAACTGGAAAGTGCTCTTGTTGCGTACAAGGAACACTCTGCTCTGCCTATTCCTGCCTCTGGTCACCCAAATGTAGCTCCATCTTATGAAATCCACAGGCCCTTTGCATTACACAGGGAGATGCGTAGCGTCTTGGTGGTGAGAAGACAAACTCCATCTGGTAGCTTTGTTTTAAAAAAAAAGTTGCAAGTGTAAAACATTTCCCCTGCACACACAGAAGGTTATTTTTAAAGCAGGAAAACATGTTCAGCTGGATTTATGTGTGAGCTTGGCTTTGAGCCATCCAGGACTTCTGACTTCTTGTTTTCTCAGTGTACGTACCTCCAGCATCTGTGCTCCAGTGCAACATACTGCTGCAGGCGCATGCCAGATCAGTGACATAAGGTGCACATCTCATGATACGATCCGAAAGCCCGAGTGCAGATGGGAGAATATTAAATCGCATGATAAGTGTGTCTTTCTGCTGACTGCTTCTGTGCTCTAATGGAGGGCATTTTACCTTGTTTTGCTTTGTTTTATTTCAGCAGGCTGGTGCAGTCGTTTCCACAGCCCCTCGAAACAAAGCCATTACTGAGCCAACGGGAATCCGTTCCGGCAGGGAGCGTGCCGCCGCGCACCGACAGGCGTCCTCTGAGTGACACCTTCACAGACAGCTGGAATGACAGCTCGCACTACGACAACACCGGCTTCGTGGCGGAGGAGAGCGCGGTGGAGAACCCCAGTGCCAACCCTCTGCTGAGCACGAAATCTAGAAGCACATCTGCGCATGGGCGCAGGCCACTGATGAGGCAGGACAGGATAGTTGGCATTCCTCTGGAGCTGGAGCAGCCGACGCTCAGAAACACACACGAATCTGAAGTGCCTCCTCCCAATCCTTGGCAAAATTGGACCAGAACCCCTAGTCCTTTTGAAGACAGGACAGCTTTTCCTTCCAAACTGGAAAACACCCCCACCACCAGCCCTTTGCCCGAGCGGAAAGATCATGTCAAAGAGTCTCCTGAGATAACTAGCACTTTCGCTCCCGGAATAGCATGGGAATATCACGATTCAAATGCTAACAGAAGCCTCACAAATGTCTTTTCACATATCCACTGTCGCCCAGACCCTTCTAAAAGCATTATTTCCATCAGCAAGAGTACAGAAAGGCTTTCTCCGATGATGAGGGATTTAAAAACTAACAAATTTAAGAAATCACAAAGTATCGACGAGATAGACATCGGTACATACAAAGTTTATAATATACCTTTAGAAAACTATGCATCGGGTAACGATACTGTAGGAGCCCATGAGAGGGTGGACAAGCTGCTGGGCCCAGAGCATGGCATGCTGAGCATGTCACGCAGCCAGTCGGTCCCCATGCTGGACGACGAGCTGCTGACCTATGGCAGTGTCAAGGTGCAGCCGCAGCAGAAGTCGTCCGTGACAAAGAAGGTCTACCAGTTTGACCAAAGCTTCAACCCGCAGGGAGCAGTGGAGGTCACGGCCGAGAAGAGGTTACCGCCGCCTTTCCAGCTCAACCCCGAGTACATCGCCCCGCAGAGCAAGAACCTGCCCCAGGAGCTGGTCAGCCCCAGGGCGTACCGCGGCTACCCGCCCGTGGAGCACATGTTCTCCTTCTCCCAGCCGTCGGTGAATGAGGATGCCATCAGCACGCCCTTCACGAGCCAGGGCTCCAGGCCGGGCTTCTTGAGGAGGGCGGATTCACTGGTCAGCTCCACTGAGATGTCCATGTTCCGGAGGGTGAGCGAGCCCCATGAGCTGCCCCCCGGCGACAGGTACGGCCGCCCTCCGTACCGCGGGGCTATGGAGCGCCAGGGCAGCATCTCGGTCTCCGAGTCCCAGTTCCTCAAGAGGAACGGCAGGTATGAAGACGAGCATCCGTCCTACCAAGAAGTGAAAGCCCAGACTGGCAGCTTTCCCGTAAAAAACCTTACCCAAAGGAGGCCCTTGTCCGCAAGAAGCTACAGTACAGAGAGTTATGGTACCTCTCAAACCAGGCCGGTCTCAGCGAGGCCTACCATGGCGGCTCTGCTGGAAAAGATACCGTCAGACTATAACTTGGGTAACTATGGCGACAAGCCTTCCGATAACAGTGATATAAAGACAAGGCCTACCCCTGTGAAGGGAAATGAGAGCTGTGCTAAAATGCCTGCTGACTGGAGACAACAGCTACTTAGACATATAGAAGCTAGAAGGTTAGACAGGGTATGTTTGGCACTTCTCTGCAATTAATGCCTTTAGTTGTGTGTTTTGGTATTTCAAACTATTTGCACGTGCAGTGGTAACCACCAGAGCTCCCAGTAATGAAATTCCTGCGTTGGCGTCGCGGTGGTCTTTATGTGCACAGCAGCAGGGAGAGCCCCACGAGAGGAGCCCCTGCTGCTGCCTGGGTAACCAAGGCACGCATCCCCTCCTCGCAGCAGGTGTGGGCGCTGCCGAAGGCCGCTGCTCCCATAATGATTTGAGAGCGTTGGAAGAGGCCGGATACGTCTTTGCAGTAAAACATAATGAGGAAAAATATCATCAACAAAAAAATTAAAAAGTAATCATAATAATTTTAGTTTTCAGATTGCTGTTAGCAGAGGCATCTTAAAGCTCTCAGCATTGAAAAGCATTACTGGAAATACGCTGCCACTGCTTTTAACATGGAATACGATCATTACTCCTCTTAGCAATAGGAACTTTTGCCTATTTATCTTCTATCCAAAACATAACACAATTAGGACAGTGCATGATTTCTATAATGATGTTGACTATTTAACGGCCTACTTTATAAATCTGGGTTTGCTTCGTAACCTGAAGTGATTGTGAAAAGCTGCTGTGGTCTGATGTATACGTTAGTGGCGGAATGTGTCCGTCTACATATCTCACGCTAGATATCCACGAGTTTGGGGTGGATATGTTTATTATCCCTCCCAATTGCTCAGATGTGACACATACTAAAATACCACTAAGGGTCAAGTGGGTAACCTTTCTGAACTGGCTCAAAGGCTGAAGCTCTTTCCTTCCTTCAGCTAGGTTCCCTGTGCTGTGTGAAACAGGTTGGAAAACACCCCAGGCACAGTACAGCAGCCGGGTAGAGAAGGTTCTGGTAGCAATAAACGCTTCCCAGATGTTTTAGAAGCATATTTACTAGTAGCTTACAATGGGTATGTGCTTAAGAAATGCTCTGATTGACGGAAAGCTGGCGTTGGTGATGCCACTCAGTTATGTCCCGCTCCCAGTGACGCTGCAGAGGCAGAGCTGGCCTCTGGCTGTCTGCAGCACCCAGCAGCTCAGGGCGGGCAGCCCGCAGGCTCATCCTGTGGAGGAGTTCCCACCATGGTGCCAGATATGTTTTCTGGCCCAGCTGGGGTGGTGCAGATGTACCAAAATTTGGCCGTATTTTCAAAGTAAAGACTTGTGCCACGTTTCTCAGAATATAGATAAGAACATATTTCATCTGCTGTCAGCGTTGAAGTCTTTTATGGTATCCATTTTATGTACAACTAGCAATGTATTTGCTTCCATGTGACTCAGTGCATGCATCAATAAGCTATTTACTTCTTGGTACTGTTTGTTTGCTTAAACTAAAACTTTGTGAAATTAACCATATATGTGTGATACTTAATTGAAGGAGCATGTGTGTTCATATCCTGTCACGTGGTTGTTTCCTCTACTCAGACCGCTGCTTACAAACACAACACAGTTAGCCTTGGCATGCTGCACTCTGGAGGGTTTTCAGCAATGCATGCCGGCAGAAGCATGACTTTAAACTTGCAGACTAAATCTAAATTTGAAAACCAAATGCTTCAAGAGCTACCTCTACCGAAAGTAAGTATGGGATAGCCAGCATATACCAGCATTACCAAATAAATTAATAATAATCCTTGCTTTCTCCTGGTTTAGCTTTTGCCTATTGTTCATGCTTATACTGTACACAATCCAAAAAGCAAAGATGATGGTAATGGTGTTTTCCTACTCAATGATCTTGCTTTTTGGATTAAGAAGCTCACATGGCTGTCATTACTGCTTTCTGCTCTTGTGTTAGATGATGCAATCATTATGTTTTCTAAACGATTTGATGTGTGCATTGAAATGAAGAACATGCTTTGTTTTGTGACTGTTTAATCTTAAAAAATTAATGTAAAGATGTTTGACGTGGAATTGAATAGGCTCCAAGAGACAGGATTTGTAACGTTTGAACATTAACTGGGTACTCTGTAATAGCTGATACATGCCATGGGTAAGTGCTAAGTGCCTAGCACACCTAACTGTTCAACTGTTTTGAGTAACGCCCTTAGAAATAGTATTTTTCGTATTTTTGCTAAGTATTTTGCAACTGTTAATGATGCATTGTTGTTAAGTGCATACACACACAGCTCTACATATGCAGATGTTGGGTGAGGAGAACAGTGAGGACCACTGCTGACCCGCCTCTGGGTGCCAGGGAGATGCAGGTGCTGGCCGCATGTGTGGGGCCGTGTGGTGCCAGAAGGGGCGAGCATCGCTGCGTGCCTCACCTCGTTACAGCAGTAGCTGGTGGTGCAAATGAGCTGCATCTCTGCAAGTAATTAAATGGTAGCAGAGCGCAGAGCCAGGCACTGGAACGCCGTTATCTGCCCCGCTAATTGCCGGCCTGCCGCGGGCGCGTGGCTGCAGCCAGCTGGTGCAGTGCCAGGGAGGGCTGGGCTGCTGGGGTAGGGCTTGCATCCAACCCCAGTGTGCCAGAGAACTGAGGGCAGCAGCATGACCAGGCTGTGCTGGCCAAAGGACTCCTAGCTAACGCCAGCACACAGCGAGGTTCTCAAGCAAAGCTGCGATAGCTTAACAGCACACACAGGTTGCTGTCAGGTTCCCCTGCTGTAACTGTCCACACCTCCACCACCATTCAGCTGTCCCACTGAGTGAGTCCCAATGTGAGCGTGTGCCTCCTTGTTGTCCAGCTCAGGTCTCGGCTGTGGCTGTGTGTGCTGGGACACGGACAGCTGTCTGGTGTTGCTCATGCTGTTTTTTCTGTCCAGGAGTTTGTCTGTCTGTTTGGGTGTATGGTACCTCTTGTCAGCAGTCCTTCGCAGACACTCATCCATCCAACAGCAGCTCTGGTCAGGGGGAGAGGTTTTGTACATGCAGTTAAGGATAATATTACTTCCACAGTTTTGAGGTATAAATGAATATGGAAATGAAAACCTGGACATCAGAGGAACTGGTCAGGGTGATGTGTTTGGGGCGTGCCCTCATGTGAATTATTCTGCTTTATATCCCACCGGCATTTCACTGCTACATATCCATGTGACGTGTGATGCTGAAAAGCATGAGGGGTGTGTTCTCTTACTGTACCATTTGGGAAGGGGGTAAGACTATTGTTGGAAAAAGAGTAATTAATGTTTATTATTGTTTGATTTTGTTCCTTCATGCATTGTAAAGCATTTTGCACTTCTCAGTGAATCCAGGCCACGGCAGCTCCATCCTCTCCTCTCCTCTCCTCCTCCCTCTGTGCTGTGGCCGGATTCAGGAGAGTAACGAGTGGGGTCTGCTTGTCCAGTGGAAGATCAGGAAACCATGTTTAGCAATTATGTATTCTGATTAAGTTAATTACTGAGCTCGCTCCATGTATGAAGTGTCTAACTGCCGGCCCAGCTCTCCCTCAGACACAGCGGATAAGTGGTTTTTACTGGTCTGCAGTCTGTCTGCAAACAGCTCTGTAAATGAATAACGTGGCAAGGAGGGGGGCTCATTTGCTGGAGAAAATGAAAAGAGGAACTTTTATCACAGAATCTTCCTTTCTATTCAGAAAGCACCCTCTGCGTTTTTTCCTCGCTGGGTGTTAACTCAGCACTGCACGTCAGCCAGGCGCTTACAAGAAAGGCTGCAGTGATGCGAGCAGAGCTTTTCTGAGGGGTGCTTTGCATGGTCGGTATCTGCACCACAGTGCTTCTCATAGCTGTGCTTCGGGGTGCAGCAGGCACAGAAGCGAGCAGCAGCCCTGCCAGGCATCAGCGTATCGACATGTGTTGCTCCGCAGGCAGAGCTGCAGTAGTGAGCTCCTGCCCGGCAGCACTGCGCCCATGGGGGCCCTTTCTGCTCCGTAGTTCCCCGCTGCTCCTCAGAGCATTTCAGGCATTTTGCACTGAGCACTTTTGTTGCAGAAGCAGTTTGCTGCCCTCGGGTGGGGGCACAGAGGTGTGGAGGCAGAAGAGGGGCTGATCCCCACAGGAGGACCCGCATTCTGCCTGCAGGAATGGGAGAGCTCCTGGCTGTCAGTTTCGTGTGAGGACAATCACAGCTTTCCTGATTCTTCTGGAAGACTTCCTGAATGATGAGAGAACGGCGACAGTGTCCTTGGATTTGAAATAATTAAGGATGAATTTCCTTTATTAACTCTTGAGGAGTGCAGTTCTTAAAAGTTTAACTTTATTTATTCTTAAAGGATTGCTAAGCCTGCTCTGTAGAAGAAAAGTTCCTAATTGACCACTAATCAGCTCTAATATTCCAAAGCCACAGTCCTGTGTGTTCTTCAGTCATCTGAAGAAGTGTTTTGCAATTGTTCCAAACCCAAGTTGAAGGAAGAATTGCTTGGATGATGGAGGGAAAGCACTGCACTGACCAAAGCTGTAGGAGGAGCTTCCTGCAGGAGGGCAGTGCCGGAGTGCTTCGGAGGGCCTGGCACAGAGCGACGTATCCATGTCAGTGTGATTTCAGCTGTGGTAAAGAAACATAGCGAGAGGAGAAAAGCTGGAGGAGGCAGGAAGGTGCAGGAAGGTGCAGGTGGCCTGCAGGGCACTGAGAGCGGTGCGGTGGGAAAGTGACCCGAGTCGTGTCTGAAAGGAGAGAAAAGCAGAGAAAAAGTACCAAAAAAAGTGCCAGACTTATTTAGGAAATGATGTGTGTGTGATGTCCGTTCGTATTCAGGAAAGCTTTTACTTTGTGGTCAATGTTGTGCTTACGGTGCCTGGCTGCCTTGGAACAGAACCAGGAGAGCTGTGTGCTGAGTGTCCCATGGGGCCTGCAGTGCCACTGCAGGAGATGTCCATCTGAGCAAAGAGAAGGGTGTCATCTGGCCTTGCTCAGCACTCAGTGAAATGGTTTTGGTGGCCAGTAAGAAAGCTTTCATTCAAACAATTAACGCCCGTTTAAATACGTGACTTTGCCAAAATTAGTTGTTCTGAGAACAAGGATCAGGGGTAAATGAGTTTTCTCTCATCATTCATCATGCTCGTTATTTCTCCTGTGTATTTAAGATCTCTAACTTGCAGAGTCCCACTGGGATATGATTGTGCGTTAACGAAATGCTGTAGATATTTAAGAGATTTCCATTTTAGCAATAGTGTTGATTACTGAAATAAGGTTGGAGCAGAGTTGTTGCTGGTGACTAAAGGCTGCCCTACCGTTTGTGAACAGACCCCGTCGCAGCAGAGCAGCGTCCTGGACAACGGGCAGGACGAGGGGCCGGGGAGTGGCCAGTGGAACCCCTACCCGCTGGGGCGGCGGGATGTGCCCCCCGACACCGTCACCAAGAAGGTGAGCAGCGCGGCCGGGGAGGAGGGGGGCTGTGGGGTGGGCCTGGGAGGTGCTTGTTTTTATGGAATTATGGAACCGTGGAGTTGCTTGTGTTGGAAGGGACTTTTAAAGGTCCTCTGGTTTGGTCTCGGTGTTTTAAGCAGCAGTCCCTAGGAACGAAGGGCCACGTTTTGATGCTGCTACCCATCTCTGTATTTATTCCAATGCTGTAGCACATCTCAGTGTGAGAACTGGGCACTGTGGGTCCTTAGATGTATTCCTGCACGTGGCAGGCAGCCACCAGTCCCCTCCTGTCCTCAAAATCCTTCACTCAAAATTCCTCATTTCAATTGCATCCATCGCTTCATGACCAAAAGGAAATGTGCTGAGGTGGGGTGCAGCTCACGGGCTGCCACTGCTGGGACACCCCGAGCCACCAGCAGCTTCGTGAGGGGAGCTGTGCCTGTAAGCAGCGGTAATTGCACCAATTGTGTCTGTGTGGAGATGGGTCCTGCTCCTGGATGAGTCTTATGAGTTATCATGTGCCCATTGGTAACTTCTGCAGCGTAATTAACCGTCAGCACTGATGAGGCAAATATTCCCCGGCTGGCTTCACATCTGTTTCTCCAAGACAGCAGCAACCCTTTCAAGAAGGCAGTGACAAGGCAGTTTGCACTTACGAGGAGTTATGCTTTGTATCCTAAGTTATCTTTTATCCTTATCTTCACATTTTGGGATAAAACCTGCACTTATCCACTCACGTGATTGGATACCAGTTTATGTCTTGCATCATCAGTGTTACTGTAGTAAGAAACTGCAGATTCTGGTTCATTCTGAATATTGGAGTGTCTCAGTAAGCACGAATATTGCATAACCGTACTGAAATCCGCTTCACTCCAGGGAGCAACCCTTTGTTGCACCCGCTGTCGGCTGCTTTAGTTATGCTGTAAGCATCGGGCGCTGAGCTAACAATAATTACCGTTTGGGGTGGATGCTGAATGAAGTACAGAATAGCAATGAGATCAGGGGAAGCGGTGGGCATGATGGAGACCTTTTTCTGCAGAACAAATAATCGCCATTTCTGAGAACAGGGTTTGTTTTCAGCTTCCCCACCTCCAGCAGGAGCCACAGCGTGAGTGCCCAAGGAGTGGTGATAACATCTCTTCAAACAAAGTCTATTAACAGGAATGAGAAATGAATTCTGAAAACTGTTTACCCGTCCTCAGGAGGTGCTTTGCAGTGTGTTGTTATGACAATGCTCATCACATTTCCAATGTAAGTCACCCGCAGGGCCTTGGCTTCCAAAAATCTTCTATAGAAAGGAAGTACACCATAAGGAACAATGACATGATGTAAATACAAATTGTAGTACCTGTTGTGGTTTACCCGTAGCACAGTACCTGTAGTACACAGTGAAAAAGGGCTCCTGCAGAGCAGTCAGCCTGGGGCAGAGCTGCCCTTGGGAAATGGCTGGGAGAAAGCTGGGATGTGTTCTTCTGAACGTGGACGTGCCATACGCAGACTGTACTCGGGATGGTGGAGAATGTCTACAGCCGTCACAGTGTGTGCTCCTAACTCAGCTGCACCCAGAGGGCTGCAGTTTGTGTACTACACAGGCATCACTGAGTAACTGCATGGGATGTGAGGGTTCACTTCCGACCTCTTCATTGCTCACACTACAGATTAAACACCAGCTTTGTTATAATCTAAGTATCATCATTTAAGTGATCAGCTCATAATCTGTGGGATATTTATTGTATGGGTAAGTTGGATGTACTAGCCTTTGAATCAAGTAACCCACTACATTTGAGGCAGACTACATTGTTAGAGAACTGCGGTGCTTACGCTTTTATGTCGTGTCAACGAGGCAGCAGTCAGCCTCATTCCAAATTACCTGCTTTTCTGTAAGAGGGCAGGGGTAGAGGAGCGGGGGAGGAGCATCCAAAGGCAGCCTGGAGTCACTGCTGATGGAAATGAGTGGCTGAAGAGTGAGAATGAAGATGGAAGATGAACGGCCACTGAGTCCACCAGCCTTGGGGCAGGCGCAGCACCGGGCTGGTTGGCTGCTGTAGCGGCTGTGGGTGGCGGTGGAACACACGACAGCTGAGGCCACATGAACTCTTGGAGAGCCCTGCATGGGCCGTCTGGGGCTCAGCAGCTGTGCAAGGGGTGTTTGAGGAACTGGAGCAAGGCAGCTGCCTGGAAACAGGGTATACTAACGTGGCTGAGTCTCCATTTCCTCTTTCTGACTTAGGGGTGTATCTGTTAGCCAGAACTGGGAAACTGGAGGGTCCTTCTGTTTTATTTCCAGTGTCTGCTGCTCAGTCCAGAGTTCTTTTAGGCTGATGTGAAGATCTGAAGATTTTCAGTGAAGAAGCACAGTGTTATTTGTATTTGAAATAGGTGTCTTCCTTTGAGGCAGATGTTGCGCCTGATGTGGGTGCTGTGGTGGATGTGCTGCATCATATCTGAGTCAAACAGTGGGATTTGAGATTCCTCTCTTTTTGGATACTTCAGCAATGAGAGCCAAGCACGTGAAGCACAGGACCTGCACAGCGCGGGGAGACGCGGGCACACGGCTTGTTGTGCTGGGAGCTGATGATTGCTCCCAGCCTGTCCTGGGCAATTCCCTTCTGATCTTGGAGGAACTGTGGATCTTCCTGACCCGTAAGGCAGGATAATCAGTGCAGGCTCTTCCAGGAGCAAGTTGGTCAGTGCCCATTAACACTGTCATGTCCACGTGCTCTTTAAGAAGAGTTTGGGCGCTGAAGAGCAGGGTACAACAGTAGCAGATTCTGTGCCATCTCTCACTGAGACTACCCATCTCAGGTACTGAGACATAGACCTGCCAGACATGTTCTGGCTGTGCTACCCAGTCCTTCTGTTCGGGTGCAGTCAGCAGAACACCAAGGCAGAGCAGTTTTGCTTGCACTGTGCGTCTTGCTGCATTCAGTGACTTCAGTTGCTCCAAATGCATCTAAATTAATGATGTACTCAGCAGACAAGTCTTGAAAATCCATCCCAATGCATTTTAGCAGTGGCAGCGAGCAGTTAGTTCCAGTGCCTTGGTTGCTACCACTTGCAAGGTCAGATGAATGGCTGACAGGTACAAAACATTCTGATCTTTGGCTGTATTAATGTTGATCATCTCTGAAATGCCACCTCCCCATTGCCGACTCTCCCACCAGAGTCAGAAAGGGTCAGTACTAATGAAGATCAGAGCTTCATAACAGGAAGGGATTGTGCCACTGTTGTTTCTGTAGGTTCACTTTGTCCACAGAGACTGGCAGATACTGAGATGTGCAGTTCTAATGCTCCTTCATGTTCATGCTCTTCAAATATAATGCTCAAATGCTCGTCCTTGGTGGGTGGCTATAAGCTGAAAACAACGCAGTGGAGCGATGGAGGATGCTTCTCAGTGTCTTTGAGTATGCTGTGATGAATAATCCACTCCAGTTTAGTGTATTTTTTAATATATTCTGAGCTGAAGCATGTATTCATGTATCGTGACATGAAGAAAAAGCAACTTTCTGTTTATAAAACGTTCTGCATCTGGCTCATTTCCCTTAAGCATCTCTGGGTCACTAAAAGAGCGTATCCCTGCTGCTTTTAATCACAATTGTTCCTAACCGTGGTCAAAAGACAAACCTCTGATGGGATTTAAGAGGTTTGCTCGTACTCGACTCTGTAAGTTGTAATAATTGCTTCTTTTCAGCTTCCTGACTTTCTGGCCTAACGGGCTGCATTACCCACAGGCAGGTAGCCACATCCAGACCTTGATGGGGTCGCAAAGCCTGCAGCACCGCAGCCGCGAGCAGCAGTATGAGGGGAACATGAACAAGGTGACCATCCAGCAGTACCAGCCCCCGCTGCCCATCCAGATCCCCTCCTCGCAGAGCTCCCGAGCGCCGCAGACGGGGCGGTGCCTCATCCAGACCAAGGGGCAGAGGAGTACGGACGCCTACCAGGAGCAGGTGGGAGCGTGTCTGCATAAAGTAACGCTGTGAAAGATATTCCTTTATCCCCCTCTTGCACAGAGCAGTATGAGGGAGCCTGGGGCAGCACTGCCATGTGCCAGCTAGAGCGGGGAGGTGGGCTGTGCTGCCCAGCACCATGGAATGGCACCAATTTTCTTGGCTTGACCAGGGAATGCTGGCACTGAGGTTCCTGACCAGAGCTGACATCAGTGGTCACGCTGAACTTGTCAGCAGCTCCTCCCAGTTCGCAGCATCCTGGCTCAGTGCTGACAGTGCAGTGTTAGGCAGATCCTGCACCGTCGCCTGGTGGGTGCTGGTGAGCTTTCCTGCGTGGTCCTGTCCCCGTTGTATTTGGCCTTACTGATGTCAGCGCCTGCTGGAGGCACCTGACTCGAGGAATAAGGCTCAGATTCAACACCAAAACTTTCTCCTGTGTAAAGTGCTGGCAGTCCACGCCAGCTGCCTGATTTAAGTCCCTGTGCAGAGCACTGAGATTCAGAAGCCATTCCTTGTGCCTTGACGAGTGGTCGTTAAGCTGCACAGATGTCATTTTTATTTCACACTAACTTAGCCAATGCCATTGAAATCCATCCTGACTGAAAGATAAGATTCAGCACTATTTCTTGGAAGAGGGCCCTTGTAGAACCCTTGGTGCTCAGAGCTACTGGGGCTGATACTGGCAAGAGTCTGAAGATCTCTGAACCTCCCGTTGCTTGCAGCTTGGTTTGTCACCTGCACAGCACCCGGGCGTGTGACAGCTGGAGCAATGGAAGCGCACAGCATGGACTGCAGGGGCAGATTTTGTTCTTACTGACATAATTACCCGAAGTTCCAGTGAGAGGGAAAGACTGGGCTGACACAAACTGCCTTTTCACAAGTGTCTTTTTTTTTTCTCTTTGAAAATAAAGATTTAAATATATGCAAAAATAGGCAGATCCCCGTGAGTATTGCAGTATCACTGTAGCATGTTTAAACCATGCAAATCTTTCATTTTAAAACAATATTTTAATGGCTTTTACCGCGTTGTGCACTACAGCTTTTGAGAGGGTGGACTCATCTTGCTGATGTGAGCTCGGCTGTACGAGAAGATGCCATTGTTTGGTCAGGCTTTGGTGCTGGCATTGACTTACCCTGCTGTATCTTTTTAACCTAGTTTTGTGTGAGGATAGAGAAGAATCCTGGCCTTGGTTTTAGTATCAGTGGTGGAATAAGTGGACAAGGCAATCCAT
The DNA here is from genome assembly GCA_016647715.1 of Pavo muticus. Classification (NCBI taxonomy): domain Eukaryota; kingdom Metazoa; phylum Chordata; class Aves; order Galliformes; family Phasianidae; genus Pavo; species Pavo muticus. The sequence continues at coordinate 934,201 of JACDJE010000225.1, read as the reverse complement.
TCAAACCTTCTGATAAGGTAAGTTGTGCATTTCTCACTAAATGGGCTTTATTTGAGAGTGCCATGTAGTGGAGACACAGATGCAATGAAGGACATTTTAATGAACTTCTGTTGCGATAAATGGAAGAAGTTTTCCCACATGTGGCCTTGTTCTGTTAGGGGAGAAATGTTTGCTTTTCGTTTGTTTACTTGGTTAATGAAGACAAGAGACTTAAAACAGAAGTCACATGGGTGTCTTCTGGTGGGGTTCACACAGATAAATTTCCAGACTGTGTTGCAGAGCATCATCTCTCTCACTTTCTCCTTTTGAGAATCAGTGTAGGCCCCACTTAATTTGTCACTTAGCATCATTAGAGGGACTGCTGAAGCAGCAGTAGCATCACCAGGTAACTGAGACAGCAGTCTGTAGCAGGGGCGTCAAATAAAGTAGTCCTGGTCCACAAACTGGTCTGGAGATGAGCCATGGCTTAGGAACACCACGGCAAGCAATCTCCTGGTTTGTAATGCTAATGAAAGGCTTGGCCATTGTGGTGCACGATGGCCAGGGACACCCAGTGTTAGTTCTGGTTGTTCATGTTGGGTGTCCATTGGTATTGCAACTTGTAATGTTGTGTCCTCGTTTTCAGTTTGATGTGTGAGTTAGAATTAAGCTGTGCTTCCATTGCCTGTCACTTGTCTGAAGTCCTTAAAGGAGAACCTGTGTCCCACTAGGAATGTGCCTGCACGAGTTAGTTACACATGCAGTGCAGCAAAAGCTGTAGATAGAATATTACTAATGAAAAAATGCAAAATTGTGTGTAAAGGAGTGATAGAATGGTTATATTGGAGGAAGGAACAGTTTGAAGTGTTGGGGCTTTTTCAATTACAATGAAACATTGCTTCCCAATGTTGTCCTCACCAACTGCCTGTCACCGCTGTCTGCGGAGCTCTGAGCCACGCACACGTGGCACTGCTCTGCCCCTGAGATGGGAGCACTGCTCTGAGCAGTGATGTGCCCCTGCCATCACACACTGATGGTGCTGGGATGAGAGGGAAGCAGTAGAGAGCAGTCGTTCTGAACAGCAGATGTGTCAAACTTCAGTGGCACATGGGGGAGATGTAAGTGTGATAGGTTCTGTCCCTCTGCTCTGCAGGAGCTCAGGTTTCTGGAAGGGCAGCAGAACCACTGGGCAGAACCCTGCTCCAGAAGGCTGAGAAGTGCCCTGAGGGGACACAGGATTTAGACGATGGTAATGAGCAGGGAATTTTCCTGGTGTCTCAGAGCAGTGTGCGTGGTGAACTGCAGCCCGTGCTCAGCTCCGGGGCCAGGGCTGGGTGCTCCCTGCAGTGCCATGAGGGCAGCGGGGAGGTGAGGCTGCGGGTGCAGAGGTGCAGGACCTCATGAGCTGTGTGGAAATACTGCACTCATCACTCAGGAGCTCCATCCCTAACTTGGGGGCTTATGAACAAGTTTTACAGAAATTCTAAAAACAAATCTAAAAATATTCTTCATTATTTAATAATTTATCCCCTTTCAAAGTCATTCGCTCTGCAGACAATGGATTCAGAGAGGATTCTAGAGACCATTGCTCTGCTTTAATTAACTAACTCCTGCTAATCCTGTTACTCCTGTCTGTTTCCAGAAACTCTTCCAATTGCATGTTATTCGTGAGGTGGAATCTTGGTTCCAGATGACCCTGGGTTATGTGGTGTCAGGAGCTAGCAGGCTGCAGGTCACAAGCGCTGTTACAGGCCGCTGCCTCTGCTTGGCTCCTTGCAGATTAAAACAGGGGTTTGGTGTTCAGAGCATTGCCAGAGAGCATAGATCCCCGGCCCAGCAGTTAGGGAAACACCTGTATTTTGGGAACTAGTTCTTGGTAATAGCATCCTAACCTCTGTTACTTCTGACTTATAGGGTATCTTTGTTACTAGGGTTCAGCCTGACGGACCAGCATCCAGCCTGCTCCAGCCTGGCGACAAGATCCTCCAGGTAGGGATTTACTGCTTTGTAACTGAGCTGAGATATAAGGCATGCCTTTGCATCTCACACTAATATTGTTTTCAGTACAATTCTTGGCACTTTAGTGTTGATTTCTAACAGTGTTACTCGCAGTAGTCTTGAGAAATCTAGTCTCAGAAGGAATAAAGCTGTTTGAAACCATAAAGTGTATGCGGAAAAGAGGCCACAGAGCAGCTGAGGCGGCACTGGTCCCTCCCCACTCCTGGTTGCAGGAGATCACTGTGTGACTGCTGCTCATTTTTGGCTTTCTGTCCTTTCTGTATATCCCCTTCTCCCCCGAAATGAAGGTATTAAAGAGAATCTCACACGATTTCCCTTCTTGTGTTTGCGTTGCAGGCAAACGGACACAGCTTTGTACATATGGAACACGAGAAAGCTGTATTACTACTGAAGAGTTTCCAGAACACAGTAGACCTAGTTATTCAACGTGAGCTTACTGTCTAAATATTTTTTTATAAATAGTAAATATGTCTAGCCAGATCTAATGTTCAAACAGATTTATACATAGGAAACCAATTTTTGCCAATTGCTGGACCAATGGCAAACAGTAGTGCCAAATGTATCATACTCTATGTTAGTACCGATCATCTCGAAAGAAATATATGACCGATATCAATCTCTTGTTCACGTGGCTATGTATGAGTTTTAATTGTCAGCCTCCGGCTGTGCATTGGTGCGTTTTTTTAACCGAGTTACTTCTTAAAGTCAATTTCATATGATTTCAGAACACAGAAGCACATACCAGTCCTTTAGGAATTCTGCTGTCCATCAGAAACACTGCCTCAAAGTTGTATATGCCTTTATAAAGATAAAATATATTAACCTGTACTTCCCATGAAACATTTCTATCATGTCACATACAAAAAATATAGAGAAAGAATATTTTCATAAACACCTCAAAGAAAGTATATATTAAATTAAATTTAATAACGTTCATTTATTTTCAATGCAAAGATATTGTATGCCTTATGAAAATACCTGTACATATGCAGTGTGTATAGCTGGCTCCATGCTAATGAGTGAAACTGTCGCTGCACAGGGTGAGGTTTGGATAGCCCGGGACGTAGTGTAAGCAGCCGGCACGGAGACGGGCTCATGTCCTTCTGGTGGGCACTTTCAGGTGCTTCCATGTGAACACACCCAGTGGACGAGCAGCGAGTTCAGACAGCTGTGGTTCCTAAACGGGAGGGAGAAGGCTGTGATGGGTGGCAGTAAAACTTCTTTTGTTGCTGCTAATTTTATTATTCTATCTTTTCCATTTAAAGTGACAGGCCCTTCACCTGCGTTGCCCTTTTCCCCTTTGTTATGGTGTTCTGTACTTTTGCTCTGGCCCGGGCTCGCTACATCCATTATCAGTATGGCTTTAGCCTTCATAGAACCCTTTATTTGAGTAATAGCCTCTAAAATGAATGGGGATTGATTCAGTATACATGAGAAATTGTAGAAGCCTGGCACTGGCAGCACGGGAAGAGCTTTCCCACCAAAGCACAGAATCTGAAAGCCCTTAAGGTAAAAATCCTCGTGCTGTTTGCAACAGGGACAGCACCGAACTCTGCCAAACTGCTGCAGCCTCAGTGATTCAGGTGTACGCCATGCTGACAGCAAGGAGGTGACACACAAGGAACGCTCCCAAGAGGTGCTGCCACGTGTGCTGCTGCCCACGGCCTGGTGCTGGGCTGCAGGCAGAGCCAGGAGCTGCTCACAGGGTGCTGCCCACAGGCATCTCCTGACTGCTAACACTCAAACCTTTCTTCTCTTCCCCTCAAGCACATGCAGATTGAAGTAATTAAGACTTCCAGTTAAGCTGACACGATGTCAAAAGACAGCGGTGCCCCTTCGGTGTGCCCTGTGTATGGGCCAGGTGCCTGCCATAGAGAAGCACCCCACAAATAGGTAAGAGTAGGAACTGTCCCCCCGGGTGTTATGAAGCACCAGGTCTTTAATTGTTTGCACTCTTCCTTGTTATTTTTTTTTTGCTACTGGGAAGCACTGGAGAGCTTGGGAGTGTGAGGCTTTTATGTTGGCATGTAAATTCCATATTCCAAGGTTGTTTGCATCTTTCCTTTTCTCTTCAAACAAGAGTTATTAAGCTTATTAGTATAAATAATAACGAACCATAAATTCCTAGCTGACATAATACTAACTTTTACTTTACCTGTGCAAGTGCTCTTAGTGGAAGAGCTTCCGTGACTCCTGAGTGGCAACATGCTCCCAGATCCGCTTGACATTACAAGCTGAAGCTGATCCAGGTTGGGGTTGCTACCACGTTTTTCAGCTTTCCGTTTCTGTCACACAGATGTAATTTCAAAACATCCCCTCAAACCACACAGGCTCTGCAGAACCCATTTGAAGCTCTCCCCTGAGTTGGCACATCAGAGGCCAACGTCCCCACCTTAAGTCCACTGCCCTTTAAGAGAAAATATCAGGTTTTATTCATCATCATGTTCAGAAAATGGTACCTCTGTAGTTACAGTGAATGGAAATCAGGTATGTTAGTAGGTATTTTTCCACCTAAATCCTCTTTGGAGCTACTTTTCTTTTTCCACGCAGAAAAATCACTGTTATGAACGTGAGCACACACAGTGTGCAGAGCAGTGTGCACAGCTGCAGCTGTACACCCCACAGGCACCTTATGGCAGCACGGCCCCATGCTCAGAGCTTCCCTGTCATGTCTGCTTCCAGTAGGAAAGTGGAGAGCATTACTTGTGCAATTTTGCATCCTGCTGTGACGCTGTGCAGTGTGGGTGTGCAGAACACGGAGCACACATCCCTCCTTCCCTCAGCACTTCAGCACACAGCAGCTGCAATGCACAGAGTGCTTAGGTAGCACCAAAACGTAGCAGGGAGCTGCGGAGCTAAGGAGGTCTATAGCCAAGGTAGTGAAGACAGGTGAGGATGGGTGAACTCTGATCTTCAGAGCTTGTTAATGCTACGGTTTTTGCTTTTGTGGGTTTCTGCACGCTGAGTTTATGAGACTAAAGCACAGTGGCAGAATAAATCAAGGCTGTGTGCACAACTGTACGTCAGGACTGCTGAGTGCTTTCATCAATGGCTTGCAACGAAAAGGAAATTACAATAAAATTGAATTAGTGCAGTGGAATGCCACTGTACCTTAGCCACAGCTCCCCAACTCCAGGAGGGATCTGGGATGAATTTGGCCTCCCAGCTGAAACATGCAGTAGGTAAGCTTCAACAGCAGCCACCACTGTCCAAATGACCCAGTGGTTTCTTTTTAGCGTTGTTTTTATTCAAATGGACAGAAGTGGAGCTTAGATAGAAGCAACTAGACTTTAATGGGACTGCTTAAGGCTTCCACATTAGTCCACTCAAATAACCTGCACCTTTTTCTTTCTCAGAACCTCATGTACAGAATTGTGCATGGCCAGGTTTGCAAGCAGGGCACCCAGCTACAAGCAGGCTTTGCACATAAAAAGCCCATAAATATAAATACAGCTCTATAGCAAGTGCTGGTGGTAGAGGACAGCTTATCCAGAGGAGAGCTCCATGTGTGGGCTCACTTGTGTGTGTGAGGAAATTCTGATCAGGCAAGCGCAGGCTCAGAGCTGCAGATGGTTTCCTTTCTTTGGGCTACACAGCACTCCTGGGCATGCCATATGTTCTCCCTTGTCAACTCTACAGGCACTCGATACGCTGTTTTTTAAGCTCCTAGTGGAAGCGTTAATCTCAACAGAACTGTGCTGGGTTCTTCTTTTTTAGATTCTTCTTGCAATAAACAACAAATGATCCTCAGGGAAGGGCTGGACTGCAGAAGGAAATCTGCACTGGGGTTCTCTTACCCTCATCTTGCAGCAAGTGAGTCTTAAGGAACCCGTGGTCAGTACTGGGGCTGATGTCCCTGTGCTGCCGGTGGCACCTGATAGGGGCAGATGTGTCCAAATCCCAGGGCCCGGCTGTTCCGCAGCCCTGTTACCAGTTGGCTATTAAAAAAAAAAAAAAGGAAAAATTAAAGAAAGCTGCTCACAAAATGTTTTTCTTATTTTGAGGAATGTTTTTAAGAGAAGAGCTTTGGAAGCCTGTGGGGCCTTCCAGTCCTAACAACTCAGTCACTGAGCATTAACAGTCTGTGCTGATCAGCTCTGATATTTACAAGCCAGTTGTTCTAAATAGCAGAATTCAGATCTGCTGCGATGCTTTCCAGAGCTAAGAGCAGGGTGAGAGCAGAGCCCTCAAGCTGCATGCAGGGCATCCATGGGACCACAAACACGTTTCCAGGCATTTATTTATCGGGAATGTTCTGCCTGAAAGACGACTGATGCTGTTACAAGGGGCCTTTTTCTGAACATGAATGAGAAGACCTTTGAAACATTGCTCTAACAGCCATATTTTTAGCTGATAGATGAATAGCTAGAAGTTAAATCACCACTGATTTTCATGACCCAGAAGTTCAACTAAAAATTACAGGACAAAGCGTTCATGAAAGTGGTTTGCTGTTGTTAGTAAGCACTTTGAGTGTAAAGACTCTCCCGTGGTGAATCCTCTCTTGCTTGTAATATAGCATTTAATCACCTTCTGCAATGGGAAGCCCGCATATTTATAAATATGTGTATATATGTATATATCTGATAGAGATATATGCAACAGGAAATGCAAAGACAACTCTAAATGACAAACCACACCTTTGAACCCGTTCAGGTGCAGGGTCTGGTCTCCAGCAAAGATGCAGGCACTGGTGCTGGGCTCAGGGTGGCACAGGGGGCTGTTCCTGGGGAGCCAGGCAGCAGCAGGACAAGGGCTGGAGTCTGTGCACTGCCCCGTCCCCTTGGGTGGGAGTTCAGCACGTGGGAATCCACGTTCCACCACAGTGCAACCCTTGTCCTACACAGCCAGGCAAGCCACATCAAACAGAAATAAAATAGAACACTAATACCAATTTGCCCAAACCATAAACAAACACAGGAGATCATAAACCTCAGTGTGGTCACTACCTACCTTACCAGATTTTACATTTAGAATTTCCAATGAAGAACAAACTTATCTAAAGCTTCAGCTCCTTACCCACGGGCTACGGTACCGTACTCTCCATCCTGCCTCAGCACACTCCTCCCAGCTCTTCTGCCTTCAGAATTCTCATTTAACTAGTGCACAAAGATTTACAATGTTATTTTCAGCTAATCAGATTTAAGGACTTATTTCATTTGTTAGTCTTGCTAGTATGAGTGGAATACAAAGTAATGATACAACTTTCAGGCCAGTAGTTTGGATAGGATATGAATTAATTGGTGGTTTGGTTTTGTTTTGAACAAGTTCGGTTTGGGTATGCTGGAGCAGCGGCCACGTGTGCAGTGCAGCACAGCAGTGACAGCAGAGGCCAGGCAAGGTGATCCGTGCTCCTCCGGGGCAGGAGGAGCTGGGGGCAGCCAATGTGAATCTTCTCTGTGAAAGCCAATTTCAAAAGACACCATTTGTTTCTCCTAGAACTTCAGTAGCTTCTCTTAGGGAAAAAAAAAAGAGCCTTTGCGAATCCCCTTAGGGGACAATTCACACAAATATTCTAAAAGTGAATGACATCACTGCATTGCAGCCAGAATTCACACGGCCCTTGTAAGGCTTCTCCTGCAGCACCACTGACCGAGCCACAGCCCTGCAGCACAAGAGGCTTCATCTTTGTAAATTGGGGCCTTCTTTGTCTCTTTGCTAGCATATGTGGCTTTACCCTGAAACCCTGCTCAGAACAAACACTTATTGGTTCAGTTTTCTACTCGTCAGTACTGTATCCAGTTCAAAACCAACAGCTTACTTTATTAAAAATTTTACCATTTTATAAAAGACATGTTTAATTATGATGGAGATGGCTGTATTGTAATTAATATTTTGAGATAATTGTGATTTTGAGCTTAAATTATATACAGAAAATGGTCATTTTTGTATGTGTTAAAAGATTGCTATATTACAAATGACTAACTGTACTTTTCAGTTTAATTACAGTATTAATGTAAATAAAGCTGAATGAAGAAATATTTACTACTTTATTAACATAGATTGTGAATGTACTTAATGTTTTTTGCAGTATAAAGACTTACTGAACTTGAAAGCTGCTTCATTTTATGTGCAAAAAGGTACTTCAGAATTCTATTTTAAATCTATTGATTCAGTGCAATCAATGATAGCGTCAGTTAATTTGCACACGCAGGTTGTAACTTCCAGTTTTCTTTCATGTAAGACACTTACCCGTAAGGTGCATATTGTGTTTAGAATGCATTTTGCAGATGCTTCTGTACATAAAACAAATACAGGGACTAAAACAATGCTGTGCAGTGTATAGCAGAGCCATTTTTCGGCTTTGGTGTACCCAACTTTTTCAGTATTTAAAAAAGTGTTTTGAATAACATAAAAAAAGTCTCTTTATTGTATAAATAATAAAAACGTCACCTTATTGTAATTAACTTTTGTCATCTTTTACTATTGGAAAGGACCAGTTTTCCAAATCACTGTTCTACAAGTGATGGAAAACGAGATGGCCGTTACCTCCGCATCTCTGTAAGTGTTCCAGGGCTCCCCTACCCCTCTAGCCTCAGTGATGTACGTTACAGCTTCAGCTGGACCTGCCAGCAGACACAGTAGTGTTTCAGGGAAAGAGGCCCTTTGACTACAGGACACATCAGAGGAAGACCTGAAAGCTGTGTGACCGCACTTGTTCATACATAGCTGCTGCTGGGACCCCAGGCATGGTCACGGAGTGACGGCACGCGGACGAAGAAGAGCCCAGCACCTGCTGCTTTTGGTGGGCTTCACAACCGCCTCACACAGGAGAAGGAACCAAAGCGAGGGTCACGGGGCTGACATCAGCAGCAGTTCAGCCATCCACGTAAGCACAGAACAGCTCTCCATTTGTTCAACCCAAGAACAACTCTGGCTCATAACCACCATTCTTTCTGCACAAATACGCTCCCATGCATTTTAACAGAAAGGCCGCTCCCTTCCCTCTGCCCCTCCTGGCACCCAGTCGCTCTCACCCTACATACCACCATTGGGTCCCCCCGGACGTGTGGGCCAGGCCTGCCTCTCTTCTACCAGGTCACAGCCCCGTGCTGCTGTGTGAGGTGCACCACGTCGTCACTTTTGCTGAAAGGTGCTCGCTAAGCCTGAAGACCCTGAGGATAAGGAAGAGTGGTTCAGTGTTAATTCTGGTCACATCCAACACCTGTGGTGTTCAACTCTCAGCCATGTTACATTTTTCTGCGTTACAGCACGAACAGGTGGAGGAAATGAAAATGCTTTCATTCCATACATTTTACTTGATAAAAAACACACAGCATACCCGTTTGGTGTCAGCTTGCTTTCATACACGGAATGGAGGGATGAGGCATAGTTCTATTCCTAGATGCAAAGATGTCTCTCAGTTTAAAGCTTTTTTTCTTAAATGTCATTTCAGATTGCAAAGGGAAGGGTTTGCAATTAGTTCTCATTCACAGAGACCCCAGCCGCAGCACCTACACAGACCCCACACAACAGAAGCACTCGGTGCAGTTTAAAAGAAGCCAACAAACAAAAACTCCTAGCAGTGGAAATCCAGGTGGTATCTGCTTCCATCCCGTGTCCGTAGGCCTGCGAGAAGCAACGAATCACAGTCACAGAGTACCATCAAGTGACTCCTCCTTTTATATTGTTAAAATATAACTGCATTACTCTTATTAATGGAGATCATTTTCATGATGCTGAAGTGCGTTTAAATAAAAAAGCTGAACGTCTGTATTGTTACTGGCTAAAAACTTCAATTACAGCACAAAGATTTAGAAACAAAACATATATCCAACAGCAAACATTTATTGTCTCAGTGCAGCTACCAACATCAGCCATGTTTTGCTCACGTTCACATGGGACATGCACGCAGCGGGCAGCACATTTCACACCGTACTCATCACGTTTAAAGGTTCAGGCATTTTCCATGTACAAACCAGCAACCAATGGTTTGAGGCAGCGGTGAAGAGAGATCTAACACCCTACAGGAGATTATAAAACAGGTATACAAGAATCAAAAAGCTTATTTCCCCCTTTTGCTCAATTACTTTGGTGTTTAAATCCTTAAAAAAAAATGGCTTAACTGCAGAAAAACACTGCCTCTGTTACTAAATGCAGCTTCCAGCTGCATTCTTTCTTACAGAACTGTAAACATAGATTTGGTATTTTGAAATGCACTCCTGAGACATGCAGCCTTGAGCGGAAAATGTTTTGTTGGTGAATAATTTCTTAACATGCAAACTAAGAATAGTATTACGAATGCTTTGTGGCCCAGGCCAGACCACCAGCTTACAAACAATGAGGAAGGGATGTAATGGCATCAGACAGGGTGATGCTCTGCTCTCCGTTCGGAAGCGTACAGGCAAACAGCCTATCAGGTAGGGATCCGGCTTCTGAGGTACTCCAGCACTGCAGCTGTTCCTTTTGCCAGAATGGCTGCTCGGGGCGTTCGGAATGGATTTCCTTCCAAGAGAAGTGTCCTAGAAAGACAGAGATGTGCAGTTATTTGTACACAGGCCTCTCCCCCCCTCTTGCAGCACATTCATACACTGCATACGGGGATAAGAATCTGTTCAGATTCTTAAGTCCTCTTTTGTTCTTCCAGAACAATTTTAACTTCTGCTACCTCAGTTCATACTAACATACCTTCTTTAGAGACAGCTGCATTCTAATTTATGCTAACTGACTACTGGTGGTATATTACTATAGTTGCACGATACACACATAACCCAATTCTTAAGCAAGCCTTTGCCAAAGTACAGAGTGAGAAAAAGAACTTCTGAAACACATAAATTGCACAGTAAAAGGAAGAACAGTTACACTGCAGCCTCTGTGTTCTAGCTTGGCTGCTAGCTGACTTCGCACACCGAATTGCTGTGGAGGTTTTTTGCTTGTGTGTGTTCAGGGGGGTTGTTTCATTCTGCATTTTTAATGACCAGCAAGTCTACTTTAGAGGGGAAAACCACACTACCACATGATTTGTTATTTCTGACAAGACAGACTGCTTGTGCTTAGCTGTCTTTGAGGTACGTCATGTAAGAATTCTGACAGCCATGTCTCTTTAACAAGCATTACTATTTGCTCCTTTATAGCAGCCTTACACAGGTAAGGAGCCAGACGTATCTACTGACACCCAGGGCTGTGGCTCACCCACCTGGCTCTGCAGTGTGTAATACACACAGCCACCATAACTGTCTTAGGCTTTAACATCAAACTACACCAACCAACACAACCTTCCAAGTTCATTTTGCATTCTTTCAGAAATCCAAGCATTTTTCTTCATTCTTCTGCTTTCTCATCCATAGCCAGTAAGCAGTGAACATCTACAGCTGGTGGTCCTTCCTAGAGAGCTGAGTGGTCAAAGCTGCTGAGAACTCAGCAATTAGCACTCGAAGTTTGAAACAATCTCCAAATGCAGGCTGGCACAAGATATTACATACTGTGCATCCAAGTCTGCTAATAAATATGCCTGAATTTATTTTATTTTATTTTTTAAGATCCCTGATGACTTTTAGTGTCTTCATTAATGAAAGCAGTCTCCTCCTCAAATGTTACCACTTCTGTTCTTAATCTTCTCCTGGGCCTTAAAACGGACACGTTAAGGGTAAAGTCTTAAATAACTGTAGTAACTGAAGTTGCTAACCTAGCAAATCGGTTTTGGCAGAGGGCAGAAAAACGCCCACAGGAGGGGCAGTCCTAATGCCGAGACAACTCCTACTGCAAAGAGCATCCAGCCAACTGTGAGCTGAGCTAGGAAGCACCTTCAGAAAATACAGAATTAAAGCTGGACTCCACCAAGTGTTGATCCTTTCAGTTAAATTCCACTATCAGAAACACTGAAACAAGTTTTTATGGGCATCTGGCTTTCCAGGTATGTTCCCATATTACTCTGTCATTTTAGTTTTAAATCCTGAAACAACTCCTCCAATTTTCTACAGTCCTGAGAAGCGATGGAGGGAACGGCACTGTTTTCAGATGGTAAGAGAGACCATTTTGTGCACTGAGACTTACAGGAAAATGATTGCCTTACCCTCTGACAAAACATGCTTTGAAGAAACCAGGCAGAATAAGCTTTTATAAAACAAGTCCCCACTTCAAATGCACACCTCAGAGTTTCACAGTTCCCGAGCTCTGGTGGCACCTGGAGGAGGTCGTTGTTCTGCAGGTCCAGCGTCCCGAGCTGCTCCATCTTCTTCAGCTGCAGAGGGTCTATGGACCCCACCTGGTTGTTACTGAGCAGGATGGTCTCCAGTGTGAGCATGCGGTAAAGGACACTGGGAAATGCTTTGAACCTTCAGAAGGAAGAGACGGAAGTCAGAAATAGGGCCATAATAAAACTAACCGCCTTTCAAATGAGACAGTGTTTCAGCACTGCTTACTGAAAGTAAATATTTACACGTGCTGCTGTTTGAACTGATTATTCTGCACAAAGCCAAAAAGCTGGGTGGAATTCGGTGACAGCTCAGCACAGTAACAGAACTACAGGCCACCCATTTTATGAGTGTGAACGACAGCTCGTGTCACACAGAAAGTGACTGCAGGTGAAGAAGAGAGCAGTGTGAGCAATTGCGGGGCTGCTCAGGGACACCACTCCCTGCTACTTTTCCTATCATCTGGAACTGATGTTTTATGGGTGCTACAGGGCAGTCCCACTGGCATCCACTTCTGTTATATTGCTCACAGGTCTGTTTAAACCCCTTTTTAACAAGCTTCTACCATCTCTCTCCAAAACTGGTGATAGAAAATTCCAAAAATACCAGCACTGTGTAAAGATGCACATTCCCTTCAACTGTTCTAAGCTCACAGTTAGCTGAAGCCCTTTCTCGTTCTTACCTCACATTAAAATTGCATTGAATTCTTTTTATTGTTATAAAAAAAAAAACCTGAAATAGTTGCTCACCTATTAAAAGATAGATTTATTACTTGCAGCCTTGTCAGTGCCTCCATTTCCTCAGGTAAAGACGTCAGAACGTTATTTCTGTGTATCAAATTAAGACAAAGAATAATGACCAACTTCTGAGAAGTTCTAGTTAAGAGTTCACAGAAAAAGCACATCCATGTTTAGCAGTGCCAACAAGCTCTTTTAGACCACTCATCCGCTTCATAAATGGATCAGGATGGCAAACCAAGGCTGTATTCCCATGTTTACCAGTAAGGAAACATAAACCTAAGCACCTAACAGTTCCAGAAACACGCTTGGCAGTTCAGCCCCTTGGGTCTCAGAGGGAACACCCATGTTGGTGCCAAGGTAATTGCTGAGATAACTCTACACCTCTTGAAAATTCACTGAGCCTGATATCCGTTGGCTCCAACAAACCCATCTACGGCCACTGTTACTGCAGCACTTCCCACAGCAGGAAGCCATTCAGAAGCTTCTCCATGCAAAGAAGATGTGTTTGTAAGGACAAACAAGTTATCCCTGGAGTGTGACATAGAGAGTCATTACAGGAAAATTACTCACTGAAAGATGCTCCAGCTCCAGGTAGAATACCAGAGTTGACACCTCCACTGTAATACCTCCCAGATATACTCCCAGAATTGTTTTCTGGTTTGTTCCTAAATATCCTCTTAACATCTCTGAGAAGCTTTCAGTGACTGACACAAGACCTTTCACCACAGCAAGTCTTAGAGCTTGCCCACTTTTCTGTGTGTTTCTCTTTAACCAATGCCTAAATCTAGGCCAGTTGCTATTTCAGATCTGCTGGTCAGTCATCTGGCAGGGAGCCCTTTTGGGAAATGAAACATTATTTCAGTACTGCTATTCCACTGCAACAGATGGCTGGTTTAAAGAGGCATGAAAACGAGTCACTGGGAAAGGAAGTCCAACACTCATCACAAACCTGATATCCAAATGTGTCAATTTATGAAGCGTGCACAGCTCCAAGGAAACAGAAGAGATTTTATTGAAGCCAAAGTTGACATCACAAACTGAGTCTTTCAGCTCCACGATCCTGAAACCCAACATGAATATACTTTTACTATGGAAGCTCACATTGCGTTCCAAGTTACTGAAAAAACTGTTTTATTCTAGAAGTCTGCAGATCAAGGAACTTCCTTTGGCTCCCGACACTTCAGAAGCCATTTCGAGAGTGGAAACACTACCTGTGAAAGCTGCCTGTCCTGGAGTCTCACACCTGATGTAAAAACAGAGCTCAGAATCACTTTACTAATGCTCATAGAAGGGTAAATCTTCTCTCACAGATTAGGAGAGTAAGTTTTGCTATGAAGGCCTACTTTCTTAAATGCAGTTAAGAGGATTTCAGGAGTCATGGCACAAATGACCATCACTGCCATCTCCTGTGGATGACTCAACAAAAACACTATCCATCTTCTTCATGCAGTCAAACAGAAAGAGACTGTTTCTTTTGCACCATCTTTTGTTTCTGTTCCTCACTTCTGCTACTGCAAATTGCAGGAAACACAGCCTCCACTGCATCTTGTGAAAGGAGTACTATATCAAGATGCTTTGATGCAAATATTTAAAAGCTCAAAAACTTAGTTGCTGAATCTCTGTAACAGAACCTCTGTTGTAACACTAGAAGCAAAAGGCAATTGAACAAACTAAATATCCAGCTCTCCCACCTGGACTGTCACGGCATTCCTTGCACCTAGCGGTGCACACATACCTACACCTTCCTCCCTGCTGTGCACAGGAGCCTCAAACAGAGCAAACAAGCACGGGAGGCTCAACCTTCCTTCACCAAACTGTACCAACAAGAGACTTTCTTCTGTGAGAGACAGCACCTCGCCAAGTTCTGTGTGCTGAAGGCTATAATTGTTCAGCACATTTGTGCCCACGAATTAAAACAAGTCACCCGCACAAATACAGTGGTATTTTTAAGAACGAGTGTTCATGATGCTCCTAGGGTTACAGAATGCAGTGAACCTCCTCCCTGCACAGCACCAGCATCTGTTATCACTGCTGTCAGCAGAAAGCTCTTCCTTGAGATGAAGCAACAAGTGCAAAAATGCCCAATGCTATGTGATGGGACAACACCTATCAAGCAAAATGGCATGGAAATTGTTCAGGCTTCCTTAAAACAAAAGAAAAGCTATCTGAAGAAAGAGAACCCTAAAAGGACCTCTTCTCTAGTACAAAGCTATCATTTCACAGTTTACACGTGTATTATCTTCACATGAGAGGACCACTTTGTAGAGAAAACAATACTAGACTGTAGTTAAGTACACCACTTGATTATGATGAGAAGTCACACTGCAGTCTGCCCGTACTCATTTAGATAATGCTTAATAGTGCAGCACAAAAGACAACGTACAATGAAGGCACTGCTGAACATAGCCGAGCTTCATTGTACTGCGATCCTCATGCAGATGAATGGACCCTCCTGCATGCCACTCACACTAGAAATGCAGGCGTATCATTCAGCATCCCTGTTATATCTGTGTGTGTTGGTACACGTACAGAGGAAAGGTGTAAATACCCTCGACTGGGGAAAAAAAAACCTGACCAAGACCAGCACAAGATGCTGAGGAACAGAACAGACAAAAAAGCAGCATGTAAAGAATGATCTCCGCAGAAGTACCTTGGAGGAACGGCAGGCAGCTGGTTTTTGCTGAAGTTGACACTGGTGACAGGATTGCTTCTGACCGCATCGAACACGTCATCAGGGATCA
The DNA here is from genome assembly GCA_016647715.1 of Pavo muticus. Classification (NCBI taxonomy): domain Eukaryota; kingdom Metazoa; phylum Chordata; class Aves; order Galliformes; family Phasianidae; genus Pavo; species Pavo muticus. The sequence goes on along the minus strand of JACDJE010000225.1, from coordinate 918,592 downwards.
CAGCCGCCTGCTTCTCGCTGAGCATGAAAAGCATTCGGCTAAGTAACACGTTAATCATCTCTGATTTACTAACGAGACGTCTTTGAGAAAACGAGGAGCAGCAGAATAGACACATACTGAAGTAGATACTGAATAGATACAAACTGGAGTCCTCAAAGGACTGTTAATGAGAAAGCTAACTGACCACTGCGCCATGATAAGTCATCTGGGCAATAATGGCATTCCACCCTGACAACCTCATCTGTTACCTGGCTTAAGAACACTCATTAAGGGCTCAATTAGGTCACTGCCTCAGCACATATGCCATATATTGGGCCAGAAACTGCATCAGACAGGTGTTTCACAGGTTTCCCATCAGTTCAGAAAATATTCCCCCCAGTGATGCATAGCTCATGTCAGCACTGAATTTGGCCCTTCTGAACGTTTACAGTGACTAAAGCCACCCCAACCCTTTCACTACAGCCATCTCCTTTCTGCATTCCAGCTCTTGGCAGGACTGTGCATTTTATCCGGCAGTTCTCAGCAAGTATGGTTTTCTGACCCTTTCCTAACCTAGCAAGTTAAATTGTTAGTTGATTTAGGAACAAACTGATAATATACCTCCTGTGAGATGTTCTGAGACTTACTGTTATTGACTAAGGAGGTGTAAAAAAAAGCACCCGAAAGGATTAAATACTGCAGTGAATTCAAAGGAATGGTACCATGAAACATGACATTAAAAAAAAAGAGATGAGCTGCAATTCAGATCTGCCTCCTGAACACCCAAAGTTTAAGTGCAAAATGCATCAGTGCATCAGAATCCGCAGACAGTCCAGTATCTATCATTGAGTTAATTAAAAAAAATACAGGAAAGCTTTCTTCCAGCTTTAGAAACAGGCAATATTTCAATCCACATACCTATATTCCAGCAATTTGAGTGTAGTTATGGCATGCGTGTTAATCCTGGACTCACTTGGGAGAGTCATGGCTGTGACAGGAGGCTCCTCACTGGGGCTGGTTGTGTCATCTGGAAGGAACACGTAACAGTCACAACACAGGCTGCAGTCAGACCTGCTCTGAACAACCTGGGTGGAGAGCTGTGGTGCCCCTCATGACCTGCGGTCGCTCATTTTGACTCTTCCTGCCTTCCAGACTGATTGCATATTATCAGATTCATATTATGACAAGATCTTTCTAGCAAGGGGCTTTTGTAGTTCAGTTTCTGGATTTGGGTTGTTTGTGGGTTGGCTCTTTTTTGTGAGTTTGTTTTTTAATGGAGGCTGGAGGAAGAGCCGACTTGGGCTGTGAAACACATAGGTCACCCAACAGCACAGCTGTCACGATAGCTGTCAGGTCAGGCAGTCACCTCCAAGGGGCAGGGAGCTGGAGGCAGTGATAAACAGGTATGATGGACAAGAAGTGATCCAGGTCAACTATTTCCAGAACAGCTAAGCTGACCACAACTATAGTTAAACCACTAATATTTATAAAACCCTTCATAACTCTCCTTTGTAGAGTTCCTTCTGATTACCCTCTCCAATGCACATGAAAAACTTGCTGGCTGCTCGGAATATCTCAGAAATGAAAGCCCTTGCTCTGCACACCCAGGCTGTGGCCACCCCTAGCAGCTCACAGGCACTTCAGAATGGTGAAGCTTAGCTAGAAGCCCAAACATACGATAAATCTAACTGCCACTAAAAGAAGAATGCTGCAAGAAATTCACCAGCATTCAGGAATTAAAGCCTACCAACTTGCATCTATTCCCAACTGGTAATTCTCTCATTGAGACCAACAAGGTTAGAGGCACTTGTTCAATTTAAGCCCCTGCATGCATAGGGGTTGCTGCTCCTGGTTTAGCTCCCTCTTAAATGCTCAAAAAGGTACAACAAAACCACAAACACTAAAATCCATGCAAGACCTTGGCTTATTTTGTCATCCCCAAAAATCAAACCTATCACAGGTGAGCAGATGAGCATTTAAGTACATACTCAAGCACCCAACTCACTTTTGCAAAGTTACTAATACTTCAGATTCGCATGGAATTGGGCACTTCCAAGCAATTTTACACACTGCAGTAATCCAATTAATGCTGCCATCCTCTGGCAGATGGAGAGAAAGCCCACTCACAAGTCACACACATCATTCTCAATACAATTTCCCCATGTGTATCATCAAGACCCCCTCCAAATTAAAAGGTCAAGCGTTTTTGCATTTAAGTGCAGCACAGTTATCTCCATGCTGTGTGTTCAACAAGACCAGTGAACTCAGCTTGCCTATTTCATGCCTTTAAATTTAAGAAAAATGCAGATTTCTGAAGGTAAAAGAAAATCCTGCTTTGAAAAGATTTGCTCTCCTCCACATGCACGCTGCTTAGACTTTGACAGTCAGTTTCTTACATAACCAAAAATGGTGTCATCTGCAATTCTTTATTTAGAAAATATGGAATGAAGTGAAAAACAAACAAAGAAAAAAACACAAACAAAAAACCCCAAACAACAAAAACCAACCAAATGGGAAATTATCTCACTGCATGAGAGGACCACGTCATAACCTGGAAGGCTGCACAGCAGCAACCTTTGGGCCCTCTTGGTAAAGCGGACCCAGAAGTCCTGTATCAGCTAGAGGAACAGATCCACCACCAGCAGGCTGCTTCTACATCGCTCAAGTTACATCCCAGAATCCAAAAGGGGATTCTGCACAGGCGTGCAGCAGATTGGTTCAGAGAATTAATCTTGAGATATTCCATCTGAATTTGTGCTTTGTGACTTTTTAATGATTTCCATAGGGAGTGCTGGGATCAAGACTTCCATCACAGAGGGATGAATAGGCCAGGATTCGAATTCTGTTCAAAACAACCTCTTACTTTCCCCCCAGGATTTTTTATATTCTTAGTCAGCTACGTGGTGGAGTTCATGGCACCACCACGGCCCTGAGGCTGCCTTTCTCACGCCTCACTCCTGGGAACCACAGGACTGGACTGCCCATCTTATAACATGAATGAATAATACACATTACCTTTGCAAAACCTCACCTACACTTCTACACTGTGACAAAGCCAACAGACAGACAGCAAGCTGAAAATGAAGAATCTGTTATGGAAATTTCCCATGATGTCCAAGGGAAAAAAACAAACAAACATCCAAAACACATAAAGGGACCAGGGAAAAATACTTAACGTTGCTTTTCTAAGTGATGATGCTCCATAAAGAATGTTATATTATCCAACAGAGTAAGGAAAAGAACAGCACAGAAACACAGGGCAAACTGTTGAGTAAAGAAACCTATCACTGCAGGATAACTGGAGGAAACTGGCAGCATCTTAATTTCTTGGAAAGATTCTCTTTAAGATGCACCCCAATAAAGCAACGTACCTTGGATTCTGCTTCGCAGGTATTTCAGAAGTTCCTGGGTGCCTTTCTTTAAGAAAAAGAAAGAAAGAAAGAAAGAACAAATGTCAATAGGCCTTTACCAGCCAGTACTCACACAGCTGTTCTGACAACGAAGACCAACAAGAGCAAGGAAGAACCATTCCGATGAACTCAGCCTTCTCTAAAGAGGTACAGCATAACTATGCTTGAAGAAGGAATTCTCTATTTGACGTGGAAATGCAGTTCAGTGCTCTGGGTTCTCCTCAAACTTTACTGGCAATCCTCTCACAGCAACTTCTACAGGTCAAACACAGTTACTAACTGCACGATCTCCAAGCCATTACGGACCGTCTCATCCAGCCCACTTGTTTCAGGATAAAACTAGGATTTCCTTACAGTATTGCACGTTTCTCCTTGATGTTTTAGAACAAGAACTGAACTCAAGCAGCAAATGTGAACTTTTCTCATTCTAGCTGAAATTCACACTATATGTAAGACTGATCTGAATGCAGAGGGGGTGAAGAAAACATGGAGGATGGAGGGGAAGGAACTCTCAAGGGGAATCTGGTGAAACTGGACAAAAACTGAAGAAAGAAGGCAGGAGAAGCTGCAGTGCATGCAGTGCTCACTTGATCAGATACACATCTTCTCCCTTATTTCTAACACATACTACAAAATCTCATTTCAGTAGAGGACATTCAATGCTGTTTACTCTTAGAGAACTTGAGTGCTTCGTAAACATTTATTTTATAGCATGACAAAAGAAAGAAGTAATGCGTACCACCAATGAGAAGGGCCTGCTGGGATAGAAATGAAAAAGAATTCTACAGCAGCAGTGGTGCCTGTGACCCAGCCTCCCTGCTGCCCACGTCCTTGCTGCTCATGCATAACTCCCACCTTCACTTCGTAGGTTATCCACAAAAAATGACCGTACCTGATATTGTCATTGCCCAAAACACACCTGTCAGCAAATACTCTTTGGGAATTGAACCCAAGATCTTTAATTCAGGCAAGTAGGAAATGAGAAAAAAAATCCATGCTCATCTAGGAAAACCTTCACATCAAGTAGTTGCCCGGCACTGCACTGAGCTGTGACTTGCAGCAGGATTAGGCAGCAGACAGCTGCTCTATCCTTTCCCCAGATTTCTGCTGCTTCATTTGTAATATATATTACAACACCTACAGCAAATCGAAACAGGTCCTGTGAAGCAATGACCTGCTTTACTCCCAGTTCTCACGATGTTACGCACCACATCGGAGCCCCACGGGAACAGCACAAAATCACACAAACAAAGCCACGGATGGAAGCTGAACAGGCTACTTCTGCTGCAGCTGTTTTCTAATGATGCTCTGCCTGCACCATTCGGATAACAGATGTCTGCAACATCACCAGCCTTCCTGTACTATCTAAAGGAGCTTACCTGCAGAAGGTCTCTTCGAATGGTTCTCAAAGGATTTCCCTCTAATGCCAGGAATTTCAACTGAGAAAGGTTCCCCAGTGTGTAAGGCAATCTGCAAACAGAAACAACCCATTTCAGATCAGAGCTGCTTCAGTACCAGTCCCAAGCATTGGCGATTGTTTGACAGAAGGCCTGGTATTCTGAAGCTGGGATTCTAACAAACAGATACAGAACATATCACAGAGTGTGACTGCAACATGTACAAAACAAAGAAATGGAGCCTTCACTTTACAGTCCAGACCTTTTTTAACTACTGGAATACATCACCTAAAGAACCAGCCATCCACAGATGCCACGAGGAAGGCCTCATCACAGCCAAGTGCATTTTTTATTACCTACTGATATCATTGTTGGCGAGGTCAAGTCGCTCCAACTTCTGGAGCAGGGTGATTTCCTCAGGAACTGATTTTATCTTGTTGTCTCGAAGTTCCAACACAGACAGGGAATTCAGGTGCTTAAGATTTTCTGCATTTAGTATTTCAATCTGATTTTCACCAGCATGTAATTCCTATGGAGACAAAGATCACTCACGGTTCCAAATGGTTCTTTAAACCAAGAAGAGACATTTGCTGCTGGATGTGCTATATGAATACAGAACCTCACACACCAGCAAGAATTGGGCTAGAAAATGCTGGAACAGCTTGGAACTTTAAGTGCAGAGCTCGGAGTTATGCTGAACTATGGTATCTACAGTCTGTGATGGATTTGGTTATCAATTATACAGCTGGTGACAGAAACATTCAACTGGCCTCATCACATTGCTATTCATGGGTAACACATCTGTGATACTCTCAGACAGGCACATTGCAGTTATAAACATAAGGAAAATTAAGGCTACAAAACATCTGAAGGCGGTGATTCTTTTGAGTGCATGATTTCTCTGCAGTTACAAAGAAAGAACAGGAGTGAACAAAGTAAATGTGCACTGATTCCTAAAACGTTCCTGGAGATAAAACACAGCAGTTGCAGGCAATGTCACACCTAACATTTGAGTCATTCTCCTCCTGAAATACTTCTTTTTATTTTCCAAATCTGAACATTGCTGTAAGTTTGTCCCCCAAATGCCATTCAGACAGATCAATATGGGCAGCAGGACTAAATGCAGGTGGGTATGCATTAAATAGAGTCCTACACACAGATTTATTAACTTCTGGTCACAGCAATTCACGCTAAGTTGTACGTGAGCCAACTATCACTGTTCTAGAAGCTCACTGCAGACACACTTACAGCACCCAACAGTTCAAACCTCACCTTCAGTAATTTGCATGAAGGAAGCTCTGGCAAGGAACGCAGTTTGTTTTTTCTCAGGTACAGCTGCTCCAAAGATGCCATAGTTGCCAACTCAGAAGGTACAGTTTCCAGGTAGTTTTTTGTACAATCCAGCTGTCTTAAGCCTACAGAATAACAAAAGAAAACAGAACTAGTTTCTGCAGAAGTATTGATACCCTATTTTTATTGTGAAGGTAAGCATAAAACATACTGTCACATCCAAACTTCGGAAGAAATCAAATCAGTAGCATCAGCACTGCTGAAAGCAACGTATTTGCTTTTCATTTCTTCTTCACAAGACATTCTGGAATGCCTTCAGTGCCACTGCCAAATACCAGCTCTTGTTTGGAGCAAAGGACTGCAGGTAACGTGCAGGTTAGGTCTAATGCCATAGGCCACCTCAGAAAGACCTGCAGATAATTTCTGTAGCACTGACAAAAGCTGGCAGTCTACAACCTGCTCCTACGGACCTGCCACAGCTATCAGAACACATGCTGAAATTGATGTGAGCGCCACCATCAGCAAGCTTGGTATCACAATAACAAAAGTTACCTTCTATCACTGACCAGCTCATGCTGTCCTCTCTTTATCAGTGAATTCAACCAGCTCTTATTTATGCTTTACTTTCCACTCAAAATAGGCACTAAACACTCATCACAGCTCTACAGCTGATGACTTCACAGCAGAGCAGTAATCCTCACACTTTCCTAATAGTTCCCTGAGAGCTGGCCAAGTAACACCAGCTGCAGGAGGATGCAAGTTTGATACACGGGAGCTGTAGTAGCTTTTTTTTTTTAAACAATTCTAAGCTAATCCTCCTGAGAATACTTTGAATTCTTCAGAACCTGCGTTCATGACCTGGAATACTACGTAATGTACTTCTGAGCATAACTACAGAACTGGCTGTCTGACGCTTAGCAAGCCCAGGAAACTGACTCACTTTTCATTGCACTGATATCTGAAGGCAGGTTCTTGAGTTGATTACAAGCCAAATTGAGTCGCACCAAGTTAATGAGCAAAGCAAAACCTGTAGGAATGTCTGTGAGATGATTGTTGGACAGATCCTGAAGAGTAAAAGAAAAGAGAAAGAGGTTATAAATAGAGACGTCTGAAATATCCCACAGGTACTGCTGTTGCAAAGTTAATTACTGGCAGAAAATTCCAGCTAGATTGCTGACATCTCCAGGATTCCCCTGGCAGAAATGTGATGGAAGAGACAAGTCTCCCACGGCTGACAGATCACAAGGGACTCGATTTTCCTTAAAGTATTTGGAAAATCCAAATCGAAACTTGGTTGCAAGCACATACACAAAAACATAATAGCTGATAAGCTCCACGAATCACTGAATATTCATAAGGCTCTAAGACTTTTTTATAAATTAGCAGCAGTAAAACACAGGCAGATCGATGTTTCCGAACAGATCAGTACTTTTCAAGAAGTTGTAGTTTACCAATTCTTCTAAACTGACAAGCTGACCAAACCCATCGGGCAGGTGGCTCAGCTCGTTGTGTTGAAGAAGAAGGCTCTTCAGATGTGACAACTGCAGCAGCTCTTCTGGGATACTCTTCAGCTTGTTGTGGCTGGCATCAAAATGTGGAAAACAAAGCCAAGCAATTGTTAAAAATATAACCACAGATAGAAACTTCTGCTACACACAATGCTGTCCCAACTAGGGTTACAACACACACAACCATCTGAGATGCAAACTCTTCAGACCCCAGAGCAAGTAGGAAGCACACCCAGCATTACATGCATGTGATACTCCATTGTTGGCACAGACCAACTGGTCGTACATCTGCAAAACATTTCCACATCACAGCACGCATGTAGGTGTGCTGCACAGGACACCACCACCCCTACGAAAACCTCCCTCTTACAGCTATCACAGCCCTCTACGATGGATTAGTTGCCTAAGAGAAAATAAATTTCTTTGTTAGAGAAGACTTTACATCCACATCTGAATCTACAAGACTCCAGCTGCATCTAATATTTGTTTATGATATAGTTCACAGACAAAAAAGAAACATACTCTCTCCTCATGTACAAACTTACATTACACCTGTAAACAGAACAATACGAAAGTTACAGCCTGAATGATACCTACAGCTATTTCCAATGTATATATTCATGAAAAATACATTTTTATTCCTTTAATACTGAAGCAAATGAACGTTGATACTGCCTTTGTGTGAGTATACAAAGTATCAGTATTCAGCCTCCAAATAAGACTGTGACTTCTGAGTATTGGTCGAAATTATCTTGACAAACCTAAGACTGTCAGTTTTAATCTAAAACATGTAATTCTCAATGCATTCATATTCTCTATTAAAAAACAAACAAAAAGAAATTAACTTTCCTGAAAATAAAATTTGTTTTACTATAATCTCTCATTCACACCTTGAAAATCAGTGCTCTACGTTTGTAACAAGTACCTGACATCAAGTTTCTGAAGATTTTCTAATTGTCCTAAAGCAGAAGGCAGAGATGTCAGCTGATTATCATGTACCTGGAAAATAAAAGTTTTGGAATATTTACTGAGTTGCACCTTGTAGGTTTTCTTCCACTCACTCTGCAACAAACCAAGTCGAACCAATGCACAAAACTATTCTGTGCATTAGCAACACCTGAATATGTTCTTCAGAACCATTCAATCCGCTCTCAAAACCTGTGTATGTCCCTCTGTACCATTCAGTCCACTCTCAATACCTGTGTACGTCCCTCTGTACCATTCAGTCCGCTCTCAACACCTGTGTACGTTCGTTCCTCTGTACAGTTACCAGAAGCAGCACTGTAACTGCCAATCTTGTAAGGTTCTATTTAATTGAGAGTAAGCACTGAGAGATCAAATTATTTGCTATGAAGTGTGCAGAAGCATATTAAAGGTGGCTGCACGCAGCAGCAGCTCTTTCAGCGTTCATGATAGGACTCCTTGGATCTCTCCGCACAACATTACCCAGGGCCTGTGTGTAAACCAATGTACCAACAGGGAGATAGGGAGCAGACCTTTGTCCTGAGAACACACCAATGCTGCTTCTACACATCCACCACTGCAGGAAACGGAAAACAAGGATCTAAAACTATGTTGTCCCATATCCTACAGTGAGACTGCGATCTCAATGTAACAGGGTCCCAGTACATACATCAAGAACGGTGAGCGCGGGCAGCAGCCTGAAGTCCTCAGACAGGCACTGCAGCTGGTTGGAGGCCAGGATCAGCTTGGTCAGGTCTGTCTGCTCCCACCAGCGGTCCGCAGCACCGAAGGAGAGGTTCTGGTGGGCTTCCTCCGGGGTGTCCAGGTTGATGCGCCACACGTGCTGGGGCACTGCAAGCCAAAACACAGGGCTCAGACAAACGCTTCACACACTGCTCAAACCGACGGTTTCTCAGCGGCTTTCAGACATACACACACAGTTACTGTTACAGGGACACTTTCCCAATGCTGACAATTCTAAGTGCCCGTAAACAGCGATCACAAGGTAGCGATCGGCCAGCGACAGCAAAAAGAAAGTGGGCAGGGAACATTCATCGCTTTCCCTTTTTTGTGATTATCGAAGAAGGCGGAAAGCACCGAGCCCGTGGAGCTACCGCCGAGCGCCCGCAGTCGGGGCGCGGAGGGCAGCCTGGCACGGGCTGACCCCCGTCTCCCCAGAACCGCCCGCAGCACGCCGCCTCCACACGACGGGCTCCCCGCGCTCACCCTCGCCGAGGCCGCGGCCCGCCAGGTTGAGCTGCCCGCTCTTCCGGGCCGCCCGGATCAGGCCCTGCGGCACGGCGGGGCTCTGCTCATCCGCCGCCCGCCTGAATCCGGCGCGGGAATCTCCCGCCCGCGCCCTCCGCGCCGCCGCCATCCCGCAGCGCTGCGCCCGGCCGGCACCGCCCCGCCGCGGGCAGAGCGGGCGGAGCTCCTCAGAGGGGCGGCGGCGCCGGGAGTCTGCTGGTGAGGCTCCGTGTGGGGCACGGCCCGCCCGCTGCCGCCATTTCCCGGCCGGAGCGGCCACGCCGAAATGGTGTCACGGCGGTGGATGGGGAGAGTCGAGCTGGGGAGCAGAGCCGGCCTGTGGGAGCTGCGGCTGTGTAGGCTGCAGAACAGGAGGCTGGCGAGACCTCATCGCTCTCTACAGCTCCCTGAAAGAAGTGAATCCAGAAAAATCATAGAATCCTAGAGTGGCTTGAGTTGGAAGGGACCCCAAGGATCATCAAGTTCCAACCCCCTGCTGCAGGCAGGACCACCAACCTCCCCATTTAGTACTAGCCCAGGCTGCCCAGGGCCCCATCCAACCTGGCCTTGAACACCTCCAGGGATGGGGCATCCACAACCTCTATGGGCAGCTGTTCCAGCACCTCACCACTCTCATAGTAAAGAACTTCCCCCTGACATCCAGTTTAAACCTTCCCTCATTGAGCTTAAGAAAAACATTTTAAACATAAGCATAAAGGATTCCAAATAAAAAGGCACTTTTACTTAAACTCATTATTTGTTTTTCCTCTTCCCTTTAGCCCAGAGCTTGAAAAATTTCTATCTGCTTCCCAGCCATGGCAGTTAGCAGAGCAGACAGCCCAGGCACTGCCATCAGTCACTGGAACAGATTGTCTGGAGAGGCTGTGGATGCTCCCTCCCTGTAAGCATTCAAGGCCAGGCTGGATGGGCCTGTGAGCAGCCTGGTCTAGTGGGAGGTGACCCTGCCTACAGCAGGGGATTGGAACTGGATGATCTTAAAGGTCCCTTCCAACCCAAACCATTTTGTGATTCTATCAGCTCAGTGCTACCAGCAGTGCCTTGAGGGAAGTGAGAACGGCCATACTTCCTGGTCACGAAGGATGTAACCTTCAGCTCCGAGTTTTCAAACACAACCCTTCTGGAGAAAAAAAACAAAAAGTGCTTTTTCTAGTAAGTTCCATTGGACTTGTGAGCAGTGAGTTTGGTGCTAAACACCAGCACGGGTCAATGAGCACACAACTTGAGAACCCACTGCCCGTCAGGCACTCACTTCTGATAGCAGATTTGGTCTTTATAATTTTTAATCACTGCTCTTCAGTTCATTGGCATCACCGGGCAATATTCCACAGGAAAATGCTGGGCTTTTCCACTGCGTGTTTCCAAAAGCACCAAGTGTTCGAGTTATGCTCACGTTTGTTCCTGTGAGAGGAAGGTGCGTCTGTGGGGCAGGAGCAAAGCTGGAGCTGACTGACTCCACAATCACGACAACAGATGGGAAAGGCCCCAGGGAGGGGAAAATTTCCTGAATTATTAATAATCATTACTTAAAGAGCACCATTATGCATTTTGGGAAATAACTGGTGGCTTTACTCAGAGTGTAATGGAGCGTCAGGCATTCCTCCACAGCACTCAGCATGTTCACCACAGTGAGCGCAGACAACGAAGCAACTCATTCCTGTGGGGACAGAACTAATCCTCACAGCAGCCGACCCGGCCGACCAAGAACGGAGCAGTGCTGCTCTCACGGCAGCACCTCAGCGGGTGCCCCTACCGAGATCGCCCAGAACACCTCGCACAAGGCCCTAACATGCCGGCCCAGCTCGGGCTGAGGCCCTGACATCCACCCGCCCCTTTAGGGACTGAGCAGAGTCTGGATGGTGCACAGAGGACGCCTGGGGATCAGCAGCACCGCTGAAGTCTTTAGAGCCGCTCTTCCGCCCCGAGGACACGAACACGAGGCCGAACGCCTCACAGCCAACGGCCGCCGCCAGCCCAATCCCCGCTCTGCGCATGCGCGACGCTTTCCGCGCGCCCCTGGGCGCCCAGCGCGCGTGCGCGAAGGCGGAGCGACGCTCTCCGCACGGCTGCGCAGGCGCCGTCCCCGCGCCTTCCCGGGAGGGGCAGGGGACATGCGCATGCGCAGCCGCCGGCGCTCCGTGCCGTGAGGCTGCGTGGGTCGGCGGGGCGCGCTCGCTGCGCCTGCGCGGGGGCGGCGGCGGGGCATTGTGGGATACTGCGGCCCAGGCAGGCTGGTGAGGCGGCCGTGCTGCGCGGCGGAGCTTCTGCGCCAGGCCGCGGTCCGCGGGAGGCCCGCCAGGCCCGGAGGGCGCAGCCGGGGGCTGCTCGGGCCTTGACGCGCTCTTCCCCCCTCCCCCCCCCGATGTGTTTGTAGCTCCGGCGCGATGGCCTCGAGCAGCGGCACCGACGTGATCCAGGTCACCAACGTCTCCCCCAGCGCCAGCTCCGAGCAGATGCGGACGCTCTTCGGCTTCCTCGGAAAGATCGAGGAGCTGCGCCTCTTCCCCCCCGAGTGAGTCCGCGGCTCTCGCCGTCCCGTGGCCCCGTGCCTCCGCACGCCGCGGCCTCCACCCCCCTCCCCCAGCGCCCGCCTCCATGGCCGCGGCCCCGCGCCTGAGGGCCGCTCCCGCCCCGCTCCGCCGCCGCCCTCCTCAGAGCGCTGCTGGCGTTGGAGCTGCGGGTCGATGGCAACGTATGTGGGCGGGCTGTGGGATCCCGCCTGTCAGGGGCGCGTTTTTGGTAGGCTCCCCTTGTTCTGGGGCTGACCTCCAGAGCTGAAGGCAAGTTTAGGAGGGTGAGCCTTAAAACGGGTGTTTTCCATACGATCCTTGCAAAAAGTTCTGTGCGAAAGAGTGGCCAATGCTATGTTTAATCTTAGTGGGATAGCCTACTACAAAGCGTTCTCGTTTTCCATCGTCCAGTCTTCAATCCCTGCTCGCTCTGAACCAGGAAGATCTGCCCGTCCTGCTGTGCAGACTGGGAGTGCTGAGCGTGTTTGGGTTGGCTGCTGGAAATTCGGTGCAGGAGATGAAAACGTGGAAGGAAGTGCAGTGTGTAACTGAAGCAGAGAGGCAGCGCCGGGTGTGAGCGCTGCTTTGTTACCAGCCGGGGTAGCTGTGCGTAACGGCAGAGCCTGTGGTGTTCAGCACAGCCAACTGCCTTTAAACAGACGTGGTCACTGCATGTGCTGCTTGGTATTCCCACGTGTTGTCTGATTTTTCAGGAGAGGTTATTATTGGCCAAGTCTGTTCCTGAAGCTTTGCAGTGTTTTAGATACATATTAACTTAGTATGTTAAAGGATCACTTCTGTGGTTTCAGAAAGGAACAAAGCTCAGCCCAGCAACTTTGTTACCACGGCTGAGGCAGTCAGCCTGTGCTTGACTTAGATCTGTTGCACAGCCGTGTGAATTGCTGGCCCCATAGGACCTCGCTCAGTGCGGCTGATGGATCTGCCCTGGGTTGCATGGAAGTCTGCCATGCATATATCCGAGGATTGGGTTATGGGAGGGTTGAGGTGGCTTTGGAGAGCTCTGAATTGTATCCTCGTGTCAGTTTGATGCGTTGGATGCTGGGGGATAGCTAGTATCTTCAAGGCAACCTTTTGGCACGTATCCTGGTGTAAGGCTGTTTCTGCACGCTGAGCTCCTACTCTTCCCAGCTCACTTCTGCCTCCTTTGTTCTGGCACTGGTATTGTGGCTCTCACAGCTGTGTCGCTGAGGCCTCTGTGCTGATGGAGGAAGAGGCAATGTGGTGCAAATAACCTGAGATTCCAGATGCCTCAAAGCAGATGCCTCGGTGACTAAAGGTCACCGAGAACGTTTGGCCTACATTTCTTTTGTGTTTCAGATCTGTAAATGAAAGAGGATAATGCAACATCATCCCGTAGGGTTGTTGTGAAGATCTTAGCCTTTGTGAAGAAGTTGTAACTATAGAAAAACCACTGAGGAGGCCAGTAGAGAACAGGCAATGTAGTGTAACAAAATGGTCTGGCACAGGAGATGCAGAAAATACTGAATGGAGTTGAACTGTGTTGTATCCTAGTGGAAAACTGGCTTTATTTAAAACTGTGCATGCGATTTAAAGGAGCTAGAGGTTGCGCAGTGGAAGTTGGAAAAGGCTTTTTTTCAGGCTGGGGCTGCATTTCTAACCTGACGGATAGGGGGGTTTTCCTGCTGTTCCCTTTGTGCCACTGTCGGCGCGGAGGTGCCGGATCGGTGCGGCAGCGCCGTGCTCTGCCGGGAGGTGTGGCCGACTGAATGATGGGTGGTGGGAGGGTGCTCGGGGTGTCCGGTTTCGTTTGGAGCTGAGGGGAGAGGTGTGTTTGCCAACACCAGTGGGTGCTTTCCTCTGTGCTCAAGGCTCTTCTGTTCCTTCTCATTTATGCTTGAGGTCCTGACTCTGAGATGGGCAGAAGTGGAGGGAACGGACTTCTGAGAGGGCTTACAAAATATACATATGTAAATGTTACATGTATTACAAAATGATACAGGATATGTATTCATATACATAATGTGTAATATAGAGAATTACCTTATATTGTGTGCATCCACATATATATATATATGTATATTTTAAAAGTATCTCTACACACTTCTACACAGAAGATGATTTCAGCATGCCTTGTTTAGCATGCGGCGCTGTCCTTCTGTCAGAACTCTGCTCTGAAATGTGGGTGCAGAAACCAGCATGGATCCTGCTCCTGTTGGTGGATGAGTGATCCAGTGCAGTTGTTACAAACGGAGACATTTATCAGGAAGAAAGCATATTTCCTGGAAAATTTAATCTACAGAGTTAAAGGTTAATAAAATTAGGAGTGTGTATTAGAACTTCGTGAGCTGAATGATGTGGGAATTGGCAACATCTTTTGCCTTCTCTGTAATAATTGCAAGTGACAGTTAGACAACAACTCTCCTCAGAAGAGCAGCTTTGCTTGGTTGCCAGTGCTACGTGGCTGCTGTGCTGAGAAAAGGATGACAACTTCTGTTGCAAAGTGAGGAGCTCGGGTGGGTGTCCCTGCTCTGGTTCTTCCCACCCTACTATGAATATGGTAATGTTGCAAGACATCTCCTACTTGCACAATCTGTTCATTACAGCCTGTCCATGCTTGATGTTAGAGCAGCAGTAATGTTGGTGTAAGTGGCAGGAAGATCCCTTCAGAAATAAGATGCAATGTTTGAAATGCAGACTGTAATATGGGGGAGCCTGGAACAGGAGGTGTGTGGGGGTCAGGAGGTGAGGGCTGGCATGCCCTGTTGACCTGATGTGGTTCAGAACTGATACGTTGTTGAGACACAGTAAATCATTGTGTGTCTCAGCATTCCTTTGCTCAGTGGTGGTGAAGGTTAGCTGGTTTTTGGCATTGGCGCTAACAGGAAGAAAAAGTATTAGATGTCGTTTTTATTTTATCTCCTTCTTCTTTCTCCTGACTTGTAATGATCCCTATTTCAAGTGATTAAACGCTCAGTCAGTTTTCCAGATAAAACAGTTTGGCAGTGGGATGCATTTTCAGAACTGCTTTGTTAACTGTTTCTGGCTGTTGGTTAGCAGAGGCAGCTCAGCGTCATGGGGGTCTGGGGATGCTGCTGAGAGCTGGCTGCTCGGGGCAGCCTGGCCCTGGTTGGGAAGCACGGCATGAGGGGCTTGGTGCTGCTTCCTGTGCCTGCTGCGAATCTTCTGTAGGCAGCCCTGATCTCACCTGCTGTGCCGTTCTGTCTGCATAGCATTTTCTTTGGCTGTCGTGTCATTTAAATCACCGACTAAAGGAAAACGTGCAGTTTTCATACAGTATGGGCTTTGGAAATCTATTTTGGAACTTCACTGAGTTGATTTTGCCTTAGTTCTTCCTGTTGTCGTTGTTTTCCCCCAGGGGCTTGCACAGCCTGCCATGCTTTCCTCTCCTTGTAGGAGATAGATGTTTCTAGTCTTTAAAGGGACTCAGTTTCCACATTCTCTTTGGGATTTTCCATACCTGGGGGTTTTTGCACAGCCCTGCTGAGCTGCTCACTCTGAGCTGTGCAGTCGGCAGGGGCCCGTCTTGCTGAGAAGCTTCTGGTTACAGGTTGGCTGTCCAGAAACTCTTTGCCCTTTTGTGTGATTTCAGCCACAGCATTGCCTGCATGACAGTCCTGTGTTAGGTTTTGTTGTTACTGCTGCATAACAGGCATGTTCTGAGCGGCGTGCCTCCCTCTGAAGGGAGGTGGCTGGTTTCTGTGCGTGCCTTTGGCCACAAGCAGCAGCACAGTGAAGGTTGAGCTAGAAGCATTTGTGTAATAGTATTAAGAAGTAAAATAGCCCTATTTTAATCATTACCTTCTTCTTAGTTTACTTCAAAAATCTCATTTGGAGCTAAAGCAGAGAGTACACAGCTCCCATTTCTGTGGGCTTCTGTAGTATATATGTAAGGTAGTTCTGTTTTCCTTGAGGAAAGTATTTCATAGAACCATAGAATGGCCTGGGTTGAAAAGGCCCACAATGCTCATCTGGTTCCAACCCCCTGCTATGTGCAGGGTCGCCAACCAGCAGACCAGGCTGCCCAGAGCCACATCCAGCCTGGCCTTGAATGCAGGGATGGGGCATCCACAGCCTCCTTGGGCAACCTGTTCCAGTGCGTCACCACCCTCTGGGTGAAAAACTTCCTCCTAAGATCCAACCTAAACCTCCCCTGTCTCACTTTAAAACCATTCCCCCTTGTCCTGTCACCATCCACCCTCACAAACAGCCGTTCCCCTCCTGTTCATATGCTCCCTTCAAGTGCTGGAAGGCCACAATGAGATCCCCCTGGAGAGCTCACTGACATTTATTTGTCTCCTACTTGTCTCCTTCCTTTCTTACGGATAAGTAATGAAAACTAATTTGCACTTAGGCGACTGGCCATAGCTGTACCCTGCATGATGGAATTCCTTTTCAGTTACAAACGAGGCAGTCGAATTACTTTGGTAATTTCATCAGAGAGTGCCTTCGTTCCGTCTGATTTCTTCTCTAACCCCGTACCACTTGCTGGGTTGGTGAGGCACAGAGGGTGGCGTGATGTCTCATCACACCCGATTTGGTTTCGTCTCATTAATTTCTCTCCTTCTTTTCCAGTGACTCTCCCCTGCCCGTGTCCTCACGTGTGTGCTTTGTAAAGTTCCACGATCCCGACTCGGCGGTTGTGGCCCAGCACCTGACAAACACTGTGTTCGTTGACAGAGCCTTGATAGTCGTTCCCTATGCAGAAGGTTGGTGCATTGTTTAATGGTCTATGAAGCCAGCATATGATGACATTCTATTCCAGTGTAGTTCACAAAAATGAGCGTTAGTAAAATGTCAGACGTATGACTGCTAACATTTCAAAACCCTTGGTATATTGCAATTGGCTCCTGGATTAAACGCTGGTTTTATTTAGTGATGCTGGATGAAAATGGGAAGCTTACCTCTTACTGGTCTCGTGTGTCTGAAGTTTAGAATATTAACAGCTTAGGCAGAATTACTTGCAAATGATGCTCTTTATTGATGTCAGTGAGCCATTTTCCTACATGGAGCTCTGCAAACAGGTCAACACTGGAAGGAGATTTTGCCTTAAGTAGCAGTCACATCAGTCACCTATGTGTGAATCTCTTCATGAGAACGGTGTCTCCCTCCCTGAGAGTACACGGGAGAGCAGGTTTACACCTCCTTGGTACATCCTTGCACTCAGTGGGGAGCTTCCCTGAAAAGCCATTCATTCACTCTCCTTGTGAACTCCAGTATACCAAGGGTTTCAGTAGTTACGCTTTAATGTGAAAGTGAGCTCCTCCAAGAGGTGCCAGATGGGCACTGGTACTAGTTTTTATTCCAAGTTTTCTTGTTCAGCCATGCTATATTTTAATAGAATTTCACTAAATAATAAACTCTTCTCTCTGTTATTTGTGTGTGTGATTTTTGTAGTGGAGAAGGCAAATGCAAAGCCCTTCCAGATGACTGAAAAACAGTGGGTCCTCTGCAGCTACAGGGGATTCTAGACATTAACTAAAGGCCAGCAAGCACTCAAGTCCCCAAGTGTTTTCCTGGTGTAACCACTTGTTAACTACATTTTCTCTTCTTCTTTTTATTTTTACATTTTAGGGTGTTACAGTAATTTGAAAGGCAATGAGCAGGGTTTTTGGAACTTAAAAACTGTGCTGAGAAGACACCTCTTCTTGCAGAAGTCTTATTAAACTCTTCTAGACTTGCTTTAGAAGTAATTGATTTCCATTGTACTGTTTTCTTGTACTGATTTACTTCTGAAATAACGGGTTTTCCCTGATGGCTTGAATTAAAGACCACCTCTGCAGATGAAGTCACACTACAGTAATAAATTTGGTGTACGGCCTGGGGTTCAGACCTTTTATCAAGACATTATAAATGCTATGAGGATGTCTTTGGAGGCCTGGGGAGCTGCCCTGTCTTTGTATTCCTGCAATTTAAGAGCTACGTAGGAATCTGCAGCGTGCCCTCTGATTGAGACGTGCTGCTCTGGGGAGCACGGAGCACACTCAGGAATTGCTGTGGAGTTACTGCTGCTGCTTTCCCTGCTGCAGGTATTACAGCGTAGGGAAAAGGCATCTTGTCCTCCTCCTTATATTAAAGCCTGACACAGTAACAGGCCCTCGGAGGCAGTACCCAAACATTCTCCAAGGCCCGTGCTGGCAGATGTCAGTGATCAGCTTTTCCAGCAAGAATAAAAGTCATATTCTTTGTCAGTCTGACTTGTCCATTGTGCGTGACGGTGGATAAAGCTGACATACAAAAACTGCCCAGTAGTTTCAGTTCAGATTGTTTAAAGATAACAAACGACCTCGCTGTATTTTAATGGGCCTGGTTAAGTCGCAGAGTTCCTTGTGGGCTGCTTCGTATGGTATTGCAGAGGTTCAGAGTGTGACCAGTTCTGTCGTAATGATGTGGCATATCCCAGCCACGGGTTCAGCCGATAAGCTCCGCCCTCGATTTGTAGCCGTGTGCTTTTGTCCCTGTGGGGGAGCACCGCCGTGCCTCCAACTGCCAGGGTCCCAATTCAACAAGTTACTAAGCACCGTACAGCGAGACTCCTAAAGCCGCGGTGGAATTGCTCACGTGCCTGAAGCCAGGCAGATGCTTAACTACTGTGCTGAACTGGGCCCTCACACCTCTTATTTTCTGCTGTGATAACTCTGTTTTAATATTGCCTGTCGCTAAAGTAAATGTTTATTATCTGTCTAGTGCAATAATTATCCCATATATCACAAGCGCACTCCAGGTTTAGCACACACAGACACTTTGGTGTTGGCTGTTGCTTTGTGTTGTAGAGCTATACACAAAGTCTACGGTAAGGTTTAGTATTCATTGTAATTTTCACTGTGATGTTCCTAGATTTGGAAGGAGCTCTAAGATTAAAGATGGCTGGGGGGGTATTTAGGCTCTTTGGTTAATGTTTGTTTCTTTTGTCTGTTTCTTTTTCTTTCATTTCTACATATTCATACAGTATTTCATGGTTCTAACAAAGCAGCAGTAAAAAAAGCTCTTGAAGCATGAAAATTAACTGGTGAGGGGCCTCATTGCTTTTTTAAATTGTAGTTTGTTTATTTCTGAATCGTTTCTTAAAGAACGAGTAGAGGACCCGATGCATGACCTTTCCTAATGAATGCAGACCTCCTGCGAGGTGTCTGGAGAGAAGCGAGGGTTTGTCTTTGGCTGCCGGAAATGTTGTAGCTGCACTGATGTGAATGCTTAGCTGTAATTGATAAATATCCTCTGAGACATAATTTTGCATGCAGAATTACCCATAATCTCTCTGTAGGTATGTTAATATATTTATGCGTTAATGCCCTTTGTCTAAATGACCTTTTTCCCCCCCTCTCCCCCCATAACTTTTGGTATCTAAATTGATGGCAGCTCAATGACACGAGCGAGATAACAGTGCTGTGTGTTGTACATTGTTTGTATTATCGGCACTTCTCAGTATAGGTGGAAGGAACCATTACCTTTATTTAACAGTGGTTTTTCTTTTTTGTTGTTGTGTTTTACAGTTCTTTTCCCTGGTTCAGCCTGAACTATATACCAGGCCCTGCTGAAAATACCACCCAACAGTTTTCTTCTGCAGCTTATCCAGTTTCTCTTAAGTGCCCTGTACATATTGTATGTTTTATGATGAGATGCAGTTTCTTAATATGTATTACAGAAACGCTACTGGTATTTGCAAATATTTAGTAAAATTGTTTTATTGAACTCTCATTCTGGGGGCTTGGGCACATTAACAAATTAATCCACCTGTATAGGGCTTTTGCTGTTGGATAGAATATTAAACACCCACATAAGTACTTGTTTCGTGGTAGGACCCTTCAAACTACCCGTGCAGAGCAGGCAGTGAAGTAAGACACTTGTCTTAGTTGGCTGCAAGATCTGGGGCCAGAAGTTTCTCCCGTAGCAGCATTCTTGGTACGATAAGCACGGCACATGTGGGAACATAAGCATTTTGCTGCACAGGTAAGGAGTGTGCCGCCACGTACCGTACGTATGCGCCCGCAGACACACACAGCCCGTGTTGGGAGATCTGCAGCCCGCCCTTTTTATTTGCCAAGCCAGCAAAAGCCCTACGCTTGATTCAGCAAAAGATATGTCCGTGCCTTCTCTTTAAGTTTGACAAATTTGATGTGGTAGGTGTAAAAGCAAACATAGTGAACTGTACCGTATTATTAACCCCTAAATCAAACTTTTTTTGTCTTGTGTATCTTGATTTTTCTGTGTGCTTTGTAGTGAAGCAGCCGACACGAGTCGTTGTTCATAAAACAGCTTTTGAAAGTTGAGAGCACACCCCTGGAGAACCGACTGTGCTTGCTTACGTTTGGTTCATGACTTAAAAATCGAGTACAGGTGATGAAATCTTGGCAGTGTTAACAACAAAGTAGTGTGTATTGTGCTATTTTTTTTGCTCTAGATACTTAACCTTTTGTAGAGAAAAAGGAACAGTCAAATTTTCACGCATTGAAGTTGCATTCTGACAAAAAAAATTAATGATAAATATTAATAGCCATCAAGCTTTGTATTTTAGCAAACATAAGTACTTTCAACAAACTCAGGTGGTGTATCAGGGAGACATTTTCTTGGGTGTATTTGTGTATTTTCTGCTTTAGAACAAGAATGCGTGCTAATGCCAGGCTATTTCTCTGCAGGAGTCATTCCTGATGAGACTAAGGCTTTGTCTCTCTTGGCACCAGCTAATGCTGTGGCAGGTCTGCTGCCTGGAGGTGGACTCCTGCCTACTCCCAACCCACTTTCTCAGGTAGGCTTTCAGGTTGGGCCGGGCGAAGGGAGCCATTGCTGGGTGCTGGCTTGCTTCCCGCTTGGCGGGGTGGTTGGTTTCCAGGCAGACCCGCCTGCGCGCTGATGTTGAGGCGCGGAGTGTTTCAGTTTGGGTAGCTTTGTGGGTGGTATTGTTGCAGCACTCTGATACAGTTTCTGTCGGAAGGATGATGAGCTGTTAGGTGCCAGGGCAGGTGTCTCGCGGCTCTGTTTGCACCTCAGGTCCCTTTTCTCTCCATTGTGCACTTACCGACAGATCTGACAAGGAGGAGGGATCTTACAGCTGCAGTTACATTCCTGAATTTCAAGAGAGTGATCTGCTGTGGAGAAGTGACTTCCAGTAACCTTACAGCTGAGGGGGGAAAAGTTGCAGCGTGTGTTTGTGTGTTTGCCCTTTAAATACGCAAAAAACATGAAAGATGAATGGTAAAAGAAGTACATGACAAAAAAAGGCTCAGAACGCATCTTATTGGAGCACAGAATCAAAGTGCAGGAGGCAGATCAGTAAGAGTCAGGCTTCGTTAGCTCTGCGTGTCTCAGGTCTGCTCCTGCAGCTTGTGCCTAGCTCTGCTGTGTGTGCCTTCTGTTATGGCTGGCCGTGTGAAAGACGCACTGCGTTGAGTTGTTGAGAAGCTCTGGAGCTGAGCTGTGACGCCTGGGGAAAGTGACAGGAGGATGAGGTCACTGGCTCGGGAGCTTGGAGTGAGTCTTCATGGTGACTCCTGGCAGAGCTTCGTTTTAGGATGTCTGTAGAAGGCTTGGAGACTTTAAGTGTGTACCAGCTGGATGCTGCTGTGACTAATTGCTGTCTTCGTTACAGATTGGTGCTGTTCCTTTAGCTGCTCTTGGAGCTCCTGCTCTCGATCCTGCCCTTGCTGCTCTCGGGCTTCCTGGAGCAAACTTAAACTCTCAGGTGTGTCACACGGTGTGCAGCATCCTTTGTTGTCACACACAGGTCGGTGGGTAAGGTTGGTGCTGTTCTTAGGTTTCACCACTGGATTAAATAACAAGCTGAAGATCTGGAATTTGTTTCTTCTGCTGCCCTCTTCTCCAATGAAAAGCAGTTTTCAGTTATATCAGCTCAGCAGCTGCCATCTGAAAATCCCATGATTGATTTTTCTGAGCACTCTTCAGAATAAATGGTATCTGTAGCACTTCTAAACTAAATGTCAGAAGAGCCTATAGGTAGTTTGAGACTCACAGTGAAGAGCTTTAAATGCCTCATTACTGCCCTATGAATCTGTCTTAAGACAGTGAAAAATGATGGTTGGCTCCTTCATCCTATCCTTGAGGAAACACCAGGGCTTGGTTAGACTGTAGGTTTGTAAAACTTCAAGAAAAGAAAAGATTCCAAGCACCAAGAAATAGTGAGTAGAACACCGAGTCAATGTCTAAGCTATGGGAACCAACTACTGTACAGGGAGCACAATCTGTAGGTGAAAGAAGCATTAATTTACGGCAGGGTTAAGGAAATTCCTCACCTGGCGTTCTATTCATGCCTGCCACGTGTGGTAACAAAAGCAAATAATGCTGATACGGAGATGAAGGTAGGAAAAAATAAGCATTTTAAAATGCTTATTAGACAAATATAGGTTTGGAATGATGAATGAGTATTTCCTTTGTCCATTAAGCCAGCTGGGCTGCAGGACTGGGTTCTGCACATGGCTGCCTCTGTGCATGAGATTGCTGGAAACAAAAGGGTTTGCTTTGTTACCATACTGTTGGCTCAGGAAGGGCCAGAGGTGGTAATGTCTGCACTTAGCAAAGAGCTGTAAAGAGAACTTAGTGCAGTTCTTAAAGAAACTCTGCCTGTTTTTTAAGTTGACACTGAGGAGTTCTGATGGGCGGTGTCTGATTAAGTCTCAGTTCTGGAAGTGACAGTGAGCTCACCTGTGCGTACCATAAGTGTGTTCATTTTCATTTGGAAGTGCTTTGCTTCTGTCCAGGAAAGGCTGCTTGGCTCCTTGGGGAGGAAGAAGTGTCCTCAAAATGCAGTGGGAAGCCACTCATCCCCACCCCACCCGCAGGTCCTACAACAGAATGCTGTATCTTTTGGTCTGTAACTTGCTGGGGGCTGTTTGTGTACAGAGTACTGCCGGTGGTTCACTGATCATCTTCAGCACGTGCTTCTTCCAACATGATTTTAACTTGTTCCCCCCCCCCCAGTCTCTTGCAGCAGATCAACTCCTCAAACTGATGAGCACAGTGGATCCAAAGTAAGTTTTGTCACTTACAAGTAGTTGTACTTGTGGGAAGCACTTATTTTTGGGAATGACATCTGTGATTCGGAATCCCATGTTTGTTCTACTGGGCCTAATCAGGGTTGGAGAAACCTCGCTGTGGGGCTCAGTGCTGATTCTGTCTGCTCTGGTGGGAAGAAGAGGACAGGAAACTACGATTGTTCTGCCTTGGATCTATGAAATAACCGTAGTGATTATTGTATATGTAAAATGAATCTCTGCAATTTCATTTTGCTAGAGACAAAAAGTTTCATGTATGTAATTTTGGTCACTCCTGTGCCTGTAATGTGATGGTGCAGCTTGCAGCCAGAGCCACTGAGAGCACTGAGAACGAGCCAGGGTGAGCAGTGACTGCAAATGGCTGCAGTAACAGTCTGCACACTGCAGCTTCAGAAGGTGATACAAGGCAGCAGATCTGTTACTTGGTAGGAAAAGCCAACAACAATAAACACAAAGATTTGCTAGTTCTTATTTCAGTGTTTAGGAAGGGAATGGCTTTCTCCAAAATGATGTGGCACGTGAACAGCAAGTAGGGAAGGAGTGCTTCTAAATCAAGTCAAAGCTATGCAGTCTACACCAGGGGATAGAGCTGTGCGTGTTCTGTCTTCAGTTTTAGTATTATTCTGGCATATTTTCTTCATTTTAAATGGACGTTTCTGGGAGTGCTCCAACCAGCTGAACAGAGTGGTTGCTGTGGGTCAGGGATACGGTGGGTGCAGTACACCTGGTTGGCTTTAAAGCCACTTCTGGAGTGGAACTGCTGAACCTTAATTTTCATCACTGTTTGTGGAGTTCTTAATCTGGCTTACGGAGTGGAAGATCTTGTACCATGTAGTGTGTTGTGGTGGGTCTTCCAGGTGGTGGGAATTGAAATGGAACTGTACACAGATGTACTGAGAAGCACCATCAGACACTTGCACGAGGCAACATGAACTCTTATTGTGTTTAGCTTAGTGGAATTGTGAGTTTTGTGCCACTGTCTCCATCACAGACTTACCTCACTGTAGAGTTTTTCATCACAGACTTATTTCTCTGCTACCTGCATGGTGACCAAATGCAGACAGATTGTGGTTCACTTGGAGCAGTCATTTTGGATAGGCTGCAAGCTGGCAGCGCAGGCTTGTGTGTCTTGGATAGATAAATGTTCTGAATGCATAAACGGCTGTTGCTGTTTTCCAGGTTGAACCATGTAGCTGCAGGTCTTGTTTCACCAAGACTGAAGTCAGATACCTCCAGTAAGGAAATAGAAGAAGCTATGAAAAGAGTACGGGAAGCACAGTCCTTAATTTCTGCTGCTATAGAGCCAGGTGAGTTCCAGCCGTAGAATCCTTCACTCAGGGCGGTGCTTTGACATAATGTCTGCTTTCTGTGAGCTTCATGCTTTCACCTTCTGTGGTGGCTGAATTTGTAACTAAGTGTGAGCAGATTAACTGCGATACGCTGCGCTGCAGTTGTCCTGTAGATGCAGGGAGACTTAACCTCAGCTTGTGTTTGCTCTTGGCAGTTATTTCCTTTCTTTCCATTCCCCACCTGTGAAATGATTCTTTTTTTCCCTTTCCTGAGTGGCTTAGTTTGCAGTTATCAGTCCTAGAGTGTTGCAGCAGCTCAGTCACAAATGTATCAGTAGGTCTGAGACGTAACTTGGAACAGATTGAAAGCAGTCTGAGAGGTTCCTTGGCCTTCCTGAACTGGCAGAAGAGATTTGAACAAAGCTCCTCATTGCCTTCCAGCTGTCACTCTCTAAGTGGCTTAAATTACAGATGGCCTGAATTTTGACTGCTTCAGTTTTGCACATGAATCTGTGATCTCTGTGTGCCTTTGTCATCTGTCCGTCCTTCTGAGAAAGCGGAGAGCTGCAGCTTAACTCCTTTGTTGTGTTCATATCTAAGCGTGAAGTCCAGCGTGGCTTTCTTTATGAAATTCTCCTGGCTTAAGAAAACCCCAAACGATGCTTTTCCTTTTTAACCCCAGACAAAAAAGATGAAAAAAGAAGGCATTCGAGGTCGAGATCGCGCTCCAGGAGGAGGAGGACACCTTCCTCATCTCGACACAGGTGGGCGCTGGGTGTGCTTCTGAAGGCAGGACGGAAGCAGGGCGCTGCTGGAACGAACTGCTCAGAATCGCTTCTGGGGTGGCACTTGGCTCATGGCAGAGTTGTGAGGAAAGCCATGAATGTGGTTTGCCTTAACGGCAGTGTGAGGTGGAGGCCTGCTCCTGTGCCTGTAGGAAGGGTTGGAGAGCAATGCTTGCAAAAATACCTTCAGAAATACTTCAAACTGCAGCAGCAGGAAGCTGAGGAGCAGCTGAGTAGCTCATCTGCTGATGTGGCTTCCTGGCCTGTGTGAGTTCGGGCTGGTTTTAAAAAGCAGACTGCTGCTTATTGCAGAAGAGCAGCAGCTTGGCACAAAGCCTTGATTTTACACGGGTCCTACTGCTGTCAGCAATGTCACTTGTCATAGGCACTCCATTTTACAGCATTTCCTTAAGCCTCCCTTCTTTTTTCAATGTCTTCCCAGCGTGCTTATGTGGAAATGACAGTTTGTCTTAAAACCAAGCGCTGGGAGACTTTTGTGAGCACCAATATTCGTGCACAGAATCTGCTGGGCTGCTTGCCTCTTGTAAGTGCAGCACATGCAGCTCGGTCTGTTCACATATCCTGCCTGGGACGTTAATGCTGACCTGCCTGAGCAGAAATACTTCTGGCTTATTTATATTGCCAACTTGTCAACTCCCAGGTAGGCAGTGTGTGCCAGCAGCCTTTGTGAAGCTCTTATAACTGACCTTCTCATTTGTACTTCCTTGCTGTTGGCCCATCAGGAGTTGGTTGGTACTTGGTTTGGTGTTTCAAGCATTCCTTCACACTTCAGTAGCACTTGCCAGTTTTGCTCTCCAGCAGGACTGCTGTTTTCTTACAGCAGGGTGCGAGGAGAGCAGACTGAAAAACCGCTCCTCTTGTTTGGTGCTCTGTATCCTTTTTTGTTTCCTCCACTGCAGCACAGCTAGCAGTGATCTGACCACCTCTCGTGTGTTTGACTCACTGCAATGTGCTTTTGGTAGGCGGTCCAGAAGCAGATCGAGGAGAAGGTCCCACTCAAAGTCAAGAAGCAGGAGGCGATCTAAAAGTCCCAGGCGAAGAAGATCTCATTCCAGGGAGAGAAGCAGGAGGTCCAGGAGCACATCCAAAACCAGGTAATCCCGCTCTCAGCTATGTGCTAGAAACTGAGTTGTAAAGCTCAGGTGTTTAATTTAAAAGCGGAAAATGCAGAGCAAAGTGAACTCGTGGCTTTGTAATAAACAGCCTCTTGTCAGCTCCTGCACGTCTGCAGGCAGTGTGAAAATACACGCCGTGCTTTGCCTCAGGGCGACAGGCACCGTGGGTCAGCTGAGTGCAGCATGGCTGCCTTTGGGAAGCAGGGAATGTGGGCTCCTAGGCTTACAGGTCTTGTGCTGTTGGCACACAACAAATAGTTTTTATAACAAAACTGCTCTTACGTTTATTAATAGGTAATTGGCTTTTTGTTTTTCTATTAATATTAATGTGACCAGGCCAAGAAAAAAAACAAACATGCTATCCAATGAAACTGTCATGTCTTCATTCGTTTGTCTGTATAGCAGAAGCAGTGAATGCTACTTGATAGCCTGAAAATGGCTTAAACATAAATGTCTGTTTTACTGAAAGGGATAAAAAGAAAGAAGAGAAAGAAAAGAAACGTTCCAAGACTCCCCCCAAAAGCTACAGCACAACGAGGAGATCCAGAAGCACAAGCAGGTATGGGGACTTGTGAGAAACGTGTGTGTTCTCTGTTGCCAGCATGCCTGGCCCACATCAGTGGAAATAGCATTCCTGTGTGCAGCAGGATGGTGATGGCTGCGATACGTCGGGGATGGGGTGTGATGGGGCAGCGCTTTCTTCGTTACGGTGGTGGTATAATAGGAGTGGCTTACTCTGCTGTCAGCAGCTGCTTTGCAGTACTGCTGATAGTAGATATCAGCTTCCACTTAGATTTACTACATTTAGATCTAAATGTGGAACCACAGATGTATTTGGAGCTTAGAAAACAAGAAAGGCTTTAATGGTTCTTTCCTGCAGAGAAAGACGGCGCAGGAGAAGCAGGAGCGGAACGCGGTCACCTAAAAAGCCCAGGTCACCCAAGAGGAAAATGTCGCGGTCCCCGTCCCCCAGGAGGTCAGTGAGCATCCAGGGGAAGCTCCTAACGTAGCTATAGCAAAGACCAGCATGGGGTTAGTCTGGAGGTGGTACGAATATGGCCGCTCTCTTCTCCTTAGCCCACGGGCTGGCTCCTTGAGAGGAGCGGATCTTCGCTGCCTCCTTTATCATAACTTAATCAGCTTCGGGAACGGAGCTTCTGTACGTCAGCACCCAGGAGCTCCAAACCAGGGCTGCTCAGGGCTGAGCTGCAGCAGGCAGCTGACATCTGGCCCCTCTGGCCGTGTGCGGTGGTGCTCAGCTGACTTCTGGGTGCACATCTGATCGTCCCGCGGTGTGGAAGTCGGGCTTTCCTTAGTAAAACACTGTCGTTTAACAGAAGCACAGCTGTCACTGTGTGGTGGCTGTGTTTGATCAGAGCTGAGAAACGGGGATGTTTGGTTATTTTCTGAAAGCAGATGGCACCACAGTTGCACGTAGTTATTCCTGCCTCTAGATTTTCAACGAGCTGTGGGTAACAGTCTGGACGTAATCTGGGTTCTGTTCCTAGAATGGAGTGATTGTGGTTTTCATTCTGCGTATTTTATCACCGCAGGCATAAAAAGGAAAAAAAGAAGGATAAAGACAAAGAGAGAAGTAGAGATGAGAGGGAACGGTCAACCAGCAAGAAGAAAAAGAGCAAGGACAAGGAGAAGGAGCGAGAACGAAAGTCTGAGAGCGATAAAGACGTGAAAGTATGTTTAAGGACCTGTTTATCTCCCCCGCCCTCGCTGTAGAGCTGCCTTGCGCCCGCAGGGGCTATGAAAGCAAGCTGTAATTTGTTTTTTATCTCGGCAAAGCAGGTCACAAGGGATTACGATGAAGAGGAGCAGGGATACGACAGCGAGAAGGAGAAAAAGGAAGACAAGAAAATGGCAGATTCTTCTTCTCCTAAAGCAAAGGAGTCTGCGGCTGAGAAAGGAAGTGGGGAATCAGCAAGGGAGTCCAAAGTCAATGGGGATGATCACCACGAAGAGGATATGGATATGAGTGACTGAATTTTGCCCTCGCAGCGAACGCGGCTGCAGACGTGCATCAGTGTCATTCCTGTGTGATTCTTTTATGCTGTACTTGTTAATCCTAAATCTAGATGTATACAGCTCCAAGCTATACATGGTTTGTAAGGCTCCCGATACTAACTCACACCAAAAGCTTCCTAGAAAGGTAACCATCCTTGTCATGGCCGAGAGGGATTGCGTAGCCGAGCGATCTTTACTAACTTGGTGATGCTTCAAGCAAAAGTAAAAAGCTGCATGCATCTACAGCAGGCATGGACTGTTTGTTGTATGATCTCCTGTAGTAAATCAGCTCACTTATGATAGTGTTCCTAGACTTTGATTCATTGCAGTAATAGAGCAGTATAGGGAATGCACTGACTGCATGTTGATTGTGGCAGAAACATCCTCAATGTTCTAAAATCCTCCAGCATACAGTGGATCTACTTAAGGGTCTGAAGTGTGACTACACAGAAAATTGACAGTACATCTGAAAGGCAGCATTCTGACATAGGTGGGGTCTGTTCTGTTCTCAGCCACGTGGCTGAGCTTCTGTTTTTGGGGTTTTTGTTTTGTCTTTGGTTTCTGTTTCCTTGTTTTCCCCCCCGTGGGTTTTGTTTTGGCTTTGACAAAGTTAAAATGCACTGACCTGGAGGGCTGACTTCCACCTGTCCTTCCAGTCTTTCATCTGTTGGTTCACATCCACCCCAGGCAGCAGAAAGACGAGCTGTGAGTGGCTCTGAGCTTTTGTGCTTCGGCTGTGGGAAGTGAAAATCCCTGCTTGATCAGTGCCCGGTGATTAGAAGTCGGTAACAATTGCAGTTCTCACAATCAGGTCGTTCTGTTCGTTGGTGAGCCGAACACGTGGTGAAGGGTGGTGCATTTTAAGATTGACCTTCGTATGCTTTTAAAAGCAAGTCTACTTGATAATGTACTTTTTACTTGATCTCAAGTTGTATAAACTAATTTGTGTTTACTGTCACTGCAGTAGTAACCTTATGCACACAGTGATTCCATGTTATATGCAAGGTAGTTAGGCAAGCAGTTTTCTTAGTTACAGAAGTTCAACAGCTTTTACTTTTGTGCAGGTAAAAAGACAAAAGTAGGCTCCAGTCTGTGCCATGTTGATGTACAGTTTCTGAAATTGTTTTACAGAACTTTGATAATAAAACCCTTAAACTTATACTCCTGTTCCTACCAAACTGTACTGGTATTTATTTACACTGCTGAGCGTGTGAGACTTCACCTCCTTATTTTCTTCACTTATCTATTTCCAGAAGACCGTGAGAGCTCCATCCTTCCTGTGGTTTGTAAGAGCTGAGTGCAGTCACAGGGCTGCTCTGGCTGAGCGGAGGGAGCAGGCCTGAATGGCAGGAAGGGGCAAATGCTTTGTAAAAGAAACGTGGCTTTGTAAATCTTTTTGTATTCCCCTTCTCCTTTCTCTTGAGGCTGCTAAGGGAAGGCACAGCAGCAGGACGCAGCGAGCGCTCGGTGCCAAGCAGTGAGTTTGGAAGGAAGGCACCGGGTCCCAGCCCCCGCTCTGCGGGCTGGCCTCTTGCCCCAGCAGTGCATTTGCCATTTACAGACGCGGTGTCATTTTTTAGACTTTGTAGAAATGTAAATTTTTACCAGCTGTTAGTTATTTTGTCAGTGCGGAGAGGTCTGTCATCAGACCAGTCCTAGCCTTCGATTTCTGACAGTGGAGAGAACCTGACAGCTCTTGTAATAAAGAACGGACACGGATGAGGTGCATGATGTCTTCATAGATGTGCCTTTTTAGTTGTCATCAGGATATTTATATGTGAAGTATAAGAACATGAAACAATTTATAGTAATAAAGCAAAGCTCCTTGATCCTTAGATGTTGGTGTTGTGAAAGTCATTAACGTGCTGTCCATTAATGAGCCAGGTCCTTCGCAGGGCGCTGAGCCGAAAGGGGGACGTGCAGGGCTGACTGGTGTTTAATTAATTGTCATGTGACTTCCAGCTCAGGGTAGTAGGAAAGCATCAAAGCATCACCTCTGCCCTGCGTGCCCCAGGCTGCCTGAGCCCAATGGTATGGAACTGCAGAACCAAGGGTGTGTTTCTAGCAATGCCCACGCTGCATCTTATTGCCCCCCGTGTAAGTGAGGCGGCTGCCTGGCTTTACAGACTCAGAGCTGAGCTGGGATGCCAAGCGCCAGAGGGACAGCTTGCTGCAGTGCTCCCGTCAGAGTCCAGTGCTGCCACCTCCTGCAGTGCTTGGGCCTCTGCTGCCCTTCTGTGGCCTGCAGCCGCGTGCCAGGTCTCACACAGTGCAGATTAATTTCATTTTAGTGATTTAAATGGAATAATTATTACTGAAAATAGGATCTCCTGCCTCTAGAGATGAGGCTTTCCATGTGGGCTGATTGATAGTCTCTGCATTACTTAATTAGTTTGACCCTTACTGAGTAGCAGCTTCTCCTGCCCTCTGGCATTCCTAGAGGTGGCTTTAACTCACAGCAGGAACTTGCAGGGCTTCTTTTTACCACTTAAAATTGCACAGAGAACAGCGCAGCAGTGGGTGAGTATGGAGGCAGCACCGCCCATCGCTGTTGGCTCAGTCACAGCTAAAAGATGCACCAAAGCAGGAGCTGAATAAGAAGCGTGCTAATTGTGAGCTGGAGGGTGAGAAAAAGTCCCTCCTTGCTTTCCTCCCCTTTCTGGTTGCAGAAAGGAGCTACATCAGAGCAAACTGAATGTGCTTGGAAAAAGACCTGTGCAGCAGCACAGGAGTGCCTGTGGTGGCTGCCTGTGGTTGCAGTTGTTAAATCCTGCACTATATTAAATATTCAAGTAGCTGTTATTTTAAGAATGCCAGTGGCAGAAATACATATTTTAGTACCAAATGGGGTTCATTGATGTTGTTTATGCAGCAGACTTTTACATTCGCTATTGCAGAATTTCATCAGCCTTCACTCATTCCTAGCAGCCTGGCTGTTCTGCTTGCATGCCATTACCAGGATGGCCTAAGGTAGGGCTGTGCTCTCTCTGACCTCGAGGAATGGACTGACACCTTTTCCCCTAAAATGAAACAAAACAGAAGTGAGTATTTTGTTCCAGCTGAGCTGTGTGCTGACACGGCCCCTGAGCACGCTGTTCTGTTTGGAATTAATGTGAGTTTTGTTACGTACTGCAATTTAGATAAAGTTTTGTCCTACGGTAGACCCATTGTGCTTCCCTAGGCCAGCCATCGTGCTTGGATGTCTGCTACGCAAGGGCAGAACGCGCTGCTCCACCCTACGGTCACTGTTACCAATTGTCTACCTGAAGGCCCAGGCCTGAGAGAACAGCGAGTGTTGCCACATCCATTTTAACCTGAATGTACTTGGCTATAGCTGAAGTCAGCCTTGTAGACGCCTGTTTTGTTGCCGCAGCACAACCGTTCAGCCTACAGGTGCACAGCTGACCAAAATCCATGGTTTTACTGTTGCTTCCACTTCTGCGGTTCTCTAAACACGAGTTCCATTCACCTCTGAGAAATGGCTGGTAGAGGTCAGCCGTCCCTCAGAACTGTGGCCCCCCAGGAGAGCCGCTGTCACCTCTCACCGTGGGTGCAGTTCTGCGCTCAGGAGATAAAACCCATGTAATTATTGAACACCATTAAGTGAAGTTGAAAGGTCCCCTCTCAGCCCCAGGTATGCTGGAAGCTTTGCTCCAGGCTCCCCCATGACTGCTGCTGCACGGTGCACAAGGCAGTCAGTGACATCTCAAACCTTCACAAATGGTGAAAAACAACCCTAGGCGAGAAATGGAGGATTTTATTTAAAACCTGACCAGCACGGTGCGAAATTCCTCCCCTCATCACCTCCCGGCTCCGAGCTGCCCGGCCACGGCCTGCGCGAGTACCACGAGGGGAGTTAAATGCCACGTCCACACGTCGCGCAGTTCAGAATCAAACAGCATGTTTTGGTCTTTATTCTAACAAATGATACAACAAAAAGTCCTATTAGTGAAGGTAAGTTAAAAACATGGACCAGACAGCTGGTAAAAAGCCAAAAAGTGACATCGTTTCCATGGCAATTACAAACTGTAAGGAAAATAAATGTGGAACTGCAGCATTACAGGAGATTTGTTAATGCAGATGAAATAACGCAGTTATCCTCGCGTGAATTACAAACCAAGAACAAACACATGTAAAAAATGGACACTGCTTGGGATATCAACCGCGGGGGTTTCCAGCACAAATACATCCGAAGGGATTTGTAACAAATCATTTCAGCACATAAACCAAGAACTGCAGTAAGGTGAGTGCAGTGACTGGAACAGCAGCTCCTCCAAAGGAAAAAGAAAACGCCACATTCCCTTTGCCACAAAGTAAAGCAACGCTTTGGAAGACCAGTGGAACGGTTTGGTTAAGAAACAACCCCTAGAATTCGTTTGCAACAATTTCTTGTTTCAGTTTACCAAAATCAGTGGCTGTCCGTTAAGATTTATTCATAAAAACATCTCACAGCCACCACAGAAAAAGAAGTGGTGAGATCGGGGAGAAGCACGGCCAGGTGGAGCCCGCAGCGGGGGGCGCAGAGCCTCCCCCCCGCTCAGCACTCAGCAGCACACGGGGCCAGCGCTGTGCTCTGCTGCTCCCTGTGCAGTGGAGCTGCCAGGCCCTTGGTGCAGCACTGCTCTGTGCTGTGCTGTGCGGTGAGACCGCCAGCCCACCTGCATACCACCGCTGGGGATATGCATCCATCCTAAAGGGGACCACGCCTTCCTTAATACCCAACAGGGCCTTAAGGAGAAGATGAAGGGAAACAAACGAAGCTCTGCTAGATCAATCCTGCCATAAAAGGTCATTTTCCAGAATTCCAAGCAGGAGAACACAGGCAGTCGGGGCACCACTGCCCGCAGCACAGCTGTGCGCTGAGGCTCTGTGCAGACCAGAACCGCCCCACCCCCAGCAGCGCCGGCCCAGCGGTGCAGAGCTCTGTAATGCCACTTCGCGTCAGCACCCAGAGCCCTCCCAGCAAAACATGAGATTAGACCAAACGCTGGCATCAGTGTGGGTGCAGCCCCTGCTGGAGAAGTGCCCCAGCACTGCTGCACCCCAGCATGGGGCTGTGCCTCTCACTGCCCGAACATCTCGGCTGTGCCCTACAGCTCACGGCCAGGAATGTCTTGGATAGAAAACACGTCACCAAACGTTGGAAGGAAAAGCACCGAGAAACAGTTCAGCAGCTCTCCCTTGACGAGGGTGACACGGGAATCTAAAGGCGGTCACTGAGGTGGAAAAGAGAAGCGGATGGAGTCAGCTCCTCCAGCTTCAGGCTAAGAAGAGCAGCCGGGTGCATTCGCTGCAGTCACAGAGGGACTTCAATCAACAAAACCCGTGTCCAACCCACAGCAGGGCAAACCCTAACACAGCCACCCACTGCCAACAGCAGCCTTAAGATGCAGCAGTGTCAGCTGTTGTACGATCACACCGGTTAAGAAACCAGAACTAGCAGCAGATCTGCAGCCAGAGCCCGGAAGGCAGACGCTGCCACAAAGCTCAGCACCACGAGAACTCAGCACTGCCTCTTCATGCACAGAGACGTACAGGACCCTGCCTTCCCACACAACGCTACTCTGCAAGTGTTTCTGTTTCTCTGTTCACACCTAGAATCCACTGCTGCTGCAGCTGCCATATTGCCTCAAACACCAACCCCCTTCCTGTGCCAGCAGCTCTGCCGTACTCTGGAATAACTGAAGACACAAAAGAACATGGAACACACAATTCTTGCCTTGCGATACTGAGGAAAAAAAACCCCATTTTGACATTCACTTTTTATGTAGAAGCATTTTTCTGCATCTGCTGAAATTTCTCAGCAACTCACACTGCCGTGCAGCACCCAGCGCCACCCCAGCTCCGTGCCTGCCCCAGACCTGACCAGCAGCACTGCCCCCAACAGCCTGCTTGGCGTTGGGCACCTGGAGGACACAGCAAGGGGGGGATGCTGTGTGTGGCCCCGCTGACACACAGCCCTCCTGCGTGGGCCGGGGGTTCAGCCCGGCCTGCAGCGTGGATCTCAGCTGAGGTGGTGTCGGTTTGTACCGCAGACGTAAAACACCCCAAGGAATTCATCGTTACTTGGAAGAACAAGTCCTGTCATTCCTACTGGATGTTCAACACCTGCTACCCATACAGTACTGGATAACGACAACCAGCCATTTCCCTTTCCTTTTTTCCCTCTTCTCCCTTGGATACTGAACTATGCAGTGCCTCGGTCGGCCCGTAAGCACCACCCACCTGTCAGACCCGAAGGTTTACAGCCACGCTGGACGAGGATCAGCCTCCATTTCCTACAGCCACGCTGGACGAGGATCAGCCTCCATTTCCTATCTCCAGACGTGCTGCTGAAGTGCTTCAGCCAGACTCCATCACAGAGCAGACTCTGCAGCAGCCGCTGGGTTCGTACGGATCCCAGCAGCTCTGGACTTCTCCAGACACCTCCGCGTCCCACCGCTGTGCCTGACCAGTCAGCTCTTACTGCCTTGTGCTGAGGGGTCTCATTTACCGCCCGCACGGTGGGTCAGGTCGGCTCCTTCACTAAGCATCCACGGGACTGCTTGTACTAAATGCTGATACTTACCTCTATGACTTCCAGAAAAGGTTTTTAACTACAGTGCACAAAGAATAGAATTTTCAAAGTATTTACAGTTTTGTACAATTACACCACAGCACTTTAATCTAGATTTCTTAATACAAACAAATAGCACCATTAGCCTTTTGCACAGATTCCTTCTAACAAACCAAAAGCTGGATTACTGTCAAAATGGGAGACTGCAACCACTCGGAATGAGAATAAGCTCGGGAAGGCAGAGCACTGGGACTCCCATCTATTAAAACCACTAAGAGGAAGAAATTAATTAGAAACATTTTAAGCATTTGCAAACAAAGTCCTCCCAGGTGAGCCCTATTCAGTGTGCACCACAACTCAACTGACCTCAAGGAAAGCCTTTCCTCGTACCAAGGCTCGATGCTTGAGCCTGCTGCTCCAGAAACTCTTTGTATGCATCCACGCTTTCTGGTGGCTGCTGATCTCGGCCCATTATGGAGCAGGTCTCCTCAAAGAAGAAAAACAAGGTGATGCTCTCTAGCTCATGAAGCTCCAAGCATGCCAATCAACACAGCGTCATGGACACAGGGAGGGCTGCCAGGCCAGCTAAAGGGAACTTATGTGCAGAGCCAACGGAAGGAAACTAACCAACAGCCCCGTGAGAGGATCACTGCTTCGGGGAGGCGGGTAGCACCAGAACGGGCTGCACGAGCTGCTCCAGGAGGCGCCTCACGCCCCGCAGAGCGAATGCTATTCCTGAAGTCTATTGCAGTAGGAAAATGCAACTGTTTAATGGTTACCATTTGGTTCATCCAACTACAGAAAACGCATTCCTCCTAATTTATGCTCAACTAACATTCAATTACTGAACTATACATAATGATACATAGTTTACACTTCTTGAAAACAAAGCTTGAAAGAATATAATATGGTCATCTGAAAGTAGGGTGGATGCTGGAAAGGACTAATATGCAGATAAGACAGGTCAACCTTTATGCTAATGGTCCAAGAGTGCTTCCTGTATCAACAAGAGATGTAAAAAAATGTAAAAAGAACGATAGTCCTCACAGCTGCTATGTATCCTCAGGGCCACCGGGCTGCCAGGCTGCCACGCCTGCAGCACTGCACGTACAGAAGTGTGCACGACACACCAGGAGACCTGCTGCCCACCAGGAACTACATGAGTGCCCGTTACAGTGTCAGTAGATCAGTCATCCGATGCACGTTCCCTTTTCTTCTGGGTTAGTAAGTTCGTCCCTTTCCCTTATGACCCACTTTATCTATATCTGTGGGCTATTTGCATCCATTTGCTCTCTCTGTGGTACGCTGGTATTGTTATTTTGTTATTCACCATTAACCTTCCAGTTTAATTAGAGATCAGGAAAACGGCTGGGGTCCTCCTTGTAGTCATCAGGAATAGTGAAGATGGAGTCATCAAATTCATCGTAACGGAACTCCTGAAAGGTCACAGTGGCTGTGATGGTGGGGAACACGGGGATATCTGGGTAGGAAGCACAACAGTACAGCGAAGGTCAGAGAAACAAAGGCTTACCAATAATTACCAACAGTTAGTCAATGGTTTTTAAGTTCAGGCCTGCTTATTATGTAGAAGTTTAAGATCTCACACGATGGCAAATCTAAGCTCCTAAACAAAAGAGGTCCTTGAGAAGAAAGTTACTTCAGAAGATGCTCAGACACCCTGAGCAGGGAAACACCAACAGCTTTTCACTGAGTTGGGCAATGCCATCAATTCAAGGGCCTTCCTTTCACACTGCAGAACAACAACATGGAAATGAAGGTGCTGCAAACACACAGACTGATCTGCTAGAATACAGGTGACACAAGGTAAGATGAGCTCGCTGTTGTTGTTGAAGCTGGCAGACAGCTGAGCAGCACACAGCTGTCTGCTCACTGCAGTCAGAGGGGAGGAAATGCAACAGAAAAGTGCAGGAACTCCTGGGTTGGGATAAGGACCGTTCAGTGTGAAAGCTGAGCAAACCCACATGTAAAAGTGAGCCTTTTAAAATGAAAAAGGCTATTTTAGAGCAAACATCACACTGAGGTTGAGTAGTTAAGAGTTATCCTTACTAGAATGGGAATATCCTTGAAATAACTAAAAGCAAAAATTCAAACCTTGGTCCCTAAGCAGAACTGTGCCATTGGATAGGAAGTGGAACATCATCTGCTCAGAAGATTCAAGCTTACACAGCTTCCTGGCAGGCAGGAAGTCCTGTAACACTTACAAAAGGCACTATTCCTTTTTGATAGATCATCCTAGGATAATCAATACCCACGAGTAAGTTGTTTTATATGCTTCCATTGGTAGCAAAGGTAGTGGTCTGGCTTCCATCATCTCCAAGTGAGCAGCAGGTCACCAATTACATTTGAGGAAAACGAAACAATAAATGCTATCAAGTTCCTATCTCACGCCTGAGATCATCCTTCAATGCAAGGAAACTTCAGCTTCTCTGCTACTCTTAGCATGAAGCCCCAGCAGCGTCAGGAAGATGTAAGTGGCAGGGCTGGGCTCCTGCTAGCACTGCTCTCCGCTGAGCTCCACACTCTCTTTCCAGCCAGACGCTCCGTGCAGGAATGTGACCACGTTCCCGACAGCCACAGCAACAGGCTGTTATGTAAGAGCCCTTCCCAGAACTCAGCAGGACTCCTGAGCACACTGCATGAATAAGCACAGACATTTCTGAAAACAACCACAAACGCTGTTAGAGAACCTTACCTAATTTGACAGGAAAGCCTGGTGGAAGCTTCATCTGCACAAATTCTCTAAGTTTGTTAAAGTGCTTGAAGGGTGCAATTACTTCTAAAACATTCAACAATCTGAAAAGGAGAATGAACAGCATCACAGGTCGTCTCACAAAATAACCCAGCTGCGAGGTGATTAAAGGGATCTGAGAAACTACAGCCTGCTGTGTGTCCCTAGGGCTCCAATACCAGCACTGCCACTTCCAGGTGGTGGTGACCCACACGGCATTGCTGTGAGTACAAATGAACACCAAGCTGTGGGTCTCTTGCCCTCATTCTGCAACAGACACTGAGGCACGAAGCCCTGCAGCCCCTCCTCCAAAGATAAGGATTTTGACGTGGTTCTGTATGGATTTAGAGAGCACAACTTTGTGCTGAAACTTGTCAGGGGCAAAGAGGTTCTTGTAGCATCAGACACGAGTGCTGTGAAGAGCCAACGACACAGCTGGCCACAGCTCAGCTCCCCTCACGTAAGAGAATCACCTCGCCTTGCCAAGAGCAGCAGGCAGGCAGGGAGCTCAGCAACTGGCAGTTAACTCCCTTAACAGCACTGGTCACTATTTCCCAGCTGCTGAAATCTCACACCTGACACCTGCAGGACGGAAAGCTCACAGGGATGCTGACACACCTGTCACCTTCAGGACCCCCACGGCCAGACTTACGATTCGATTCCTAAGGGAAATTCCTGGCTCATTGCTATTGTTGCTTTAAAGGTTTTCTTGCTTTCTTTGCAGACCAGTTCTCTACCCAGATGAGGAGCTCTGGAAGGGAGAAGCACAAAGTCAGGTTTTCCCCCCCCACTACAACTTCAGTTTTAAAGAACAGAATTAAGACTCAGCTTTGAAAAACCCAGTGAAGAACCTCTACAACAACACAGGCTGTGCATGGCACACATGAGCTGGCCGCCATCTGAAGTCAGATTACTGCAGTTCTGCTAACCTTGCAGACAAGTCAGAATCAGGGAAAAGAAAGTAATCTTCCAGTTACTCCACATGAACATTTTACTAATAATCACTACAGAAAGAGCTGACCACTGCCTAGAAATACATGCCAGTAGGTTTCAGACATTCATTAAAATAGCCTACATGTGAGCAAAGCGTCAAACTGGACCAGAAAGCACTGAGTCTGTGTCACAGCCTACGCTGGAGGAAGCAGAGAAGTTACCTTCTGTCCCCAGAGGGCAGTAATGGAAAACACAGGACAGAAAACAGTTCTGTAACAGCACGGACAGGAGGTAACAGATCTGAGTGTCCTCCAGCTTAGAGGATCCAGAAGCCCACATTTCCCACTGAACACCCCTCTGGTAATGGATGACTAGACCCCTTTTTACCAACATACACATACATGTTCTTCTGTGCTGCTCCAGCATAGCCTACTTCTTATGCTTGAACATTGATTCCATTTCACATAAATAAAAGAATCCAAGAGTCTTCTTAGTAAGCCTGTACTGTAACATTATCTCCCCTGGTAACACCTGACCACAGGATAACCTGCAGCATCTGTGCAGTCACAGCTTCTACCACTTCCTTCTGGGTCCTTCCACATGCAGCAGAGCTGGATAACATCCAAGTCTTGGCAGCAAACTCAACTGCTTGGATCTTTTACAAACAAAGCTACTATAAATGAACTGACAATGTAGCTGTCCCCTGCACCCCCACAGGAGAGCAGCTTGCACAGGCCTGGATAGTGCAAGGAGTTCTGCATGCCCCCGCGCTCCAGAAGTGAGCACCTCTGCACCCTGACCCTCATTAAATCGTGAGCTTTTCCTTCAAACATGGAGAATCAGGCTGCTTGTTACCTCCATAAGGAAAGATCAGCAAATGACAGAAATGGATTTAACAGGAACCCTTCCCTTCAAAGCATCAGCTAAGAGGTCTGTATTCACAAGCTGAAACTCCAGGGTACGGGTACATGCCTACATACACATTTCCATCTGCAGCTGATGGGATAACCCTGCTTACGTGTTCTGCTGTCAGCTTCTCAGTCAGTTCCTCAGTCTACAGAAGAACGTTGAATAACTGGGCAACGACAAGCAGGACTCCCCTGCTCCTTCACAACTACAGACCAAAAAGAACCCACGAACGAGCAGGCACTGAACGGCACCATCAGCTGAGGCTGCCCCTGGAATAACCCACGCCACTTACTTTCCATTTTCAGCAGATATGTACTCCTCCCACGTGATGGTGTTGGGTGATGGCGGGGTAAGGGATTGTCGTCTGACGGGCTGTTCAGAGAAACACACCTTAGCAGTTGCTCCTTCCTGATGTTCTCTTACAGTTTTACTATTCAGAAGGTGCACTCAGTTTGCAGCTCAAACTTCACATGGCTTTTCTCTCTTACTCCTCCCTTCACAGACTCCATCCAGATATTAGGCCTCAAGCAGAGCTGTACACTGAAGCTGGCTGGTGCAGCACATCAGCTCATCAGTTAATTCAAGTGCCTGAATGGCAAGTAATAAAGCACGAGCTCATACAGAAATAAATCAGCCCTTCTTAAAAGGCTTGTCTGCGTGCTCCCAGATGATGTCTGGCTCATTCTGAATAGCTCTCAACTTCATGGTGATAATAACAGGCTTAATCCGTTTTAATGGAGCTAAACGAGAACGTAATTGAAAGAAGAACCAGGAAGGGCATTCTAGACAATAAATATTTGGTCTAAAGAAATTAAAGCGATTTGCCACAGCTAAAAACATCTCCTGCATTAACAGACAAATTAAGACTGAAACATTCAAGAGAAGAAATGCCCCAGTACGTGCCCTAATCAGCACAGCACACAAACAGTGAGCAGGAACACATTCACAGGCCGTATTATTTCTACACTACGACAATCAGAACGGAACAAAACTACTATTTGTTAGTCTTGCCACATTTACTCTCTCTTGGAACAATGCACACAGTGAAAAGAGCGACGTAAGCGTACCTCAAAGTTCTGCTCCATTAAGTTGCCCCCTTTGCTCAGGCTCTCCATGATAGCCTTATTTCGAAGAATGTCCTCCTCACTGAGATGCTCTCTTCTTTTTCTTGATTCTAATACAAGTCCATTAACCAGGTAGAAATCTGCCAGGAAGTTTCCTACTCTTTCCTAGAAGAAAGGAATCAGACACTGGAGAACCACAGGAGACTAAAGAAAACCACCTCAATTCTTCTGTATGCAAACAATTTGATTGCAGCACGGGGAGCTCAGGATTGAAATGCTGTAATGCCAGTTCACACAACTAACCACGTGAGCTGTCACCATGCACTTCCACAGAGAACACAGTAATTCCCCCAGCAACTGGTACTTTCTATCAGTGGAAGCTAAATGAAAAAAGGCTGTTTAAGAACCTGGGAGTGGCCAAGGGAAATCCCACCAAAAGCCCCTCCAATAAGCTGTGTTAAATAATGACTTACACCCATGGAATTTTACACACTTAGAATATAGATTGCTGATTTCACAAGAGGAAAGAGCTCTGACAAACCAGCTCAGCAGAAAAGCTGTGGGATGGCACTACCTGACATCCAAGTCAATACAACATCCTTCAGAGCTATCCCAGAAAAGCCATTTCCTACACGAAAAGGTGGATGTTCCAATGTTTTCACACCCGAGGATTTGTGCCTCAGACTGACAGCACTGGAAGGAACGTGCAAAGCAAACTGGAGCCAGAATGCTTTCATCCTCCTGCACTCACAGACACGGGCATACAGAATCCTTACACTCCCATTATGTCTGCAGTGCTAGGACAAAGTCACTTCCAGCACAGTGTTTCTCCACACGCACTTCAGCTGCAGTTGGCTATTCTTCTCCAA
The DNA here is from genome assembly GCA_016647715.1 of Pavo muticus. Taxonomy (NCBI): domain Eukaryota; kingdom Metazoa; phylum Chordata; class Aves; order Galliformes; family Phasianidae; genus Pavo; species Pavo muticus. The sequence goes on along the minus strand of JACDJE010000225.1, from coordinate 876,957 downwards.
GCTCCCATTCTGTTCTGCAGGCAGCCCAGACACTCTGTGTCAAACTAGTGACAACTGAGGGGACAGCAGAAGCCATTTCTCTCCTCCATCCCGACCGTCTGACTCTTTCACTCCTCCTTTCTTCCCAACCACATCATAAGCTGGCTGCCCAAACTATCCTGCCTCCAGCAGCGCCAGCCTGACAACTCCCTTCAGCTTACTGTTTTGTCTTCTCGAAAAAGCCATCCCGTCTGGGCACGCGTGAAGGTGATTGATTTGGTTGATAACGTTGCTGAGTAAATATCACTGCTCATCAAAATGTCAACCTCTTCCTCTGTTTCCATCTCAGATTCCTAGAAGGAAGATCACCAAGCACAGCACAGAATTGAACGCTCATGATCGATTCTTTTTCTAACCAACAACTTTAAGGAAATGAACATCAATAACCGTATTCCTTTGGCACCTTCCCCGTAAGTAGCGCTTCTTGAAGTTCCAAACTGCTTTGTGGAAGCTCTGCCAGCTGGTTACCAAGGAGTTTCAGCTTAAATATTAATGCAAATGAAGTGCCCGAGTGTGATTTACCCAGAGGCTCACCAGCAGCCCACCCTTCACATAAACACGTCTGCTTAAGTGACTGCAGATAGAGCCACAAACACTGGCCAGACACAAGAGGCCCACCCAGCCCCGTTAACAACTGGACTGGCCACAGAGTGACTAAATGGGTGCAAAGCAATGGCAAGCAAGTTTGAAAAACGTACTTGAGGACACCTGAATTACGACCACAGGAAATGCTGTAAGTGGAACACTTCAAACTTTGGAATACATTTCTCTGCCAGAACTGCACTGTATTTCCCAGCAGCTTTGCATTCTATTGCTCTCCAATCTACCAGTTCGCATTAAAAAGCAGTTTTCCATAATAACATCTTGCAAGCTCGGATCAGCTGAACAAAAGCTCAGTCTGCATTTCTTTGGAGCCTGGGCCTTTCTGAGAGGCACACCTCGTTCAGCAAAGGCAGACTTCTGATGGGAAGCAAAAGGCTGAGCACTGCACGCCCCCCCGCACAGCCCCTTACCTCGTGGTGTATTCGCTGGTAAACTTTTTGTTCATTGTCTAAAACTACAAAAGATTCAGAGGGTGCTGCATCACCATTAAAAATGAAGCTCAGATCCCCTCGTTGGCACTTCATGTCAGTAAAATCTATGAGAGTTGTGTCCAGCCTGTGAAAATACACCAGAACATTAAGAGAAGTTACCCACAAACGGCCACACGTGCTGACTGGTGAGCTCTGCTTTCAAGGAGAAGCTTTTGATTACTATTAGTATTTATTTATTGGCACAAACAAGTGAAGGGCCGAGTCTTCAGAGAACATTCCATTATTTAAGCCTGGGTATAGAAATAAAAAGTGGGTAAGGAACTCTCCATAGGTTTCACATTATGCTTACCATGGAGCTGGATGGGGAGTCGGACTAGATGGCCCTCAGAGGCCTCTAAGGATTCTATGATGCTATGAAAATATGGTCTATTTTTATGCCAACTTCATAGAAGAAGTGCCATCTATACCTTCATATTGTATTTTTAGCATCCACTATGCACACACAAGGTTTTCTACAGAGAAACAGCAGAAGGAAGTGACAGAAATTATGTAGCCAGTATGTGCTACACGTTGTAACTACTCCCTGCAGCACACACCCGCAGCCCAGCGCTGAGCAGCCCTGCTGAGGGGTGAGTGCAGCTCAAAGAGGACTAGGAAACAGTCTCCACCCCCTGTGAAACGCTTTAGTTACTGTTGTTATTCTTTCCTCTCCCCAGCAGAAAAGAGATGCTCCCGCTGAGCTGGAAATCAGAGCTGGAGCCAAGAACAAAGATCTCTCCAGCAACTACCACGTATTATTGCCAGAGCATTTCCTTCCTTCCAAAAGTTGGTTAAGGAGCCTGAATTCAGCAGCCACTTCGGTTCTATAGGGTGGTTCCTTAATACTCATCGTGAACTGGCCTCTGAATTCATGAGGAATCTGCAGTCACCTCCTTTGAGGGCCAGCCTCACAACTCCCCTCCGTACAAGCAGAACAGAGCAATGAGAAGGGAAATAAATGGTCTCAATGGACTCAAATCTAACCTAAGTCAGTTCACACATCTGTGCTAAAAGGCTGCAGTAAGAAAACAAAACGTCTACAATCTTCTGAATCATAACTTTATCTTCCCCCGTCAAAGTCCAGGAACCAAAACCAAAAAGACACTGGAGTCCAAAATCACAGCCTAAGGCAGCTGAGCAGCCAGCTCAGAGGAGCCCAGGACCTGCGAACCCCTCACAAGGAGCATGGTAAAAGGAGACAGCGTAACGCTGCTCCCACTGCACAGCCTGGACAGCAACGTTCCTCCAGAAATACTGACAGCTCACTTACATTTGTAACACCAACTTCAGATACCAAATTCCTGCTTTTCAATCAATCATCGCCAAACTGCATAAGAGCCTCCATCTACCAGACAGAACTGGCTTTGCTGTATGTGAAGTGACTCGAGAATTAAAGCTAACTTCAAACTCACAGTGGAAAAAGACTGTAGACGGAAGCACGTCCTGCCTCCAGGCTCCTGTGCACCCACACAGAGGTGTTTCACAAGCACTGCAAGCAATCACCAGTCCCTTTCAGACCACACTGAAACCAGCATTGTTACCAACATGCAGATGTTTGTGACTTAGTAAATCAAATGCAAAGCAGTGCTTACCTGATATTGATACCTTGTTTGTGTATTTTACATGCATCAGAAGGCAGAATTCGGGAAAGTAAAGGCACTAGAAGCAGGGAGAGAGATCGGACAATTAGAACAACGAGGTTTCCCTGCAAGGCACTGTGAGTACAACTGCACCCCACCTTCAATTGCAGCGTGTTGTAACATAAAAACACAGCATAGCCATTTTCCATCATGATCTCAGTGCAAGCACACCAACATCATGCTCGTCTATTAACTAACTGCAGGACTGATACACACTGTGCGGAATACCTTCAGCATCAGGACAGAACTCCCAGTGTCCTCATTTGAAATGAACCAGACCATTTATGGATTCTAATAACCTATCTTCTGCTTGGAGTTTTAATTCTGCAGGTGGACATTTTATTTGAATATTACACTGCTACAACGAAAGCAGAGCACGGACAAGCAGAAGACAAATCCAAAGCACTAAGGTTTAAAACCTAAGGAAACATTGAACTACCAGAGGAACTGAGAGCCAGCCCAGTGTTACGAGCTGGATATGTGAGACCACAGCTGTGCTTATTTTAAACAGCACCATTCACTGCACAGCAATAAGAACAAACACAACAGCAGTTCTGCACCTTCTTCAAACAGCACCGAAGAACTGAGCCCACTTGCAGAACGGAGCTCACCCAGAGCACCAGAGGTCAGCACCAACACACTGCCCAGGGCATCCCTCCCCCCTCAGGAGAGCACACAAACATGGGAATGATGCAAGCAGAGGAATGGTGCACTGATGGACAGTGGGCTGAATATGAGCCAGCAGCGTGCCCAGGTGGCCAAGAAGGCCAATGGCATCCTGCCTTGGATCAGGAATGGTGTGGTGAGCAGGACCAGGGAAGTCATCCTGCCCTGTACTTGCATTGGTGAGGCCTCACCTCAAGTTCTGTGTTCAGTGTTGGGCACCTCGGTACAGAAAGGACATGGAGGTGCTGGAGCAGGTCCAAAGAAGGGCAACAAGGCTGGGGAAGGGCTTGGAGAATATGGCCTACGAGGAGAGACTGAAGGAACTGGGGCTGTTCAGTCTGGGGAAAAGGAGGCTGAGGGGAGATCTTACTGATCTCTTCCAACACCTGAAAGGTGACTGCAGCAGAGCGGGGCTGGGCTCTTCTCACTGCTGACAGGTGACAGGACGAGGGGAAATGGCCTCCAGTTGCGCCAGGGGAGGTTTAGGTTGGATATCAGAAAACACTTCCTTACACAAAGGGCTGTTAAGCACTGGGATGGGCTGCCCAGGGAGGTGGTTGAGTCCCCATCCCTGGGTGTGTTTAAAAACTGTCTGGATGTGGTGCTCAGGGCTGTGATTTAGCAGAGGGCTGTTGGAGTTGGGGTAGGATGGTTGGCTGTGGTTGGACTCGATGATCTTTAAGGTCTTTTCCAACCTGAGCAATTCTATCATTCTATGACTCTATGCCCTCCTGCACAGTGACCACTGTGAGCTGGTGCCAAGCAATTAAATGCCACAAGTCCTGTCATTCACTGAACTGCTCAAACCACAGCTCTGCAGTGACCCCAAATGACCAGAGGAAGGCATTCTAATATTTTGCTCTTATAACCATTTTCTTACACAGCTCGTTCCCCTCCCCATCTCATATCTCACATCTGTGCCCAGATTACAGAATTCAACCAAAAGTCATCAAAAATAACTCAGAAAAAGAAGTGTCTGTCCTTTATTTGCAACTTCAGACTTCTCAACACCATTGTGAATTTCCCACAGTACAAACTAGAAACACATTTCAGCTTGAGAGAACAGGTGTGTGGAGGCCTGATAATATTATCTCCCAGTGAGAAGGGATATGCAGTCACTTACCCCAGCTTTGAAAATCCCAGTGGAGCTCTAGATAGAAGTCACCTAGCTGAGATGAAAGGAATATATTAACATGGTGCTCAACTGCAACACCTGCTGAAAGTTAGGCAAAGTTTGTGTTTTGTCAAAAAAAATACCCCTTCCCCCTCTGATGTAAGGACTTGAACTTATACTGAAATTCAACACTTCTGAAGCTTCACCAAAGCAGACTCAGTGATGCTAAACGTGTGCTTCATTTTAGCTGCCAAGCTGTAATGAATTTTTGGAGAAAAGCTACACAGCCATTAAGCTCTGAATAAAACATAATGGTAAACCCCCATCTTAAAAGCCTGCAGAGCTCTGTTTGCTTTGACTGACCACATCTCATCGCACCCAACTGCATTCTGCCTGCATCACTGGGTCAGGTTTCAGCTACCAGCACCCACGTACACAAATCCCCTTTTATATTCTAGGAACACACTTCCAATGGTCAATGCTGACAACTGTTCTACTGCGCTCAAGAAAAACGGCTGCTGCAAGATGGAGAACTGAACTTACACCAAGATCTCCTTCCTTACCAAGCATGAAACAAAGAAACAAAAAGCTATCATTTGTGATTGCTGACAGGACATAGCAACAAGATCTTCACCAAAGTGAGACTTAAGGAGGCCTTACAAACCCACTGAAATAAGCACAGATTAAAAACACATTCTTTGACTGTCAGCTTGAGAAGACAACAGGAAGGTCTCTCATCTTCTCTGACTGGATTTCCAGCATTTGAGCAGGGAGCACCAGGACTGCACATCCTTCTGGGACACCCCTTGAAATGGACAGCGCCTTCTTCTTTCAGCTTGCTGAAGCACCTTACTACGTGAGCAAAAGCTACCAGTTTCCATCATAACCCAGTTTTTGCCAACAGAGCTGCCTTCAACTCACCCACCTCTTTCAGGGCTTTTAGTAATCGAGGTCGCTTTTCTTCAACACTTTCCCTGGACTGCTGTTTAAGCTTCCTCAGGAGCGCTGTAACTGGACAGAGGTTGAACACAAGGTCAAAGTGCTACCTGGCTAACTCAGCTTACTGCTGCCGTGCAACAGATGTAAAAAATGAGAAACAATCAGTGTGAATACAGCACTTCATCAGACTTTGGAGTAATGCACTTCAAGTGACAGGCATTATAAATAACTCAACATGATCCCAGTAGGAAGAAAAGCTTCAGCAACTGCTGATAATATCAAGTATTTGACTATGTCAGGACAGTTACTAATACATGTGTACATGTGTAAAAGGACACAGGGGCATGCGTGTGTAGTGCTGAATGTGATACAGAAAGGTGCTCAGCAATGCTCTTACTCATCTGTCTGTCTCCATAGCTGATGGCTTCTGCAAGAGGGCTCCATCCCTGAGCATTTTTCACCTTTACTGGAGCGTTGTGGGCTAAAAGCAGGTGGGCACATTCTGTAACAAAGCAGCAATAATTACTCTCAGTAAACATCGTGGGTATTGCAATGACATCATTCATGATAGGGGAAACAACAAAGGAAACAAGGATAAAACACAGTGGATATTCAATATACCAAGCACCATCAAAACACACATCCAAATCATGAACTCAAGCTATAAATAGATTTTGAAAAGGTTCATGAAATTATTTACAGCATCTTCCTATTAAGTATGAGCACTGAAAACACAACTGGCAATCAACAACCAATTGCACTACCACTGAAAAACACTTCCTTATGCTTCTTATACTTTGCTTTTTGTACAGACGTACTGTTGTGTACACACACACCCCTCTGTATAAAAATACTTCTAAATGCTTGTTAAATCACCCCTCTCTATGTAATGGCACTCTGGAGTGTCAGAACACGTGAATAACATGCTGTGCAGCAAGCAATGCTTATCCTAGGACTAACAGAGTGCACAGACAGAGCATGACAGCACAGCACACCACCCGTGGGCCTGCGCTCCTCCAGCACAGAGCTCCACCTGCACTACACTGTTTGTCCAGGCATCAATAACAGCACGCCTTGATGCTCTCCTGGCCTCTTGGCACGTGTGTGTCGTGCTAACAGAGCACACCAACATCCCACAAACACCACTTCCCAGCGTAGTCTGAGCTCAACCTGCACTGCCTTCTCTATCTGAGGCTAAAAGCTGATGGCAGAATCAGGAGCAGCCCTTAAGATTCAGAAGCAAAGAAACCTTTCAGTATTTCCATGTTTTCAATTAGCTGTCCTCATGTTAAGTGGTTCTTCCATTCCTAACTATGGAAAGCTTCCTCCCCACAGCTCATTACAATCAACCTGACCCATCTGCAGATGATAGAGCGGCATCGAGCAGGAGCTGCAGGCTAAAGAAACCTCTCATTAGGAATAGGATGGGCAGGAATTGCAGATAGAGGGACTTCCTGATTCTTCGCCTACAGGTGTTACAGGAAACCTTACCAGTCACCCAAGATGCAAAAATCGTGAGTCACTGGTAGCGTGGTGTTAGGAAAGGCAGAGATGCTTTACTGGTGAGTACGCTATCCTTTGTGGTAAGCAAACAACAGCCCAAGCACTCTGTCCAGAGACACAGACATCTTCTCTGCAGTTGCTCAAACAGTGCCTAACGTAATGGCAACACTCAATGGAACAGGCATTTACCAGCCAGATCCATCTTCAGTTAAACAAACAGGATGTCAGCTCACCCTGCAATTCCCCAAAGCATGGCTGCAATGCTGCTATATGCACCCGAGGGGCTACATGCATCGCCCCCAGGAAGGAAAGCTGAGGAAGTTTTTCCCCCAGAGGGTGGTGACGCACTGGAACAGGTTGCCCAAGGAGGCTGTGGATGCCCCATCCCTGCAGGCATTCAAGGCCAGGCTGGATGTGGCTCTGGGCAGCCTGGGCTGCTGACTGGTGACCCTGCACATAGCAGGGGGTTGGAACGAGATGAGCATTGTGGTCCTTTTCAACCCAGGCCATTCCGTGATTCTGTGATCAGTGAGACAGGCTAACAGGGCAGCAAAGGCAGTTAAAAGGGGTTCTCGGAGGATCAGAGACCAAGCAGGAGTGAAAGTCAAAACAGTAAAACCAGGCATTGTTCTTGACATCATATGCGAATAGTCCTGCTCCAGCCAAGCTACATAAAGGCTTACCATAAATATCTCAAGCAATTAAGGGCTTTACACGTGGGACGGCTGACAAAGAAGCCAAGAGGTGAACTACAAAGCCAGATCTCAGATACGCAGCCAAAGAAAAAAGGAGTAAGGGGAAGAACTGCTGCTCCTCTCCTTGCTATGCTGCATGCCACGATAATCAAGCAATTTGACAGCACTGAACAGCAAGGGCTTTTCATCCTAGAGCTGAAACATAAAATAGCCACAGCTCAATAGAACAAGTATTCAACTGTACCGAATTAAGGGTGATAAATTCTTTTCTATCACTTGTTATCAAAAGAAGCATCTCTGATCAAAATCGTTTGTGCTTCAGTGATGTGATACTGCTGCAGCTCACAACAGCCCTGCTGCAGAGCAGCACCAGGTGCAGGGCTCACAGCTTGACAGAACCAAGGCATTCTTTCTCTTGTTTCAGTAGTGAAAAAGAATTCTACTGTCATGGAGATTTAATCATATTCCAGGTTGTTGTTTTTTCCCCAGTCCTGAAATATGCCTACTTCAATGCTTTCTATTTCAAGCAGAAATGTGAATCCTTCGCCTTGAAATGCTGCCGTAAAAAACAAGTCCCCCAGGGACACGTGCAAAGGTGGCAGCCATCACAGATCAACAGGCAGCACAGCCCGGCAGGCCGTCCTGGGCCCTGCGGAGAGCAGCCAGTCCTGGAACACAAAGCAGCAGACAGGCAGCAGCGTGACTGGGATCCAGGAGTGTGCCAAAGGCAGGCAGGTGATGGCGTCCCCACTCCCAGACTCACTTTATTCTAGAAAACACTTTTGTTCATCGAGGAGAAAAGCTAACGGGTTGTTCAAGAGCTCCAATGAGCAGCTCAGTAACAACCACAGCCAAACTATGAACCAGGAAAGCAACAGAGACAAAGGGCAGCATCGCACAAACAGGAATCAATAAGCCTTCTGCCAAAGGCACACTAAAACAGAGATCTGCCCACCCAGACCGAGTGCGTCCCACCCCTGTTTGGACACCACAGAGGACACAGGCAAGGAAATGCTGGCCTCCACTGCTGGAAGCCGTTTTTGTTTCTCAATCTTCTGTGATACTCCAAGCCCTTCTAGCCCTGCAATAAGACAGAAGCTATTCTTGTTCCAGGCTCACGAAGGAGTTCAGCTGTCAGAACTCCTCCCCTGCCATTCTCTCCTTCCAGCACAGCCCTCTGCCTGCCCGGCTCCCTGCTTCTGCCCTAACAGGCAGCCCCAACTCCCCTGCAGGCTTTTCTCCCTCACTTCTGGGCAGCCCCTGCTTTGCAGGAAACCTCAACTTTCAACAGGTTTGAAACACGAGATCACATTCAGAAGAACTGAACAGTATTTTTGACTCTTGCCTCCAAGTGCTCAGGACAACTTAAAGAGTAACCAGACCGATGGCTTTACCAACCTTTATGTCCCAGCATCACAGCAAGATGCAAAGGAGTGTTTCCTAAAACAAAAAGGAAAAAGAAGAGATTAGATCCAACGTAACAGAACTACTGCAGCTCCCTCAGGAGTTTGGGCACACAGCTCCAACGCTGTGTGTTAAGAACCCATACAGCCTAAGGAGGCAGCAGGCACACACACACCAGAGCAGTCTCTAAGCAATCCAACATACAGCTTTAGATTATGCTTGTTAAAACAAACACAGCTCAAACATTTCACGGGCAGCGGGGCTCCACAATGACACCGTGAGACCTGCCCAGCCAAAGCGGCACAGCTCTGTCCTCAAGAAGGCAGTAACCCAAGCCTCCGTACTCGTGGCCTGAGAAGTATGATATCTGATAAGGAGTGACAGATCTAGGGTAAGAGCAGCTCGCAGAAATGACACCTATTAAAGTTTTAGGAGCGTATTTTATTAATTTTTCAAAGGCTGAGTATGAAATTTTTACTAATACAGCAAGGGACACATTGCAGAACAAAAGCCATTTCCCTGCAGAAACCCAACCTTCCACCACCACCTTTTGGTTACCTCAGTGCCACGTTTCCAGCAGCAGATACTACACACATGGCCATCTTCCTGGCTACAGGAGACCCATTTTGGGCTCCCGTTCTCAGACACGCACAGTGAGGCCCGGGAGCCGTTTGTCTGGATTACTGCTGCTACCAGAATCCTGATGCGTTTAGTTTGGGGGCTCAGGGGTCCAGGATTCTTCCATTTAAATCTATCACTGCCTGCGTTCAAATGTTTTCCAGCAAAGTCTTGCAAACAAGTTCCTTTTGCAGTTATACCAAACACAGTTGATTTTAGAGGTGTTTTACAGCAGGATGTTAGCCATAAGCACTCGCTGCGTGCCAAGGATGATGTGCTGCACATCTCAGAGATGCCACCCAAACCATTCCTAGACTGCTGCACGGAGCAGTTACCAACACACACGGTGCCATGGAATCTCTGATCAAGATAGGCAAGCAGCCAGAGTTTGTAAGTGGTTTTCAATGAGCCATCCAAAAAAGGGAACCAACAACAACAAACAGAGCAAAACAAACCACGCCTTTCAAACACTGCGTAAGAAGAGCCAGGCAGCTCCAGTGCCTACAACATAATGGGAACAAACTACAAAATGAAAGTCAGCCAAGCCTTTGGCAACCTTCCTGAGAGGTGTGCTCAACCCTTCAGCTGGTAAATGGGAAATGCAGTTGTGCAGTATCAGCATTTCGCAGCTCCTCTGGACAAGGTTCTGAGCAGCCTGAGCCAACTTCGATGCTGCTCTGTGCAGGAAGCTGCACCACATCACCTCCAGAGTGCTCTTCCAGCACAGATTCTACTTTGATACTTGATCTTCACACCAAAAAGTATGCGATTCAAAACCTGAACAGAAACTTACAGACCAGGCGAGGTAGGAAAAGAAGCACACAGAGAACAGACCTCACAATAACTGAGAAAGCACAGACATCAGAATCTATCAATTCCAGAGAGAAAAGTAAAAAGCTGTTTGTGAGGGAGTTGAAGTACCAGACTTCTTGCTGGTCTTTAAGCAGTGGGACTCCAGCAAAGAGGAGTCTAAGGTTTTACTGACACCTGTGAGATCAAACAAGAGGTTGCTGCAGCACCACTGGGAGAGGTGAAGCCTCAGGGAAGGGAGGAGAAGGAAAAGCAAGGCAAGCACAAAGGAGAGGGGCATGATGGCACCTGGAAACAATGCAATTCCTATGGCACTCTGAGTAGGTCCAGCCTTTTATCACTGCCCAGGACAAGCCCTTGTCAGACACCACTGGAAGCAGAACAGCCACACACCGTTTCATCCAGCACAAATCCATAGCTACTTCAAAGACAGCGCTCCCGTGAAGTCAGGCTCCCAAAAACACTCCTGGGCCTGGCAACAGAGTATCTGTCCTCCCAGATCCTCTCCCCAGATGTTCACCATCTCAGCAGGAACTGACAGACAGAGCCAGCTTTGGCACACTGAAAAAACAAATGCAGAGCAGCATCTTGCTGTTCCGCCACTGATCGTCCTTCCCAACACCTGATACACCTGTGGAGCTGTTCATGGCCTTTGAGCCAAACAAAACGAGTTTTCCCAGTAGCAAAGTTAAGTCTGAGCTATCAAATAAGCCATTCAAACTATTTCAGGTTAGATGCCACAAAACAAAGAAATTATGCTGAGGAATTACTCAGTACACAGAATGCCTCTGCGCAACCTTCGGCATCTCTGCTCCAAGAGGAGGGAGGAGGAGCAGAGCTGGCCAAACAGAAAGGCTCCTCGTCTGCCTGACCGCAGCCTGAAGCGCAGGCAAGCATTCATTCTGCATGGGAAACGGAGGGAAGGCAGAGGGCTCAGGACAGGCACGTGCAGAGCGGGCCATCCAGCACTGGTCACCCAACGCCCCCAGGCAGAGGCAGCAGTGCTGACTGGGCTCAGAAATGGCAACAGCCAAAATCTCCCCAGAGACCTCATCTCAGAAGCCTGGCAGGCCAGCAGGCACACCAGGACATCGCACTGCTGCTCCTTCAGGAACACTGCGGATCTGAAAGCGTAGATACGGCCCCAGCAGCCGGGAGGGCAGAGCCACACTATTACACTCCCTCTAGCACTCAAGACTCATGAATTAAGTAGCAACAGCATTTACAGGACTCCAGCGGAACTGTCCCACTGGAATTCTGTAACGCTACAACCTCCAGCCCCATCAACCCTAGAATATAAACCACAAATCATCTCCAGTTGCTTAAGCTTGGCAACAACAGCCGAGGCTCTAGAACAGTTCCTACCGAGAGCACACAGGCTAAGTCCAGTTACAATTATTCTGATGAAAAAAATGCTTTTAACACTTATCAGTTTCTCCTACCCAGGACACCTAAAAATGCCTGCCAGAACAGGCATGAGGGCAGGAGAGGGGAGCTCCACCTCTTACAGCTGCAAGGAGAGCTGTAGCAGCTCGAGGTGCTGATGAACTACAGCATAAGCACAGCAGCAATGCCAGGAACACACGTGGCCCCGCACGGACAGCTTCTGGGCAGACAAAGAGGGTGCAGCCCCACTGTGATACTGCTTACCTGCGTGACAGAGCTGTAATTATTTACAGTGCTCTTCTTATTAAGAGGCTGACTACACAGGTGATGACTTCCCTGCAGTGTAACAGTAACTTGATGTGAGTGTTTCTAGACTTAACACGCTGTGCACGTGGATACACTTGAAAAGCTGCAACCAAATTTCTTCTTTAGGTTTCTTTTTTGACAACAGCTTGATTCACCTCAGAAGCAAATCTCACTTAGCCCTTCCACCTACAGAAGGTTTCTTCTGTGCCAATAGCTTTGAAAACCAAGCTCTGACATTTCCCTGCCCAAGTTCAGGCTGAGCAGCCTGCAGGGCCTTGACCTGAGCTAGCAGTGACACAGCAGTGCCTGAACTCCTGCAGCTCTCCAGCCAGGCCACGCAACAAAATCACCAGTACCTCCCTAAGGAAAGGTTAGAAGTTGTACACACACACGGAGACACGTGGCACACCCAGGAGGCAGCTGAGTGTTTCCTGATAGCAATTCAGCAAGCTTTATCTATTTCGAAACAACTGTTTTCTTCTGAAAATACGTTTAAACCTTTAAACGTGTGCTACAGCAAAAATAAAAGCAACCCCAAACATATACAGGCTGCTGCCTTTTGGAGGAACGGTGCTGGTCTTACCAACAAGTACTGCTTTTTTTGAGGTTAATTCAGAGTGCAGCCTGGCTGCTCTCTACTTGTTAACACAGCCAGCATTTGCTTTATCAGAACACCACAAGCTTAACGCTCTACAGGACGCGGCGTTTCCATCTAACCACTCGCTAAAATGGAGCTGAATTATAAATAGTAATTGTCACTAGAAGTTCTTCCTCTTCTCTGTCACTTCCTTACGCTCTAGGATTCTTCAGGCTTACTTCTGAGTGTAATTGTACGCTGCAGTTATCTACCCCAAATAACTCACGATTCAAGTACGTAAACAAGGGACAGGCGGATTCAGGCAGGAAGAAAACAATAACAAGGAAGTAACAGTCAGGCCTTTGGTATGTCAAGGCATCGAGGGTTTGGTTTTGTTGTTGGTTTCTGCTTTTGTTTTGGATTGGTTGGGGTTTTTTGTTGGCTTTTTGGTTGGCTTTTGGGTTTTTTTCACAAATGTAAGGGCAAAAGAACAGCAGAAGTAAAAATGTGGAGGAAGACGGGACAGAAATCCACGCTGTTCCTATTGCAAACAGCCGTGAGAATGAAGAAAAGTTCACTCTATATATATATACTATAAAATGTATAAAAACATAATACATTAAAAGATGGTATCAACATTTGTGATAGACATTGAAGATGACAGTTCAGCAAGGATGGGTCATGAAGTGCCCTCAAATACAGACACTAAGCTACAGCAACGAGTTATTTGATAGGAACTGGAAGAGATGTGGGGAGGAAGGCAGCAGAAGGCGTGCAGGAAGGTTTCTTTCCAAGCCTGTTGCTTTCATTCTACCAGACTTTGCTGCAACTCTTGGAATGAGGATGACAGGATAAATATATCTGCAGCTATATTTACAGCAGGCTACTTAGAAAAATGTTATGACAGTTGTAAGAAATGCTCCTTCCCATCTCAATTGAGGAAACTGAGCCGTGAGCGACTCCAGCATACACCAGCTTGTGTTACAGTGTTTTATATTATCATGGAGGTAGTTCTGACTTTCTCATTATGTTATTCTTCCCATCGTATCAATCCCAAGATTGCCCTATATTACTGTTTGGTTTTATTTTCCACAATACAATTAAGTAGAACAAAGGGAACACTTATCTCATCATCAGAAAAAGAGAGTAACTGGACCCTTTAATCACAGCTTGCCCAGACACCACATGCAGTACGACTTACGCCCTCCTGCAGAACCGTATCATCTTACTCTGGAAAAAGGCAGGAAACAAACAGACAAAGGCTAACCATGAAACTTCAGCTGACCTGACAGGCTGACTTATTTCATAATGGAAAGCATTCCCCAAATTAAACATACCGTTTTAAAATGCCCTACCAAGGCTTTGAATAGTCACATTTTAAAGTAACATGAGGCTCATTTTTCTACCTCTGTTCCTATTGCTTCTCTGTCCAAAGCAAGTAGGAGAAGCGGATGACAACCTTTTGCCTCTTTCAAATCCCAGAACTATATAT